>OX451218.1:79622132-79956232 GCA_949628195.1 Phasia obesa
TTATAAGCCAATCAAGCCAAAAACATTTCCCGTGAAAATGAAAATTGTGCTGAAAGACGAAGTCCCAATTTCACATCGCCCAAGACGGATATCATTTGCTGACCGACAAGCGGTTGACGCTCAAGTTTCTGAATGGCTTCGCGATGGTATTGTTAAACGTAGTCACTCGTATTACTCTTCACCTGTGGTCTTAGTTTCCAAAAAAGACGGTAGTAAGCGTCTGTGTTGTGATTACCGGAAATTAAATGAGAAAATTATAAAAGACAATTTTCCGATGGTGGTGATCGATGAGGTGCTTCAGCGGCTACAAGACGCGAAAGTATACACTGCTCTTGACTTAAGAAATGGATTCTTCCATGTGCCGATAGAATACTCTAGTCAGAAATACACTTCGTTCATTACTCATCGGGGGCAATATGAATTTTTATTCATGCCTTTCGGGTTGTCGAATTCGCCTGCGGTATTCTGCCGATATATTAACGCAATCTTCCATGAGCTGATCTCAGATGGAACTGTAGTACTCTATATGGACGATATGGTGATCCCGTCGAAAACTGAAGAAGAAGGCATTGAAAAATTGCAAAAGGTTCTGAAAGTCGCATCATTAAATGGACTAAAGATAAAATGGAGCAAATGCCAATTCCTTATGAAGAAAATTACATTCTTGGGATACGTGATAGAGAATTCTACAATTCTTCCTTCAAAAGAGAAAACCGATGCTGTCGAAAAGTTTCCCACGCCAAAAAATCACAAGGACGTTCAGAGATTTTTAGGACTCACATCCTATTTCCGACGTTTTATCAAGGACTATGCATTAATCGCCAGACCGCTGTCGAATTTACTTAGGAGGGACACTCCCTTTAAGATGGGCGATGAAGAAAGGTTAGCCGTAAAACAATTAAAATCCGCTTTGGTAGGAACTAGCGTGCTTAGACTTTTTAACCCACACGCTGAAACAGAAATCCATACAGACGCCAGCAAGCATGGTTATGGGGGTGTTTTACTGCAGAGAGATTCTGAGGATGGTCAATTACATCCAGTTCAGTTTATGAGTCGGAAAACAACACCGTTTGAAGAAAATTACCATTCATATGAGTTGGAGGTGTTGGCAGTGATCGAAGCGTTAAAAAAATGGCGTGTTTTCGTGATGGGGTTAAAAATAAAGATAGTTACCGATTGTAACGCGTTTGCCATGACGATGAAGAAGCAGGACGTACCGTTGAGGGTATCGAGGTGGACTCTTTTCCTCCAAGATTTCGATTATGTAATCGAACATCGGTCTGGGTCCAAAATGAGGCATGTGGACGCCTTGAGTAGGGTCTCTTGCCTGATGATTGAAGATTCTCTACGCCATAAAATAAAAGAAGCGCAATCAGAAGACGAATGGATTAGAGCGGTGATGAAGATATTAGAAACCCAACAATACGAAGATTTCTTTTTAAAATACGGTTTGGTGCACAAGGATCCCGCTAAGGAACTTGTTGTCATCCCCGCAAGTATGGAACGAGAAATCATAGAAATGGCTCATAGGCAAGGACACTTTGCGGCTAGGAAGACGGCTGATCTCGTTGAGAAAAACTTTTACATTCGAAAACTAAGTAACAAGGCTGAGACTGTAGTAAAGAGTTGCATCGAATGCATTGTATCTGAAGCTAAAGCGGGTAGAAAAGAGGGCATGCTGGACCCCATTGATAAATCAGACAAACCATTGATGACATATCATTTGGACCACGTAGGGCCAATGGAAATGACGACAAAACAATATAACCACATTTTAGTGATAGTGGATGCGTTCTCGAAATTTGTATGGCTTTATCCTACAAAGAGTACAGGCGCTAGTGAGGTGATTGACCGATTACAAAGACAGTCCGCAATTTTCGGAAATCCAGCAAGAATAATAACCGACAGGGGCAGCGCATTCACATCGAAAGAGTTTAGCAGTTATTGTGCAGCCGAAGAAATTCAACACTTACTTATCGCAACGGGGGTGCCACGGGGCAACGGCCAGGTTGAGCGCATACACAGAATTATTATACCCATGTTGACAAAGTTATGCCAAGAAAAGCGACAGAACTGGTACCGACATGTTGATAAAGTTCAGAGGACGATTAATAATACCCCACCGAGAAGCACGGGTAGCACACCTTTTGAAATAATGACGGGCCTTAAGATGCGAACTCAAGAAGATATGGAAATTAGACAACTCCTAGAAGAAGAAGCAGTGAACAGCCTCAACCAAGAGCGTAATAATCTGCGGGAAAGAGCAAAAGAAAACATATTGCGAATTCAACAGGAAAACAAGAAAACCTTTGACAAACATAGAGTACCTGCAAGAGAATATAAAATAAACGATCTGGTAGCCATTAAGCGAACCCAGTTCGGAACTGGCCTAAAGTTAAAACCAAAGTATTTGGGACCCTACAAAATAGTAAAAAAATCAGGTCATGACCGATATGAAGTGGAAAAGATAGGTGAAGGTGAAGGCTCCAAGAAATGTAGCACGGTCGCTGAGTTCATGAAGCCGTGGAACCATACATTTGGGGCAAATGTAATTTCAGGACGGCCGAATGTAGGAACTGGACCTCAAGGCCCAAGAAGGTCAAATAGGCTGAGAAACAAATAATAACATTGTTAGTTGAAAGAGTAGCGTTGACAACACTGACACGAAAATAAGAAAAGAGAATGACAATGAGCTACTGACTTACGAACATTTAGTCTAAAAGAAGTGATGTAAATGTAAAGACGTGAAGTGAATATTTTAAAGAAAGTTCATTAAAACTAAATAAAAATAGCAACTAAGTACTAGTTCAATAAAACTATTCGACAACATTAAAACTAAACATAAAGAACAGTATAATAGTTTTAATAAAAGTTTCCCTAAAACTATCATATAATAATTATATAATAAAAATGTACATAGTATAAGAACATGAATAAAATATGAATTTCTGAGTATTTGTCGGTATTGTTTTATTGGACCACATTGGGGTAGTTTAGCATCAACTATAATTACCCCACATATATATATATATATATATATATATATATATATATATACAGTAGCGAGAAAAAAAAATGCAACTCGATGACATATGATTTTCAGGATCGTGTCCTAACTTACTCATGCATCTAATTAATCTGAAACTTTGGGCTTTTTTTCTATAGTTACTATTAAATTATCTACGTGATTATGGGCTTAAAAGAATGAGTAATTTTATTCTTTTTTTGCATTTTAAGAAAAATATCCCTTAGATTACGCGAGAAAAAAAAATGCAACACCTTGTAATACAAAAATTTTATTTAAATTAAATTAATACTTATTACTAAATTTTTCTTAAAACTAATATTTTGTGGTATAGCCCTTATTTGCTATTACTGCATGTAATCTGGCTGGCATGGAATCGACTAGGGATACGAAAAGATTAGGGGACACATTTTCCCATTCTAATTTTATGATTTCTTCTAATTGCTGCAAATTAGATGGTTCTTTTTCTTAACTTCCCGATCTACAAGCTCCGATAGGAGATTGCGGAGGCCAGTCCAAAATATGCACATCATGGTCGCTTAAGAACTTGCGAGCTAAGCGACTTGTGTGCTTGGGATCATTATCCTGCTGAAATATGCTTCCTGGGGCTATTTTTTCTTGAAAATGGGGAAGCATGTGCCCTTTCAAAATTTCGCAGTACTTAATAGCGTTCATTGTTCCCTCGATTTTGGTTATGGGACCTGCACCATCACGTGAGAAAGCACCTACAAATATATAAATAAATTAGTTAAGTGCGAGTTACACTCACACACGTAGGGTTCCGTACTATGTTCAGTATAATTTAAAAATTCCAGTTGTTTATTTCTTTATGTCTTATGGGACACCCTTAAATTTTAAAAATAAAAGTAATATTCGCGAAAATCGCATCATAATTAGAACACCCTTTAAATTTTAATATGTAATTGATTTTATAGCGGCCATGGTAATACACTTTCTATTAAAATATCAGGAGCCTACCTATTGCGGTTAAAAAAATACGGTAATATTCGTGAAAAACACGTTACTAATGGACACACTTCAATTTTAAATATTTGTTATAGCGGCCGAAGTACTACATCTACTGTAAACATTTCAAGAGGGTATCTATTACGGTTTATAAAATCTTATCACTGTCGAAACACCCTTTAATTTTATTATTCATTATAGTGGCCATGGCAACTTCCTTTCTATAAATATATTAAGAGTCTACTTATTGCGATTACAAAATAAGTCACTATAAGTGAAAAACATGTCACTGCCGGAACACCCTTTAATTTTTAGTAATTGTCATATCGGCCGTGGCAACACATCTTCTGTACAAAATTTCAAGAGTCTACCTGTTACGGTTCAAGAAATAAGGCTTTATACATGCAAATCACGTCACTGGCGGAAAACCCTTTAATTTTTATTATTTGTTATAGTGGACATAGTTATATACCTCCTGTAAAAATTTCAAGATTCCACCTATTCATTCAAAACTTAGGATATATACATGCAAATCACGTCACTATTGGAACACCCTTTAATATTTAAGTTCAATTTTGTATACTTGTTTATAAAACTAACATAGTTTTAATTACATTCTGCAAATTGTAAGTGGTTTCCTCTTACAGCTCAAAAAAAAGACATAAACGTAAATAACACGCACTTTTGGAACACCCGATAAGTTTTAGTATTTATTGCTATAGTGGCCACAGTTATACACCTTCTGTGAAAATTTCAAGAGTCTACCTTTTATGGTTCATAACTTAGGCCTTATACATGTAAATAAAACCACTTTCGGAACACCCTTTAATTTTTAGGTTTATTTTTTAAGACTTGTTTATAAAGCGAACTAAGTTTTAATTACTGTTTTTAAATTTTTACTGTATGCCTCCTACAGTTCAAGAAATAAACACACATTCGTGAATAACACCTCTCTATCGGAACACCCTATAAGTTTTAATATTTGTTGCTATAGCGGCCACATCTTCTGTGAAAATTTCAAGAGTCTAATATTATGGTTCAAAAATTAGGCCTTATACATGCAAATCACACCACTATTGGAACACCCTTTAATTTTTAGGTTTATTTTCTATACTTGTTTATATAGCGAACTAAGCTTTAATTACTGTTTTTAAATCTGGAGACTATGCCTCCTATCGTTCAAGAAATAAACACATATTCCTGAATAACACCTCTCTATCGGAACACCCTATAAGTTTTAGTATTTGCTACTATAGCGGCTACAGTTATACACCTTCTGTGAAAATTTCAAGCGTCTACATACCTATTATGGTTCAAAACTTAGGCCTTATACATGCAAATCACACCACAATCGGAACACCCTTTAATTTTTAGGTTTATTTTTTTAGACTTGTTTATAAAGCGAACTAAGTTTTAATTACTGTTTGTAAGAAATGAACACATATTCGTAAATAACACCTCTCTATCGGAACACCCTATAAGTTTTAATATTTTTTGCTATAGCAGCCATAGTTATACAACTTTGGTAAAATTTTCAAGAGTCTACCAATTATGGTTCAAAACTTATGCCTTATACATGCAAATCACTCCACTATCGGCACACCCTTTAATTTTTAGGTTTATTTTTTCAGACTTGTTTATAAAGCGAACTAAGTTTTAATTACTCTTTGTAAGAAATAAACACATATTCGTAAATAACACCTCTCTATCGGAACACCCTATAAGTTTTAATATTTGTTGCTATAGCGGCCACACCTTCTGTGAAAATTTCCAGCGTCTACATACCTATTATGGTTCAAAACTTAGGCCTTATACATACAAAGCACACCACTATCGGAACACCCTTTAATTTTTAGGTTTATTTTTTTAGACTTGTTTATAAAGCGAACTAAGTTTTAATTACTGTTTGTAAGAAATAAACACATATTCGTAAATAACACCTCTCTATCGGAACACCCTATAAGTTTTAATATTTTTTGCTATAGCAGCCATAGTTATACACCTTTGGTAAAATTTTCAAGAGTCTACCAATTATGGTTCAAAACTTAGGCCTTATACATGCAAATCACTCCACTATCGGAACACCCTTTAATTTTTAGGTTTATTTTTTCAGACTTGTTTATAAAGCGAACTAAGTTTTAATTACTGTTTGTAAGAAATAAACACATATTCGTAAATAACACCTCTCTATCGGAACACCCTATAAGTTTTAATATTTTTTGCTATTGTGGCCGCAGTAATATACTTTTGGTAAAATTTTCAAGAGTCTACCTATTATGGTTCAAAACTTTCGCCTTACACATACAAAGCACACCACTATCGGAACACCCTTTAATTTTTAGGTTTATTTTTTCAGACTTGTTTATGAAGCGAACTAAGTTTTAATTACTGTTTGTAAGAAATAAACACATATTCGTAAATAACACCTCTCTATCGGAACACCCTATAAGTTTTAATAGTTTTTGTTATAGCGGCCATAGTTATACACCTTTGGTAAAATTTTCAAGAGTCTACCAATTATGGTTCAAAACTTAGGCCTTATACATGCAAATCACTCCACTATCGGAACACCCTTTAATTTTTAGGTTTATTTTTTCAGATTTGTTTATAAAGCGAACTAAGTTTTAATTACTGTTTGTAAGAAATGAACACATATTCGTAAATAACACCTCTCTATCGGAACACCCTATAAGTTTTAATATTTTTTGCTATTGTGGCCGCAGTAATACACTTTTGGTAAAATTTTCAAGAGTCTACCTATTATGGTTCAAACCTTAGGCCTTACACATACAAAGCACACCACTATCGGAACACCCTTTAATTTTTAGGTTTATTTTTTTAGACTTGTTTATAAAGCGAACTAAGTTTTAATTACTGTTTGTAAGAAATAAACACATATTCGTAAATAACACCTCTCTATCGGAACACCCTATAAGTTTTAATATTTTTTGCTATAGCGGCCATAGTTATACACCTTTGGTAAAATTTTCAAGAGTCTACCAATTATGGTTCAAAACTTAGGCCTTATACATGCAAATCACTCCACTATCGGAACACTCTTTAATTTTTAGGTTTATTTTTTCAGACTTGTTTATAAAGCGAACTAAGTTTTAATTACTGTTTGTAAGAAATAAAAACATATTCGTAAATAACACCTCTCTATCGGAACACCCTATAAATTTTGTTATTTGTTGCTATAGCGGCCAAAATTATACACCTTCTGTAAAAATTTCAAGATTCTGTTAAGATTCAAAACTTAGGCCTTATAAATCAAAATAACACCACTATCGGAACACCCTTTAATTTTTAGGTTTATTTTTTAGACTTCTATATAAGGCGAACTACGTTTTTATTACAGTTTGTAAATTTTTAGTGTATGCCTCCTACAGTTCAAGAAATAAACACATATTCGTGAATAACACCTCTCTATCGGAACACCCTATAAGTTTTAATTTTTGTTGTTATAGCGGCCATCGCTATACACCTTCTGTGAAAATTTCAAGAGTCTACCTATTATGGTACAAAACTTATGCCTTATACATGCATTTCACACCACTATCGGAACACCCTTTAATTTTTAGTTTTATTTTTTTATACTTGTTTATATAGTGAACTAAGTTTTAATAACTGTTTGTAAATTTCAAGTGTATCCCTCCTACAGTTCAAGAAATAAACACATTTTCGTAAATAACACCTCTCTATTGGAACACCCTATAAGTTTTAGTATTTGTTGCTATAGCGGCAACAACTATACATCATCTGTGAAAATTTCAAGAGTCTACCTATTACGGTTCCAGAGATAAAAGGCGCTGACAGACGAACAGACGAACAGACGGACAGACGGACAGACGGACAGACATTGTAGCGAAAACAATAGGGTTTCGTTTTTACACTTTGTGTACGGAACCCTAAAAATAGCTTAGTTGTCTTAAATAAAAATATTATTACTTACCCCACACCATTATTGAACCCCCGCCATGTTTAACAGTTGGTAACTGATATCTGGGCGAATATCTTTGTTTTGGCGGCCGGCGAACGTAATTTATGCCATCATAGCCAAATAAATTAAATTTGGATTCATCGCTCCACAACACTTTGGCCCACTGCTCCTTTGACCAATGGAGATAGCGTCTGGCAAAGTCAAGCCGTTTTTTCTTATTGACCTTACTTATGAGTGGTTTCTTGGCTGGTCTTCTAGCAAACAAATTTGCCTCTTTCAATCTATTTCCGACAGTGTGAACGCCAATAGAAACTCCTAATTCTTCTTTTGCGTAGCTGACAACATCTACCGCCGTCTTTCGTGGGTCGATTTTTAACATTTTTATCATGGCGGTCTTGGCGGGCAGTAGATTTACGTGGTCGACCACTTCCTGGCTTTCTTTACACATTTTTTCTTTGACTGAATCGCGATGCAATTCGGCAAACCGTAGACTTATTTACATCAAATTGACGGGCAACTTCGCTCATTGGTTTACCTTCTTCCAAAGCCTGGACAATTGCAAATTTGCTATCAGGTGATAGTTGTTTCTATTATAAAATTAATAATTTTAAAATTTTTCATTAAATTTTAATTTTGATAACAATAGATTACTTACTTTAACTTCTAATACATTGCGTTGCATTTTTTTTTCTCGCCAAATTTATTCACTTTTTTTTAAAAATATAAAAAAATAAAGTTTGAAGAAAAGCAAACCCCAATTATTGATGTCATTAATTATATTAAAATGTAACGAATCAAAAAACAAAAGAAGAATTTAATTGGATAACCGTTATAAATATCGAGTCTCGATAGAATATCATATGGCACAGAGTTGCATTTTTTTCAAATAAATATATATATATATATATATATATATATATATATGAAATAAATTTAGTTTACGGCCACATTATAAAAATTTAAAAATAAGTATTCTATTGTAAAATTAATTTTAATTAGGTTCGGAGTTACGGACCCCTAAAGTTTTTATGTAAAGTTTTGTATATCTCAACTATTTAATGGAATAAGATAATATGAGTATCACTGGAATGGTAACTAAAAGTGTTATCTAACTAAATTGAAATTTATGAAAAATATTATAAAATAATAAGCAACAAAAAAAAAAATTTTTTTTTAAGGATTTTCTTGTCTATGTTCTAGCAAAAATAATGAAAATTAAAAAAAATATTTTTTGTTCACCTAAAATATTTTCGAATAGTTGCAGCCTAATTTTTGAACCGGAACGGGTAGACACTTTACACCTGCGCAAACTATGTACAAATTTGTTCCCTAGTCAAATAACAAAACCAAAAATTAAAGGTTGTTTCTATAATGACTCGATTTTACATATATAACCTTATATTGACACTTAAAATTTACACATATTACATTTAACAATATCTACAGTAACAACAAGAAATGAAAATAAATTTAATAATAATGGCGTGTTCCCTTAATGTCTCAAAGTTGCGGACTTTCTTTTCTTAAGACAGACACTTGATATTTACATAGGATATTTAGTACTATGCTCTAATAGAAAAAATAATTAAAAATTAAAAGGTGCCTCATAAGACGTGAAAAAGTTTTTAAAGTTGAACTGAAAGTTCGAAACCATACGTGTGTGAGTCTGGCTCGCACTTGGCTGATTTATTTTTATTAATTTCATTTTAATTGGATAATACTTTTAATTACCTTTCCAATGGCAGGCATATTACCTCATTCCGCCCTAAAATAGTCGATATACACCATACTTTACATACAAATGTAAAGGGGTCCGTAACTCCGAAAGTAAGAGTACCGCCCAATTTGTTCTCGTGACATTTTTGTTTAAAATAAAATTTATATAAATATATCTTAAATTATAATTTAGAAATAAATTTTTTATACAAAAGAAAAATACAATATACAAAATACAAAAAAATAATCCAAAACAAAAAATGCCTCGTCAGGCTTTGTCATGCAACTTTTTCAATTCCTCTTGCCTCCCAAACCCTTTTACTGACAAGAGAAAAGTTGCATGAAAAAGTTGCGGCGTTTATTGCAAGGTGTAAAAGTGGTCTAACAATTTTTAAAATAATTTAAAAATGCTTTCTTGAAACTAATTTTATGGTTTAGCAGTTCTTATTCACATAAGGCAACATATAGGCAAATAGTGTAAACAATTTTAATTAAATTACTAAAATATGGGATCTTGTGCTCTTAACTTCTCTGACTTACTTTCATCTACTTAGTCCACATGTTAACTTAATGTTAACAAGAAACGAATTTATACCCGTTGTGCTCTAAAGTCCTTAAATATAAACAAGTGCTTCTTCAGGATAGAGTAGATAGGTTAAAATATATGTTTTTACAAAAATATATTTTTATTATAAAAACCTTTCTAAAATGCCCTGAAAATCCCAAACGTTAAAAAAGTACATGCCGTTTAATTGGCTGTTTATACTGAACTAGTTTTTGGAATTGAATTTCCCGTACTATACGTGGTATACATTTTTGACTGACTGTATTGGAACAGTGGGCGTAATATCTGTCATACAAACGAAAATATTCGGCCCTATTTCCGTTGGCGTTTCAATTTTAATAGTCGTTTCTATGTCGTTCTCCTTTTTATCGTCGTTTGGTTCCTAAATTATTATTCTTGAAATATATTGAAACGACGAAGAAATGTTATCGAAAACAAAAAGAATAATTCTTGCAAAAAAAAACCGACTACAAAACAAATATATGTGTATCAATTCTAAACTAAAAATTTAAAAGGAAGTCATCTGTAAGAAATAGTACTCAATTCAAATACTTCTATACTTGTTGCTCTAACTGACAAATAATATACGTTCTGTACATTCAAATTTCTATCCATAACGACAAATTACGTCAGATATGAGGACACCCTTTATTTTTTTACAGTTATTATTACTGGCACAGTAATAAAAAGTAACGGTTCCAAAGATGTGGCCATATAGCTTAAACAATATCACCTAGGGGACACCCTTTAATGTACAATTTTAAATTAAACACTTATTTTAAAGGACAGATTCTTTGTTAATTTCAAATGTCTGTCTAAAACGGTTCAAAAGTTTGGCCATATGCATCAATTTACAACAACTATTGAGACACCCTTTAAATTTTTAAATATTTATAAATGTTATTATACGGGACATAGAAGTGGAGATTGTGTCTAATTTTCAAGAGTTTGTCTATAACGGTTCAAAAGATAGGGCTAGATAGGTTAAATTATATCAATTATGGGGACACCCTTTAGTTTCCAAATTTAAATTCTATACTTAATGTTATAAAGGACTTAGATATACAGGTTCTTTGTAAATTTCAACCGTCTCTCTGTTACGGTTCAAAAGTTTTGCAATATACATCACAAATCACATCAACTATTGGGACACCCTTTAACTTGTAATTATAAATATTTAATTTCTGATTATAAATATTGGACATTCTGTCCAATTTTCAAGTGATTGTCTACAATGGTTAAAATGGCTCATATATTTAAATTGACGTCACATATGGGGACACCCTTTAATTTTTAAGTTTATTTTTTTATTAATTTCTGTTATTGGCACCAATAGTGATATGCAGTTTTTTAAAATTTTAAATGGGTGCCCTTTACGGTTCATAATACACGTAAAAAACACGTATGTTGTATGGGGACACCCTTTAATTTTCAGAATTTTGAACTCCTTTTAAAATGGGACCAATCTGTAAGCATTTCCTTTTGAATAAAGAAAAAATTTTTAATATCGGTTCAGAAATGACTGAGTTCTGCGGGCACAAACATAAAAAAAGCAACATTCAGACGAATTGATAACCTCCTTCTTTTTTTGAAGTCGGTTAAAAAAATTAATAAAGTGTGTGGTAGCACTGCAATTTTTTGTGTTGTTATTTATGACATTTTTGTAAATTTCTAAAAAGCTGGTTATTTCTTTGTAAGTTTAACAAAATATAGCGAGTAATGAATTTTATTTTTCAAGTTAAAGTGATGGTGATGACACAATGGATATAAATATACATCGGAAGATGCTACGACAGAACGTTAACATTTTTGCCATCCCACATTCTAAGTACGAAACTCGATTAGTACCACTACGTTTCCTTTCAGGTTAATTTGTTTTTAAAATTTTAATAGGTTTGACACCGCTTCCTCCAATAGTGACAATGGCAACTGTTTATAACATCCTTCCCCTGTTGTTCTGGAATCAGATCTTCCTTTTTATCTTGATTTATTTTAATAAAAAAAAAACTTTTAATAGATATTTTCTCCCCATTTAGTTTTACTTACTTTATGCCAACCTTCTCCATCAAGAACTGGAGGCCCAAACGGATTTAATTTCTCGGCATTTTCGCTTCAAAAATCACTAAGTTTTAGTGTCTTATACCCTTTCGAAAACCCTTAGCATAAGCGGGATGTTTTTCCATTTAAGAAACTAAAATTTCTAACTTAACGTACTTTTTTTCATTTAAAATTTTTTTTATTGTACTGGTTTTTCGTTACCCCCAGTCTACATTAGTCATTAATATGTCTTAACAAAAGTCAAACTTCTTCTGAAAAAAAAACAATATAATTAATACTGTTTTTTTTTTATATGAAGTTTGACTTTTGTTAAGACATGTTGATATCAAATGAAGACGGGGGTTTAGGTACAATGATGACGACAGAGAACGAATGCTTTATTGTCGTTTCTATCTTCGTTTCAAAATAGAGAATACCGATATATTTGCGACGATTATCGTTAACGCCAACAGTAATGCCAAATTGTCGTTTTATTTCGTTTTTAAACTACAACGCTAACGCGAATAGGGCCGATTATTTTCGTTTACTAAGAGAACTATAAAAGGTAGTTTCTTGAAATTTCGCACAAGAAACCATTACATTGATGTGCATATGATAGCATATAACCGGCTGGGTTGAGATATTGAATTGAAATATTATTGTCGAGAAACTAGGGAACAACTACCACGTTTATACGCAGCCTATTCGCAAATAATTAACTCACTATTTATGCGGAAAATTACACTTAATAATAGTTTTATATTTTTTTAATTTATAAAATATTACTTCTTTGTTTATAAAGAAAATTTTTCTATTCGCAATATTTTTATTTGTAAATAAGTGCTGAGTTAGGGAAGCGCAACTTATTTTCTGTGACGATGGATTCTAGTTACCATTTTTATTGTATCCATTTTTTTTTTTAATTTTTAAATTACTT
Organism: Phasia obesa; assembly: GCA_949628195.1. Classification (NCBI taxonomy): domain Eukaryota; kingdom Metazoa; phylum Arthropoda; class Insecta; order Diptera; family Tachinidae; genus Phasia; species Phasia obesa. The sequence continues at coordinate 79,635,319 of OX451218.1, forward strand.
TTTTCGTAGTTAAAAAAATATTATATTCGGAAAAATATCTTTAATAAATTTTTTGGGTCTGCGACAGCCAAATCTTTACAATAAAAACTCGGTTTTTTATTTCGTGTAGTGTTAACATTGTAGAAATTATTGTAACAAACTTTCCACCTGTACAGCGCATAAAAGTAATTTCCGTAAGTAAATCATGCAGGTCCTTTCTACGTACTTCTATTTATATTTCATATACATAATACTTAAATATAAAAATTTTATACTGACACATATTTCTGTAGATTCTTTTATAAATATGAAAAAAAAATTACACAGGAAAATTACATATAAAACAATGTTCTTCATCAATCTTATTTAAGTTGGATATTTCAACAGTCACGTATCTATACGAACATAAAATTACAAGACATAGAATTAAGTGAAACAAGAACAGAAATGAGCAATAAAAAATGAAAACGAAAATTAAGGACCAAAAAGTAAAGAGTCACTAAATAAGACATCAATAATTTATTACATGCATGTGCAAATACACTAGAGTTTATTACAGAAGAGACATACACATATGTATGTATGTATGTGTATTTCGGCACACCTTTACACAGAGAAAGAAGTAATACAGATAATTTCTGCCATGTTATTTTTCAGTTTTTAATTGTATTATAACTGTATGGCTACCGTGCTAAATTTTAATATTGCAACAATTTTATATAAATTATTATTAATGTATATTAATCTGTTAACACTAAGGGACCAACCTGGACCCAAGTGAGCTGTTTTGAAGTTGCCTGCCTTAACCTAACCTATATTAATCTTTGAGCTAAATCATATGAAAGTTTTATATAAAATTGCTACTTGTAATAATAATATTTAGCAATCGTTTTATGTGTTTGTCTGAGGTCATCAATTTAATTTTTTGATTGTGTATAAAGAGCTCTTTTTTATTTTCAAAAATAATTATTTATACTATTTTCTACAAATCTGTGTTATGTATTTTTGTTTTAGTTTTTATAGTAGTTTTATCATACTATCCTTCTACAATTGGAATGTTTTTTGCCATCACTTAATGCAGACGTAAGGTGTAATGAAATGCAAGTTAATTTTGTTCTCGCAAGAGTATGGAAAAATTGCAAGTGTTGCCAAAGGTTTGCAATAGCAATTGCATATTTTTAATATATAAAATTTTGGGAATTTAAATATTAATTATTTAATATTATGCTAATTACCCAAAACGTTTTGTAATAAAACTGCAGTTGTAGAAGGACAGTAAGGAAATATAAAAACGTGGTTTGTTTGTTGGTGTTTTGTTGAAGCTTTAATATTCAGTAATATCATTCTATTAAAATGAATACTTCTCATTGTGTTTTGTAGAATTTTATTACTTATAGAGTATTTCTGGCTTCTCTAAAATTAGGAAAAACGTTTTCTGATAATCTGGCCTGAGCAACCAGTTAAATACGTATAGGAACTAGCTCTTTTTCCCAACAAATAAATTGCATTTACATTATAAAACGTAATGGGTAATTATTGAGCGTTTTTTTTTTTTTTTGGTTTATCAGGATGGAGCGTAATCTATTAAATTGAGTTTTGAAAAATATAATGATGGGTGATAATTTGTCTAAATACTTAAAAACAATTTCGTTGACTTTCATTTCTGTCAGATAATATACTAAAAAATTCGCATTATACTATAACATTTCTCCAGATGATAGGCCTTTTTTTAAATATATTTAAAGTCGGATTTTACGCAGGTATTTTATATATTTTTTTCTTATAAACATAAACATATAAAATATGCCAAGCTGTTTTATGTTATTGCGATATAGATCTATCTATTGATTTTTTTTAAATTTTAAAATTGCTAAATAAACCACTAAATAGATATATATACATGTATAATTATATGTAACAAATTTTAAATTAACAACAACAACTATAGTTTTCTTGTTTATTTGTAAATAATTTTTAAATTTTTAAGTAAATCGAAAATTAAAATAGAAATGTGATGCAAAGCTACGTTTGGACACACAGTTGAGTAAACATCAAATGATGTTTAAAAACAGTTATGTTCATATATATATATTGTATATATGTATATTAACACATTTAAAACATAAACATTTTCACTTACGGAATCACTTTAAACAAATATATACATTATATATTGATTAATATGATGCATGTGTGTGAAAGTGTGCTTGTATCTTCTGGAAATAGTTATGTTTAATTATAAGAGCTATATATATGTGCTTGTATGTATGCATATTTCTGTTTGTTATCACAATACAACTTGTATACTGAACATAATTTATATTCTAAATTAAAATACAGGTCAAGTTGTTAAGCCACTTATGAAATTGCATATAAAATTACACTAAATAACAAAAAACAGCAAAGCTTTACATATAAATGTGCGTACAATTAAACTACTTGTATTTAAATTTATGAGATTTGCTATATTCTGTAACATGTTCAATATTCCAAAAAATATAATTGCATTGTTTATTAATAATGACATATGAGTAATATTTTTATATATTTATATTGTACTTATATCAATCATACGCCTCCACACAAACAATTTTAAGGTCAGGAATATATATTCGCCAAAATATTAATTGCGCAAATAAGGCCAAGTCCTATTTAATAATTACGACCGTTCAAATAAATGATATCAAAATGAAAACTAAGATTTGCTTGGCAACATTCAATTTAGTGATAATTATTGAATTAAGAAAGGACTAGGTTCTTATTTTAATCAGAGAAATTTCAAGGGCAGAAATTTTTGAAAAGAAATTTGGCTTTGGTTTTGCATTTTAGGTTTTGTGCAGATTCTATTTTTTAGTTTTTTTAGCCAGGTATTTTATATTAAAGTTCGCGGTAAGTTAGGGTAAAGTAAGTGTAAGCGCTTAAACTATAGCCTATCGCACTACCTGTTAAACTGTTTATGAATTTTAAATGTAGTTCTTTGTTCAAATAAATACGTTTTATTACAAAATTTAAAAACGTATTAATTTTGGGCTACTTACATATATATCTATACATATAATAAAATAGTAACTCATTTCCTTCAGTCTGTCTGTCTGCTTTTCATTTGTGTTCGCATCACGTAAAAAATACTGGATGGATTTTAATTAAATTTTGTGGGGAGGTGCCCTAGTATTGTGATCCTAATATAGGGTACTTTTTTCCGCAAAAATATGTTATTTCGAAGAGAAAGTGGAGGAAAAGCAGTGAAAAACGCATTTTCCACTTTCAACGTACTAAAATTTTCGGTTTAAAACTGGGATATTTTTAACACGGTTATTTTTCAACACGATTATAAATTTTAACACACCTTTTTATTTTTGAAATTTTCGGTTTAAAACTGGGATATTTTCAACTCGGCTATTTTTCGACACACCTTATTATTTTTTAAAGTGAGATATTTTAAAAACTATTGCATAACAGATGTCGCCAGTTGAATAAAATATGTATTTGATATGAATTTTTACTTTGTTTAATGGCATTGTTGTTAAAATATTTTAAACACCTATAGGATTTTAGATTTTTTTATAAATTTTAGAATTTTATCCAGGGATGGATACTTTTATATAAAGTAAATACATAAACAATAACTGAAGCGCTATAAATGTAAAAGACTTTCAATTGGTGTGGAATACTTTCAAAGCAAAATCGAGCAAAATATTGTCTGGACGCTCACGACGGTGGTCACAGCTAGTCAAAAATATGAACATTTGTTTGCTTGTCTGTCGGAAAGCTATAGCTGCCAAGACCAGTAGACCGAACTTCCTGGAAATTTCGCATTTTTTAAACAGATATGCCGTGGATAAGGTGGCGTGGCACTTTCCATAAAAAATAACTATTTATCATTGTGCTACTTGGGAACTGTAGTAGGTAGAATCTTGTGCCAGTAGCTATCTTTAGACGATTGAAATCGTCGCGTTTCTTCTTAAACCACGTAAGCGTAATGTTTTCGAAATTGACTTTTATGGTCAGACTACATTCTCATCTTAACAAGTTTGTATGAAAAATAAAAAAATCCATTTTAAAAACCTAGTAAGCGCCATACAAATAACATTTGCATGCAAAATATAATTGATTTTATATTTCAAGTTGGAAATGTTAAAGACTCAATCACTAAGTTTTTTGTATTTAAGAATAAAAAAATCAGGAAAGTTTCAGGCCAATTGGAGTATTTTTGGTAAAGATAAAAGTTTTTTTTTTTTTTTATTGATAAATACAAAAATAAATGTTAATTTACACAGAGAAATTTGCGATTTGCTGTTTGCGCCAAAACCACGTAAGTGACAGATTTGGCTACAATTAATTGTAAGTAACAAATTTAAAAAAAGGGTCTATACCCTTCAGAGAGTCACACAGCCATGTTTTTAAAAAAAATTGTTTTGAAACCCATATTAAAGAAGTTATTAAGTTTTTTTCGTTTTCTGAAAAACGACTTTTTGGCGCTTACGTGGTTTAAGAATAAACGCGACGAATTGTGTACTCTAAAATAACGTGTATGTATTTTCTAATTAAAGTTTGGCAATTAGGACTGGAGGTGCGGATATCGTCCATACAATTATTCTATATTAGATAACTGCAATAGAGTTAGCCAGAAACATAAAAACAACATTCAGTGTGAAGAAATCATTTACTTTAGTTTCTGTTTTATATACCGCAATGAGGCTGATTTCTGATATGAATTAAAACTAAAAATTTTAAATATTTGATGTGATGCAAAAATGTTTTTAACTAAATGTAAATGAAATATTTAAAAGAAGACTGTTGAAAATAAAACTTTTTAGAAATTATAATATTACAATAAATTCAAACATGTAATTGTAAACCAATCATATTTATTTGCGCACTTAAGGACATAATCCTTAAATATAGAGTTTAAAGTTTTCAAAAAAAAGTTTTTCATGTTGTAAATAATATTGTTATAAAAATAAATTAAATTCAAATTGAGCAATAACCTGATACTTGTTCTGTGTATATCTGTTTATTTATTTTTCTTTAACAAAATAATTGCTTAAATTTCATTAAGTGCAGCATAAAAAGCACATTAAAATAGATCAATAGGTTTTCATAAAAAGAAGTTGTATACAAATTATTGCATTAATTACACTGTGCTCGAATTTAACACATTTTTTTAACAAGCTGGGCACCCTACTGGTAAATCTAATTCGAGTACGCCGTTTTTAGAAGTTAGCGCTCGTATTTGCGATATTCGCGATTTAAAATTCGTAAGCTTAAGTACAAAAAGAATAGTATTTTTATACTTTTGGGATAATTTTGGAATTTAAATCAATTCTTATTTTTTTCTCCAAAAATCTATTTTTTCGCGAAAAATCAATACAAAAGTACAAAAACACGGGAATATTCGTTTGCGCAAAATAATTAATTTTTTATTGTTTTTTTTTTTTTTGTTTTTATTTTGCTATTAATTAATCAAATGTGCTTTATTGTCACATTGTTTATTATTTCTTTATGATTCTTTTGTTTCAAGCAATTCTTCTTGTAAGTTCCAACAAATGTCACCTAACAGCGAATCCAATTTTTTACCACTGTACCAATGTTCAAGTCTGGCCGTCACTTGATGGAATCGCTCTAGTGATTGTTCAGCAAACTTGTTGATATGAAAATGCAAAAAATGAATCTTTAAAAACATTTTAACATTAATACGATGAAAAGCGGTAAGTATTTTTTCTATATGAATGCTCCAGTTGTCAGACCGATTAATTCCTAAAACGTTGTCAATAACCGCTTTTACAGAGTTCCATGCCTCAAGCTCATCCATTCTGAGGGCATCTGCAAATAACTTAGCCTTCATCAAGCGTCGGATATCCGGCCCATTAAGTATTCCTATAAAAAACGAAATATGAATTCAGATTTTCAACATATTAGTATAAGATAAATTAATACAAACCTTCTTTTATTTTTATACTACTTAATCTTGGAAAAATACGACATAATTCGTTAAACGAATTTCCATCCTGATTAAGTACTTTAATAAAGTTTTTCACAATGCCTAGTTTTATATGTAGCGGCGGTTACAAAACTTTATCAATTGCTACAAGTGGATTTTCAACAATGTTATTTTTCGCAATTTAACAGTTTCGCATTGAGGCCAACCGTGTTTGTTGTACTAGACACATAAAACACATATTCTTAGTGTAACCCTGAATTTGACACTTAACTGCTATGCTACTCTTGTCAAGTTCCATATTTAAATTTTAAGTAGATTGATTAAAATTAAAGTTAGCGAATATTACTAATACAAGTGATAACTGCGGAAAACCTCCAGCGAGACTTTTTCTAAATTTCTAAATTTGAAAAATGTTCAAAACAGTATAAAAGTATCGTTTTTATAGTACTTTAGCGTACAAATTTTAAATCGCGAATATCGCCAATAAGAGCGCTAACTTCTAAAAACGGCTAATGCTATTGACTTCAGCGTACTCGAATTAGCTTTATCAGTAGGGTGCCCAGCTTGTTAATACGACTAGCACAGTGTTATCAGGGACCGTAAATAACAGTTATCAAAAAAATATTAAACTCAAAAACTCTTTATGATAAAGTCAGCGGAGATCTATACTATCATATATCAATAGATTTGTATTGGCGAGCTCTTTCAGAATCTAGTTTAGTTGTATAACATTTTTTGTGGATAGATTTGAACTGAAGCTGGTTACTACCAATTATAGATCATGACATGGTCTTTCCACGCTTCCCTGGGTTTCAAACAAACTGTTGACTTTTTTTTGCCAATTTATGAATATGGATATTTTTTTTTTCTCCCTGGGAAAAATTTATCAATTTCCAAGATATCTATTTTTCTATCTCATAGTCGTTGTATGAGATGTGTCTCAAAAATCCGGCGAGAATGGGAAAAAATCCGGTGAGGATCATTAATCAAACAATAACAAATTTGAAACCTACATTATTTTAATGACGATGATTTACATAAAATTAGTTTTATTTTCTGACGAAAAAAATAAAACTCCTAAAAAAGTTTATTTTTTACGGCAAAGTTAAATAATTTTTTTTGAAACTTTCATTTAAGTTTTTCTTTTTACGTTAAAAAATAAGTGTTTTATATGGATTTTTTTTTTAATTCTCAAAATAACTGTTATTAAATAATTTTTTTTAACGATAACTGTTATTTACGGTCCTTGTTAGTTATTACTTATTACCACCTTATGTATGTAATATTGGATGGTTAAATTTTAAGGGCCGATGTTGAATATGAGCTACACCTAAACTGTAAGATTTTTTCTGCATTTCTCAATTCAGACTAACTCAATTTGAACCATGGAAAGATATACAATCAGGCAATGGTCAGAATGGTGGCAAGAACTGGCAAAGTTGGATGATCATTTTTCGAAGAAAATCATCTTCAGTGATGAGGCACATTTTCACCTCAGTGGATTCGTCAATAAGCAGAATTGCCGCATTTGGGCGAATGATAGTCCAAGGGTGATTGTCTAAAAACCAATGCACCCACAAAAAGCGACTGTTTAGTGCGGTTTATGTGCTGGCGGACTTTTTATGTTCCACATTGGAAGATATGGACGATATGTGGTTTCAACAGGGCGTTACCACTTGCTACGCAGCTAACGAAATAATGGCTCTTTTGCGCTACAAATTCAATGACCATGTTATCTCACGTGGTGGCGATCTCAATTGTCCGCCAAGATCATGTGGTTTGACACCGTTGGACTTTTTTCTTTGAGGTTATTTGAAAGAAAAAATGTACGTCGATAAGCCAGCAACAATTCAAGAGCTAAAGGATAAGGTAATTATTAGACTTGGGTAGTTCACGAACGAACTAGTTCAATTGAACAATTCTATCAATTGAACTAAATGAACTAATAAAATTTTTTATCTCTACCTAGTTTAATCTTCGAACTATCCATTGTGATTGAACTAAGAAATCAAATAAACTAAAAAGCATTTATGAATTTTCGTGTATTGATTGGTATTTACTATTTCTGATGGGAATGTAGTGCTGCCATACAGTTTATTAACTATTTTACAAATGTGTGAAGTAGTACCTTTTTGGAAAATATATGCTATTTGATCTCATATTAAAAAAATAGAAACACTGATTGCTTCTTGATTTGTAGAAAGTAGTTCAGAACCAGGGCTGTGAATTTAAGGGAAACACGTAAATTTCCTAATAAAAAATCGTGTTTTCAGCTTTGAAAAATCGGACAACTGAAAATATATATTTTTTGAACTACTTTTTGTTTATAAAAAGCTACAAAAGACTATATTTATAATACAATGTCGGTAAATTAATTAATTTTTTTTAGCCTGTATGCTTGATTATTATGCTATTCTTTTCTAGTGGTTTTACTGAAGAGGTAAATTTGAGAACACAATTCCAAATGGTGAGAAGTGCACTTAATAACGGGCAATTTAAAAATGTTATTTTTAATTAGCTTTGTACCTGAATACGTTTTTCCTTTCAGAACTACGGCTCCATTACTTCAAAATCACTCATGCTTTGTTTATAATTTATTTACGTGATCATAAATTTATATAAAATATTAGGGTCAGATTGGTCCAAAAATCCCAAAAGGTTTTGTTTTAAAAGCCGAAGAAGTTTTGGCATTTTAAAAAATCGTCACTTTTTAAGAAAAAATCGTCAAATCTGGCAGCTATGTTCAGAATAAAAAGAGCGATTGAACTAAAAGATTGAACTAGTTCATTTTTTAACTTTGAACTAAAATGAACGATCACTAAAATGAACTATAACGCACAAGTCTAGTAATTATGCATCAGCGTCATCGAAAATTTGGAGCATGGGATGGAGGTGTGTCGCCGAGGTCGCGACAGTTTCTGTTTTATACATAATTGAACCATACCAATATTATTAAAATAAAAAGAAATGACTATAATTTCCTAAATAATTTGTGTTTTATACAAAATCAATATCGGTCCTTACAAATTTAACCATTCTTTATAAATTGTTCGACTAATAAAATTTCAAATTTTCAAAATTTAAAATCGGAAAACACTGCGCGCAATAATGTTTACCCAACAAAGTTGGGTTATATATTAGACTAGTATAAACAAAAAATGAATACAATAAATAAACAAAAGTAGCTTTCATTTCTAACTGAAGGTTAGCAATGAAAGCAACAACAAATATATTTATTTATTTATTTTTTTATTTAAATGAGGTCTATGGTTTAATATTCTCCTTACAGACCAATAATAATGACAAAAACATTAAAATAACAACATCAGTAAATAACATACAAAACTAAAATACATTTTATAATATTAACATTTACAGAGAAATCAATGAAATTTTAAGTAATTATAATTTTTACATAATCTTCTTAATGGATCAGCACTTGCATAATTTGTTTGAAAATATTTAATGTGAAGTGGTGTAAAATTCATTAAAGTTTATATTTTTAGCAGGAATTCTAAACAAATTGAGCCATTTATTAAATTTATTAAAAATGCTTTCCAATGCCTTCCAATGTCGCACAGTGTCGTGACTTCATATAACGAGTGGCCATAAATAGATAAAGTTATTGTAAAGAGCTGAAATTTAGCACATATATTTAGGTTGGCAAAACGTAACAAAATTTAAAATTTAAAAAAATTCGAAGCAAGGCTTCGTGTCCTTCCCGTATATCCTGAAATTTATAAGTGTCATAAAAGTTAGAAAAATTGCTAACTGTATGAAATTTTTTTTATAGTAATTGGATGTGATATTTTTAATGATTTGACCAAATTTGATTCAATTCAGATAAGGCCCACGTTAGGCTAAAAAAAATATATTTTTACAATAAATTAAAAAAAAATTAAAGTTAAATAAAGGTGAAAAAATTGAATTCTTTAAAGTTTTTTGCGATTTTGACTTTGAAGATGAAGTTTTTTTGATTTTATATATTCACAATTTTTGTTCTTTATGACAAGAGCTACAACTTTGTCTCAGAGAGTATATCAAAATTCCAAACGGTTTGCAAAATATGAGCTTGAGTAAATGATCATTTTTTTGCAAAAATGACATCGAGGGCCCATAAAAAAAACCTGGAGGACTTTGGGCAAAACTGGGAGACAGGGGTCTTTTTTTAGGTCTTTTATCACGTAGTGGTGTCCGTATATGGTTATTTTTTTCCGTGTTGCACTGTGTTATTATATGCTCTGTTAATTCCTTAGTCCAATGCTTAATAAAGGCTAGTACACCACGAGCTTTGTTTACCATCATAGTAATATGCTTGTTAAAGTTTAATTTACTATCGAAAAGAAAAGGGACTCCGTAACCAATTCGAGCAGGTAGCCACCCAAAGAAAATAGACCATTATCATTAGATGATCTTGAGAATCGCATGTGCTTACATTTTTTTAAATTAACGACCATTAAATTAACATTACACCAGTCGTAAAATTTATCCAAATCGCGTTGTAGATAATCTCTTTCGGAAATTTTAATATCGCTTAGGAAAATCGTTACGTCATCTGCGTACATTTAAACGTTACTGAATTCTATTACGCTCGGCAAATCATTAATAAAAAGTGTAAACAAAAAAGGACCCAAGTGGCTTCCCTGAGGAACTTGAGATTTCACGACAATGTTTTTAGAGTTAACATTGTTGAATAAAGCACATTGTTTCCGATCTGTTAAATATGATCTTATCCAGTTCAAGCTTTTCGGAGAGAATCCCATAAGATGGAGCTTCATTAAAAGTAAAACATGATTTACTTTGTCAAAAGCTTTACTAAAATCAGTGTAGATAACATCAGTTTGTTGCTTATTATTAAAGACAATATTAACAATAGTTGTAAGTTGCAGAAGGTTTGTTGTTGTTGAGCAACCTTTCCTGAAACCATGTTGGTGATGCGATAACATATGAGATACTTGGTGGCTAATGTTTTCCGTAATACACTTCTCACATAGTTTTGGGATCGCACTCTGTTTAGCAATACCTCGGTAATTTGTTACATTAGATTTATTTCCGGATTTAAACAGTGGAATTATGTAGGAGTTTTTCCATTGTTGAGGAAAAAAAACATATTCTAGAGATTTATTAAAAAGTATTTCAAACGGAGTAACAATTATATTTGCGCAATATTTTAAAAGACAGGAAGGAATACCATCAGGTCCGCTGTTGTACGACAGCTTAAAGCTATTTATGGCTGATAAAATCTGTGATGTACAGATTGGAGAAAACTGTATCAATTGGTTTTCAGCGATCTGATATGGGTATGTACTATCATTATAAGGAATATCAAAATAACTCGTAAAAAAAAGTCAGCAAATAAATTGCTTATTTCTAAGTTACTTCCAGATTCATTATTTAGATATTTCATAGTATTTGGATAATCTGTTGTTATACAAGTGCTAATGACAGACGTACAGATTAAATTTCCCAATTTTCTTTAATATTATCACCTAATTTGTAATTTAAATTATTAATTCTTATAGAGAATAAAACGTAATTAAAAATACTTTCTTCGGCGAAAAAGTGTTCTTTATTTCTTCAACATAGGCTCCTTGCACTTGCTCCGTTCGGATGCCTATATAGCCACCTCAAGAAAGTGCTGATTGTTTCGACTGAAAAATTAACAACGAATGTGGTCAGTTTTAGACAATTACATACGTTTTCAGCACACGAACGTCACTGTTTTTCTACTTTTCCAGCGGGAGCATTATTACACTGAAAGTAACCGCTCTCGATATAAAAAGTCACGGAGAAATCCAACTGCCCTCGTATTGTGTATCTGAAAACTCCCACTCAATTCCTTTAAGCTTAGGTGTCATTAAAACAAACGAGAAAGTGAGGACCTACGTATTTGTACAAAGTACTTATGATATGAATGCAAATTTATTTTAATAACCTCTGAATCAAGCGCTTCAGTCTACGTTATTACACTTCATCAAGTACAATATTTTTATTGTAATGTAATTTTTCAAGTAAATTTTTAATCATTTAACAATAAGAAGAAGCAAATTAATTGCTGTTTATTATTTGTGTATAAAAACTTGTAAATACTAATCAATTTAAATATTTCCTTCATCTCATATTGTTTGTAGAAGAAGCGGTTTAAACCTACAATTCCTAAAGCATTAAAATTTAATTTATTTGTTTTATATTGTTTGTGTTATTTTATCAATCAATACTTAAGTAGTAAATTGATTGATTTAGTTTTTGATGGATAATAAGCTGTAAATAAATTATATTTGTTAGTAAAATATGATTATCTAGATTAAATGTGTAATAATAGTTATACATACTTACCTACCCGGTGTGCTCCGGTACGCCCATCTTTAAAGAAATAAAACAAAATTTTCTATTTATTTACATAACTCCTGATGGTCATATTTTTCATATGTCATTATTTTAGTTACTATAATTGTTGCTGCTCCTATACCTATATGCTATAACTTGAAAATTAATTTTACTCACAAATAAGTTTATAATTGACCAACATTAAATTTTAAGTGTATATCTGTTGTAGTTCTCCAGACGTAAGGGTAATTAATATTTACTTTGGTCCTATACCGCCAAGCTTTAGCTCAAAAGCGCTAGATAGCCTTCGAATAATTTTAGGAGTTCCCGTTGTAAACCGCCAAGCTTAAGCTCCGACTATCCAGTATTAAAGTTTAGCAATACCCGTTCCATACCACCCAGCACTAGCTCTAAATAGCATATTAATGTCAGACTTCTTAGTATTAAAATTAGAGACGTGTCACTTTGTCGGACACTATTTAAAGTATAAACACGAAAATATAAGTTAGTCCTAGATATCTAGATATGGAATAGTTCAACATTTTTTTGTATGATGAGTAACCGTCCCCCCTTCTAAACCATCATTCTTTTAACCGAAAATAGTCGTTAGTCGTCTAGAAGAATATGTAAAATTTAAAAAGTGACACCTCTGATGCTCTAGATATATGATAACTTTTAATTATATTATATACACACAGAAAAAACAATGTCTAAATACTTAACAAAATAGAATAAAATTTATAAGATATTTTTTTTTTTCAAGAAGAAAGTCTTATTATTTTAATAAGGAAAACCTTTTTGAAAAAATCAAGAAGAAAACTTAGGGTTTTTATTAGGATTTATTCTTGTTTTTTTTTTTAATAAGGTTTTTTCTTGATTTTATTAGGTAAGATAGCCTAACAAAATCAAGAAGAGGCTATCTAAACTATTGAATACATTTTATATGAAATTGTACCAATAAAGCATGAAGTATACCAGTGCACAGTGGTGCAGAATCAAAATGTTTTGGAAATAACTCAGCCATTTCTAAATAGCAAGGCCCCTTGAAATAAAATTTGACATTAGCACATCAGAGGAGTATCCGACCACCTTCCAGGAAATTATTTTAGAACTTTCATTTCTTCAATTTGTTTGATTTCAATAATTATACTTGGTCTGGTTAATATACATATAATGTAAATTGTTAATATAAAATATAAATTATATAAGCAATTTAAGATAAAAATTTGAGATTTTTCGATACCCTGGTCCAGTTTTTTTAAAATATTGAGTACAATTGTCATAACATTTTTAAATTTTTTTCTCTTATTTTTTTTTCAAATTTTATTTGTTTTCTCTTCAATAAAATTGAACTAAAAATTACTCATATCTTAAATCTAAAATAAAAATAGACGAATGTATCCACGTTCATTTAGTATGTTTCGGGATTTGGATGTGTTTCAAGCTTCTTTAAATACGTAACTGCACATTTCGTAATTTTCTGCTTTAACTGATGGCAAGTGTAGATCTTTGTGGATGTTCGGGTTTTTTTTATATACCAAGGAGCAGATGTTATCATACGTACAATCTTAAATTGTTTAATATTATTAGATAGGCAGTGCCCCATAACTGACTGTCATAACACCAAAACGGTTTTATAATTGACTTGTACAATAATAAAATTGCAATCTAAGCGGAGAGTAGAGTTTCTGCCGATAAGCCAGTTTAGTTGGACGGCATTTATCTTCATTTGTGATAACTTGGATTCTACGTGGCGTATTTTTTTTTTTTTTTTTTTTTGTCTTTCGGACCAGCACTCAGGGAATAACCCCTACTTATGCAAAGCATTGTGCCAGAAAAGGAAATTAGGTTATGGAAAGGAGGATAGAGGGAGTAATGTTTGTGGACATTCGATTTGAATTTTCCAACATTGTAGTTGACAGGAAAGACCTCTGTACGCAGTGTGAAAGTACATTTTTGTTCATTCATCTTTATTCTCCATTTCTTAAAATATTTTTCTAAATTGAATATGTGGTCTTGTAAATATCGTGTGCTACTTCGGGATTTTCGTGAATACTGTGTCATTGGCAAATGTCGATATGTGGACTCGGTCACTAGTTGACATATATGAAGTATATAACAAATATAAAATGGGCCCCAATATACTGCCCTGTGGAAATCCGGCTTTAATTTGCTCAGATGAGCTTACAAAATTTCCTTCTTTCACAACGAATTTTCGATCGGGTAAATAATTACCTTACCGAATGCTTGAGAACCGTCGATAAAAAGCGCAGAGCAGTATTTTCTTTCTTCAAAGGTATTCCTAAACTGTGAGTTTGTTTGATTGTACTTTGTTTTTTTCTGAAGCCGTATTGATGGTTTGGAATACATCCTTTGTCGCCTAAAATGGGGTTCAGCTTACTTATTAACATCCTCTCAAACAGCTTTGACATATTTGATAAAAGGCTTATAGGCCTGTATGAATCTACCTTTGTCTGGTCTTTTCCTGTTTTAGAAATAATAGTTATTAACGAAACCTTCCATTCTGGAGAAGAGTACTCAAGGCGTAAAATGGCGTTAAAAATAAAAAGAATAATTTTTCGATCTACGCGAGGAAACTCAAATAACATTTTGTTACTGGTTTTATCAAATCCGGTGATTTTCTTGTTGTTTAAATCAATTATTGCTCTTTCAATATCACCAAATTGAAATCTTAAGGGTACCGCTGCACTAGCTTCGACAGTTGGCAACTCAACTATATCAGTCGATACATTTGGAGTAAAAACCTTTTTCATATGTCCAACAAATAGATTGCCTCTTTCGGAATTATTTCTTGCCCAGCCTCCAGACAAAGTTCGCAAGGGAGGCTTATATACAGCTGGCCTTTTAAGATTTCTACACGCACGCAATAATGAATAATGTGATTGAGGAGTTGCGTTAAGGTCTTCTAAATAGTTTTTCAGTGATGCTGCTCTTCGGGATTCTAGTAACTCTCTTAGCCGTTTCGTGCATTCTTTAAGTCAGCTTTTAAGTTGAGTAGATCTGTGTGATTGCCACTCTCTGCTTATTTTTCTTTTTTCAGCCAAGAGCCTCTTGACTTCAACAGAATTACTTTGATTATGTGTAATTAGTTGCATGTTGGACAGCTGATTTAAGGTTTAGATCAAAGTCAATAAGACTCCGCTCTACGTCTTCAGGTGTTCTTAGCGGGATGTTTTCCAAACAATGTGTACTGAGATATTTTTTATATTTCAACCAATGCTTGTGCTAGTTCTTGGTG
The DNA here is from genome assembly GCA_949628195.1 of Phasia obesa. Lineage (NCBI taxonomy): Eukaryota > Metazoa > Arthropoda > Insecta > Diptera > Tachinidae > Phasia > Phasia obesa. Next base: position 79,650,825 of record OX451218.1, read on the forward strand.
ACACGATATTTTTCTGGTTCCATATATAGACAATAGTGAGGATAATTCAAGTGACGATCATTTCTCTGAAAGACCCTTAGTCTCTCAAAAATCTATAACGTCAGATTAGAGGCTGTTAATTAAGCGATTTGTTAGTTTACCTACTTGTCTACATGACTGGGCGCCTCATCACTCTAGCTAGCTTTCAGAGGAATCTGAAAAGCCATTGCCCAGGATATACTTGGTCTAGGACCGGAAGGGGTGAGCTGCTTCGACATTCAAACAGAGGAATCGTTATTGGTCACTCCCAAGCGAATGACAGTCAGAGAACTTTCCACACTACGTGCACCTCTGGTGAAAGTCTCAAATCCCAAATGGCTGAATTATTTCCAAAATATTTTAATTCTGCTCACTATGCAGTGTACCACTGATGTGTCGATTTTACCTAATTTGGTACAATTGTAATATAAAGCCCAACGCTGCTAGGTTTTATTCTAAAGCCAAATTGATGGTTGGGAATCGGAATTGGGCTACACCACCATAAATTTGGTAACTTTCCGAGAGAAGAGCGATGCATGAAAGAAACTTTTGACAATATTATCACCTGCATTACTAAAGGGTGCTTTTTATAGAGGTATAGAACTTTAAGTTGCAATTAAACAACGATGGATTATTCGATTGACATGAATTTTATTTATCCGAAAGATAATCTTGAGGCATTACATTTTAAATATGATTTCTGGCATATAACCGCCACGGATGGCGCGGATGAAGTCCAATCTGGAAATCCAATTTGTGGCCGTATATCGGCAATAACACGGAGAATGTTGTCTTCCAAATGGTCAAGCGTTTGTGGCTTATCCGCATAGACCAATGACTTTACATAGCCCCACAAAAAGTAGTCTAGCGGTGTTAAATCAAAACGTGAAATTAGGCGTTCACCAAACGTGTCTTTCAATAAATCTATTGTGGCATGAGCTGTGTTACATGTTGCGATGTCTTGTTGAAACCACATCTCCTCGACATCATGGTTATTCAATTCAGGAATGAAAAAGTTAGTAATCATGGCTCTATACCGATCACCATTGACTGTAACGTTCTGGCCACCATCGTTTTTGAAAAAGTACGGACCAATGATTCCACCAGCCCATAAAGCGCACCAAACAGTCAGTTTTTCTGGATGTAACGGTGTTTCGACATACACTTGAGGATTACCTTCACTCCAAATGCGGCAGGTATGTTTGTTGACGTAGCCATTCAACCAGAAGTGAGCTTCATCGCTAAACAAAATTCGCTTATGAAAATCGGGAACAACGGTAATCTCGTTTTGGGCTCTATTTGCAAGCGTTGTTCAGGCGTGAGTTTATTCATGATGAATTGCCAAACTAAACTGAGAATAAATCACTTGACAGCTGTTAAATCGGTCGCCATCTTGAAAAGTAATGCCAACTTAAAGTTCTATACCTCTATAAAAACACCCTTTATAAGCTAGAAAATGAGACTTCTGAATAAACATACATTGGGTGTCATTTCATAGGAAACTTTTTTAACTCTTGTTTTATTTTGTTAGTTGGTTTTTAGTTATTAAAAACTAAAATTATGGAATAGAGTTTTCAGAAAAAGTTTCCATTGTCTTGTCTCCCAATGTATATTACAACATGAAATTTGTACTATGTAAATTATTTTTATTTTATTTTTTTGAAACTACACTGCCAATTAGTAATTTTAGTTTAACTAAACTTTATGATTTTATATTAAAATTTTGTTATTTATCATCAAATATCAAAAAAACTTACATTGCTGCTTTCCATTATTGCATTGGTTTATTAAATGCATCGATTTAATAAAAAAACAATCAGCAAATATTTTGTGAAATTTATTTATTTCTTTGTTTATTTTTGACTTAAATCAACTGAAATACCCTAGAAAAATATCATTTATTATTATATGTACATACATATATATATGGTCAATATACTATTCGACCATTTACCATAGAGTCTAACAATCTAAAACACATTTTATTAATTTGCTTGATTTTGTTTGTATTGAATATTTAAATTGTTGATAGGCTATCCTTTTTTTAATTCCATTTATTTACCACCATTAAAATCCATGTGTAAGTATGTGCAAGTGTAAGTGTGTGAATGAGAATTATAAGTGAGTAAATATTATTAAATAAATAAATTAAATTCCAAGTGAATAGAATTAAATTAAATGAATTCTATTAATGATACACAACACTTGTATGATTTTGTTGTAGTCATTAGCGTTTATTATCTATGTTGTTGTGGACAAATAAATAAAATAAATAAAATAAATCTATTAAATGTTTGTATGAGCATCAAAGCATAAGTATGTGAGTAATTATAGTTTGACACTAATTTTAAAAGGACGACAAACGTTAATTATTAGCAGGCTACATTTAGTGAATACATAATATTTATTTGTGTTTTATGCGTAAATTTCAAAAAATTATTTGTGTGTATTTAAGCGCAATTTAAATTATTTTTCCTTTCTTACTTTTGATTAATAACTTCGAAAATTAAAAAATTTTGTAAATTTGCTTGTGTTATTCTTCAGTCTTCTTAGCATTTATTATTTTGTGCATTTCGTGAAAATTACCTTAGTAAATTCATCTCCTTTTGCAAAAAAACACTCATTAGCATGGCAATCTCCGTTTTTAACTACTTAACCACAGACAGTATGGTAGAAAAAAAAAACGGGAAATTAATTTTAAAGGAAATAATTTTAACAAACTAAAAATATTTGATGAGATTTGAGAACTGAAACAAGAAATTAAATTTTTAATTAAAAACATGTTAAGGATAAAACTGAAACTAGTAATAGGGGTTTGGAAGTATAACTAAAAGACTATAGTTTGTTTAATGAAACTAAACCTAAAGCTATTGCCGGCAGCACTAAGTTCTGTATTTTTTACCTTTTGAAATATACAAAACGAGCAATTATCATAGTTTTTATTTTATTTTATACAACTGCTACAATATTCAAGTATATTGATCAATGGTTAAGGGAAGCGGAAAATTATTTTCCAACGGGCACTAAAAAACCACAAAAGCATTAAATAGACCAATGTGTTAGGCTTAATTTCGAAAGATGTGCTATTAGAATTCTGAAATATTAGTCTATAAATGGCGGGTAACATATGGAAATGTTTTTTGTTGTTTTTTGATATGTTATTTTTGCTTTTCATTAAATAGCCGAAATTTCATCAAAAAATCACATTTTCACCAAAATTTCACGAAAAAATAAAGCAAAACCTGCCCACTAATTTTTATAAGCTGATAAAAAGTTAAGTTGATACTTAAGTAAGTTAAGTAAGGTCGTAAGTTTACACTTAAAGAAGGGTATTTTTTGAGCTCGCCTCAACCAATTAAAGCTGGAGTTCCCCAAGGTAGTATACTAGGTGCCATTTTATATTTGGTGTATAAATCCGACAGCAATCGAGTTCACAAATCAACATTTAATGACGACACTGATTTGCTAAGCATTCACGAAAGCCCCCCAAGTAGCATCTCAATACTTACAAGACCATATATTTTATTTGGAATTATGTTTAAAAAAATATAGAATAAAAATCAAGGAAAAAAATGTAGTCACAAAACCTTGACTTTGCGTAAATACACATGCCCACCTATTCGAATAAATAACCAAACTATACCTAAACACTCAGAAGGCAAATACCTCGGCATGCATCTCGATAGACGCTTAAGCTGAAAAAGTCAAATTTAAGCAAAACTAACCCAAATCAAGTTAAAAGCAGTGCAAATAAATTGACTCCTTGGTAGAAACTCAAACTTAAGCATTTTTATTTTAAATAACCATATTGTAAACAAAAATTTTTTCTGGTTAGAAACAACAATTATAAAAATAATTTCTTTGTTTTAGTTATCATTGACAATACAAAAATCACAAGAAAAATTTACTGATACTGAATTTGTCTCAAGAAAATCAGTAAATTCATATAAAAAATTCTGTATTAATGACAACAACTTATTCTTAAGTGTTGCGATTGCCAACGAACGACATTTGATTTTATTTATATAGATATGAAAAGAAAAACTTATGTAATGTTTATTTTTCACCAAAAAATCTTTTCGGTTGACATAATGGTTATCTGCAACCAAAAAAAAATTTTGGTTGATATAATGGTTATTTATAACCAAAAAAACAAAACTCTCTCTAAAATTGGTTGCGATGACTAGAATAAAATATATGTTATAGAAATGGTTAATTATAACCATTTTATAAATTTATCAATATTAATGGTTAACCCATTTTGTACCATCGTTGCGTTTTCGCAACAGCAAGTTTTGACACAAATAAAATTATTTAAAACTTATTGATTTGATTTATATAATTTATATAATGTTAGTTCTAATCTTTAAGATTATAACACTAGTTTTAAAGTTTAAATGTTTCATTTATTTTATCAAGCTTTTCAAGTTGTAAAAATAGTCCAAAAATGCTTTTACGAAAACAACAAAATTTATGTAATCACATTAATATATTTTTTTTATGATTATAGTTTTAGTTTGCAAAAACATTAAAAAAGATTAATCAAAAAACAATTCATCAAAATATTATAACATACAATCACCACATTTATTTAAAAATTACTGTTGCGAAAACGCAACGTTGGCTAATTGCATGCAAATCATTTTTTTTTTTATAAGATTAAATTCTGTTTTTGTTTATTCGTAAATATGTACATACGTACTTTGTTAGAGTTGTTAAATCATCAGGTTTTCCGCATTGACCTAAACTGCGTATGGTCAGCTGTTAAAACACTTGAATCTCACTGGTTCTAAAAATACACACTAATACAGTGACAATAATAATGGGTGATTTTTTTGAGGTTAGGATTTTCATGCATTAGTATTTGACAGATCACGTGAGATTTCAGACATGGTGCCAAAGAGAAAGATGCTCAGTATGCTTTGACATTTCATCATGAATAGACTTACTAACGAGCAACGCTTGCAAATCATTGAATTTTATTACCAAAATCAGTGTTCGGTTCGAAATGTTCAAATGTGACAAATTTTGTTCAGCGATGAGGCTCATTTCTGGTTGAATGGCTACGTAAATAAGCAAAATTGCCGCATTTGGAGTGAAGAGCAACCAGAAGCCGTTCAAGAACTGCCCATGCATCCCGAAAAATGCACTGTTTGGTGTGGTTTGTACGCTGGTGGAATCATTGGACCGTATTTTTTCAAAGATGCTGTTGGACGCAACGTTACGGTGAATGGCGATCGCTATCGTTCGATGCTAACAAACTTTTTGTTGCCAAAAATGGAACAACTGAACTTGGTTGACATGTGGTTTCAACAAGATGGCGCTACATGCCACACAGCTCGCGATTCTATGGCCATTTTGAGGGAAAACTTCGGAGAACAATTTATCTCAAGAAATGGACCGGTAAGTTGGCCACCAAGATCATGCGATTTGACGCCTTTAGACTATTTTTTGTGGGGCTACGTCAAGTCTAAAGTCTATAGAAATAAGCCAGCAACTATTCCAGCTTTGGAATACAACATTTCCGAAGAAATTCGGGCTATTCCGGCCGAAATGCTCGAAAAAGTTGCCCAAAATTGGACTTTCCGAATGGACCACCTAAGACGCAGCCGCGGTCAACATTTAAATGAAATTATCTTCAAAAAGTAAATGTCATGGACCAATCTAACGTTTCAAATAAAGAACCGATGAGATTTTGCAAATTTTATGCGTTTTTTAAAAAAAAAAAGTTCTCAAGCTCTTAAAAAATCACTCGTTATTAAAAATTTGTAAATCCCCTAAAAACGAAACCTGTTCATTTTTTGTACCGCGTTTTTAAATAATAAAATAAAAATCATTTGAAGGGTTTTATTTTTGTAATAAATTTTGTTGTGTGAACTTTAGATCAATATGTCAGTAAAGAAGTGCTTAACTCAAAAAGAAATAGAAAATTTCATATCTGAACTCAATGCCATTGATGGTGAAGAGGAGCATCAAGGATCCTTTAATAGTAACACTTGTGTCGTCTATATTCCACCACCTAATGTTGGCGAAGTTACCGACGAAGAAGATATCAATGATGAGGAGCTTATGACGGACAATCCCCCTAATTTGGAAGTATGTGGCGAAATGGAAATTGAATATGATTCCCATACATATGATTTTGCTGCATCGAGATCTTCTGTTGCAAGTAAAGAACTTCGGTGTTCCAAAATGGAAGAAATCCAAACGTATTGATTTAAATTTTACACACCCAGAAGAGTCTGCTGTGGCACCACTTCAAAATAGAATCGTGGAATCAATGAGTAAGTCGCAAGTACATATTTATGTTAGCGTGTGTGTTTTTACTTTTAAAATTTGTGTACATAGGTGGGAAATCACCCATAGAACTGTTTCTTCAATATTTCGACAATGAAATCATGGATATGCTTTTGAAAAATTCCAATATTTATGCTCAGCAAAAGAACATTTCAGTAGTGATTACCAAAGAGCATTTGTACCGTTTTATAGGAATACTTATTTTATCGGGTTATCATACTGTACCTCATATCCAACATTACTGGTCTTCTCAACCTTCATTAGGTGTTCCCATTGTAAAGCAGTCTCTATCGCGAAACATGTTTCATAAAAATAAAACAAGCATTTCATATAATAGATAACAACGAAATGGAAGTTTCTGATAGGTTTGCTAAAGTACGTCCATTGATTGACACTTTGAATAGAAAATATCAACAGTTTGGTATGTTTTCAACCTATTTGTCGATAGATGAGCAAATGATCCCATATTTTGGACGACATAACTGTAAAATGTTTATTCGCGGTAAGCCAATTCGTTTTGGATTTAAATATTGGTGCCTCTGTTCTGACACAGGCTATCTGTTTGAAGCACATCCATATGCTGGGGCAGGTTCTTCATACGACAAAACTGTTGGCTTAGGAGCTTCTGTAGTTTTAACGTTATTGGAGTCGGTTTCAAGTCCCGAAACCGGACTTATTACCGGACTCATCATATTACTTGTTCTGTTTGTTAAATGAAAGAAAGTTTCGTGCAACTGGAACGGTAAGATCAAATCGTTTAAGAGGAGCAAATGATATGCTTGCCAGTGGCCGATCTCTCAAGAAGCACGAGTATGATTATTGTATTGAAAAAAACAATAAATTATTTGTGGCTCGCTGGCAAGACAACGCAGAGGTAACCGTTATATCAAATTTTGTTGCTGCTAGCCCAGAAATTAATACTATTCGTCATTCAAAAAATAAAACAGTAAGTTTTGATTGAAAAACATTTTTTGCACTCGTTAAAAACTATTAAATTTTTAAGGTTTCTGTTATACAACCAAATTTAATTAATGATTATAACAAACATATGGGAGGTGTTGATTTACACGATAATGCTGTATCTAACTATCGTATTTCAATCCGTGGAAAAAAGTGGTGGTGGCCCTTATGGATAAATGCAGTTAACAGTACTACAGTAAATGCATGGAAAATCCATTGCCTTATTGCTAAAGAGGAAGGTACTAAACAGCTATCACAAATAAACTTTAAGGCTGAAATTGCTACAAAACTACTTTTTTATGAAGAAAAACTAAATGATGAGCATGTAGATATGATCGAAGGCTCACAGCACTTGCCTCGTACTAATGTACGAGAGCACCTTGTATGCAAAATTCAAGGAAATAAACGAAAGAGATGCAGAGAATGTCATTCGCAGACAGTATACCAATGTAAAAAATGTAACATTACATTGCATCCAAAGTGTTTTGAAGGATACCATTTAAAAATTGGAAAAAAATAGCATAAACCCTTTAAAGCAAGCAATACTTTATATTATTTATGTATTACTTTTTCATGAATAAACATTTTATTTTAAATACCACAAACAAATTTAATAATAATTGTTTAAAAAAGTAAAAAAAAAAAATTTTCTTATACCTTTTTTAAGAAGTGATTTGCATGTAATTAGCCAACGTTGCGTTTTCGCAACAGTCTACCACATGCAGCCCTGTAATCTAATTTTTTAAAAATCGTATTTTTAGTGATCAGGTGATTGTTAACAGAAAGTATACAAAAATTCATACCGATATGTCGACGATTTCGGGTAGTGGTATATAATGGGTTAAAAATTACTTTTTTGTGATTTATCTTATAATTGTTATGTCGCTGGATTTTACCTATAATAACAGTCCCATCCTAGTATAACGTATCTAAAGAAGCTTGAAACGCATCCAAATCCGCTGGCCCGCAACATCCTAAATGATCGTGGTTACGTTCGACTAAGAAGGAGGAATATTGCTTCAATAAATGATAACAACAACCGTGTCATCCATTTTCTGCAGACAGCAGAGTATTTATATAAACTAGATATCATTGGTGCACTTCGCTGCCCCTATTTTATAAAATAAACACTTGGAAGAAAAAGTATAGCCATGCTTAAACTCGAAAACGTACCTGTTTCTCTTAAATTTTACTTGCGTTTTCGACTTGCAGCTAAGAGAACAACATGTACATACACATTTGTTTATTGGTGTTAATAACAACTTTAAAATCCTATTGCTCCTAAAGAACTAAACCGATTTAAATAAAATTAAGATTGTGCACATCTGCGTAAATAAATCTTTAAAACCGTATAAGTCTTTTCAAAATTGGTGCAGTATTACAGACGTAAAAGGGATTACAAAAAGCGCGTTTGCCTATTAATTATATAGATTCTTGGTACACCAATATCTGACAGTACATTTTGGAGAATTTTGCTGTTGATATCAGTAAAAATGGTTTACAAGTAGTGGAGATATCGTCAAAAAAAGGCTAGCCCTTTTATTTTCCTTAAGTTTTTCTCATGTAATTGAGAACCGTAAATTTCGATTAAATAATGCAGATTAGAAAAAAAATTTTGAATTATAATTATAAATTCGTTAATAAAAACCCCGAAAATAAATTAAAAACCCTGTAACTTAGAATAAATTTTTCCTTTAAATAAGTTTATAAAAAGAAATAAATAAAAAAAATTTAAATTACTTACTAGTAAAAGATTTATAGCGAATGATTTAAATAAGAGCACCCAGAAGTAACATTAAATACTTGTGCCATGAGCTTATGGCAAATTATTCTCTTCCTCGTCTATACAATTACTTTTTTTTTCTTTCTTCACTTGTAGTTGTTAAAGTAAAATGTCTAATGAGAAAAAATGTCATTATGTTTTTGTCGTTGTTGTAAGTAACACTAAAAAGGTTTAAATAAAGTTTAGAAAAGTAGGAATAATAAAAAAAAGATCTAAGTATTAAACCATAAACGTCTCTACCCTAAAACAATTTCAAATGTTAATGTAACTACGTACATATAGATGGACATATATGTATGTATATATATACAGAGTCAGTTACTTGGTATGTATGTCTGTCTGTAGTGCAAATGTATTTAAACGATACTTCTCGTGTAGACTATTTGTTGTAGATGTGTGTAATGCTAGTAAAGATTGAATGCGAAAAATATGTAACGTAACAACATGAAATATCTTCCAAAAATACATCATTGTTTACTTTTAGTTCAGTGATGCACAAATTTATTTTGTACTAGTATTGGTGAGAATTTGAGAGCAGTTTTATAATACCGTGATAAGCAAAAGTAACCGCAAAGATTTTCGTTGACAAATTAAATGAAAGGAAATTGTCTACGTTAATGCTGTTATGACAGTTTCGTAAAAGCAATATATGTTTCAAAGACGTAGAACCAAATTTATTACGTTGTTTAGTACAAATGAATTTTAAGTCCGAAAAAATTTGTTCACATAAGTATGTGGACGGGAAAAATGAAGGAATTTTTAAGGAATTTTTTTTGAGTTCAGGATAGGCCGAGGTATCCAAAGTTTACCAAAATAATACCCTGTCTATTTCCGGTAGAGCTTTTAACTCGCTACGTAATGTAATAATTTCTATTTGTATTTTGTAGTCATATTTACTAATATCAACATTAAATGGGTTCTCATAAAGTTCAAGAAGTGGTTTTATATTATTTATGTCTTGAAACTTATCTTCAGAATTAAAAAAAGGGTTTCAAATATCATAATATAATCAAGGGTTCTAACCTTTCTCTGCTAGTTCGTAATTGGGGAAGTTTTCAGAAATTCTTTAAAATCGCCTTAATTAATTTTTGATAACTACGAATATAATTTAGTTTTGAAATTTAAAATTTTTATGGACAAATCGTATATATTATTTTCCTTGCCCTGTAATTCTAAATTAAAATCATTAAGTAATCCAGTGGTATCTGACAAAAATTGTAAATCATTCAATTTTTTCCATCTCCATAAACTCAATAACTTCTTTTCTTAAATTAAACAGTCTTTTAAGACATTGTCCTCTACTTAGCCACCGAACCTCGGTAAACATTTTTAAATCATGGTATAAAGCATTTTTGGATTTTAGGAAGGATACCAATTTTCTATGCGTAAGCGAATGATGTCCCCCTCGAATTTTATTGATTATTCGTTCCGCAATCTTCGTTCTCGGACAATCAATAATAAATTTTGAGGCTAGAGCAGCCTGGTGAATAACTCAATGAAAAGAATCAACATTAAAAACCATGATTTTTCAACTGGCCGATAAATCCTTTATGTTTACCAGTCATTACATGTACACCATCAGTACATACGCCAGCAAATTTTTCAGTGTTTACAATCGACAGAAGCTTATCGTGTACAACATCAAATAATAATTTACCCGTAACATTGCCGTAAAAAGTTTCCAGTGAAAACATTGTTTCGCAAACTTTGTATTCTTTATCTACACAACGAACACAAATAATAAGCTCAGACAAATCGTTTATGTCATCCAAGCAATGATAATAAAATTCACATTGGCTGAGTTTTTCCTTAATAGCCAACTCTACTGATTACCCCAATTGAGTAGTTCTCCGTGCAATAGTCATTCGGGACAAAGGCACTGATTGCATAAATATACAATTAAGTTGCTGAAAAATTTTACTTAATAATTCTTTAGTAAAAATTCCATCAGTAAAAGGTCTGCCTTGCCTGACAATATCTAGAGCCACCACGGTTGAATTTTTTCCTCTTAAATTAAAATCTTTTTCATTTTCATTGTTTTTTCCAATTCTAGCCATCGCCTTAATTTTTATAAAAATAATTTTTTAGATCTATTAAAAAGCTCTTTTTTCTCGTCAAAATTATATTTATTTATGTTAGAATGGAAAGAATCATAATGCCTTTTAATAACATTTTCTCTATAGCTTTTTCAATGTTTGATGACATAAAAGACATTGAACATTTCCAAAAGCATTGTTCATCATAAAATAATTTTTTAATTCCATGTTTACTTATATTGACCATTGTAACTGAAAAAAAAAAATTGAAAAAAAGATTCATAGGCATCCGCTAACATGTGCATTTACCAACGTCTGTTGAACGACTAAACTAAAGGGAGGAGGTGGAGCTTACAAACAATTGTTTCACTAAATGTGCATCACTGTTTTAGTTCTTTCTGGTGTCTAAAAACTAAATTTTCCCAATTTTTCTTTAATATTATCACCTAATTTGTAATTTAATTAATTCTTTCTTAGAGAGAATAAAAACGAACTTAAGCTTGATTATAAATTTCATTGTATGTAATAATATATTAATTTAATTATATGTAACCAAATGATATTTCTTTGTATTCATTGGGTCTGACAAAATTTTCTTATTTTTTTTTAAGCACTAAGAAAAATAGTAAACAGTCTTTTGGCAAAATTATATACATATTTAATTATTATTAACAATATAAATAAAGTATTGTTTCACTAATTTATGTATCAACTGATATGTGTTTGATTTGTCTTTGAAAGTAATCCACACCAAATTTTAAGACTCTTACGTATTTACTTTTAATAAACCAACCCATCCCTGAATAAAATTCTAAAGTTTATATAAAATTCTAAAAATTATTGTACAGCTCTGGAAAAGGTGTTTAAAATATTTTAATAACAATATAATTTCACAAAGTAAAAATACAAATCAAATACAAATTTTATTCAGTTGGCTATTTGGCAGTAAGTAATTCATATTTTGTCATTATTTTAAAACAGCGCCATCTGTTGGGCAACTGTGTTTAAAATATCCCGCTTTCAATTCATATTTTGTCATTATTTTAAAACAGCGCCAGCTCTTGCGCAACCGTCTTTAACAATACGCTTTTAAAACTAAAAGATCGACGGTTGCTGATGGTTTATGTGGTTTCACTACAAAAATTTTGCGATGCAATATATATATTAGGTATGATTCCTTTTAAAACTGATATCTTCAGATTACAAATAAATTGGAAATAGTTGTGCAAAAGGTTTAATAATCGAGGTCTGTTGAAAAGAATAGGTGAATTTTGAATTTTCGCGGGCTGTATACATTCGATTATCGATTTTTTTTATGTTGGTACACATGTGCTAATCATATGTTGGCATTATCAGCCAATTTTGATTAGTAGTTTGTTGTTGACAACTGAAAAGGTTAGTCACGTTTGTGTGTGTTTTTCGATTTTTATTCAAAGAATATGTATTGAATTTTTCGTTAAAAATTTAATAAAGTACTCCAAGACAATTGAAATGTTGACTGTGGCATTGGACAAGTCCACTTTGTCTAAAAAAAGTGTTTATAAATGGAATAGCAACCACGTTAAGAAGTAAAGAAAAGTAATTGAAACAGTGAAAAAAAAATGTTTTGAAAAATCATCAACTCACTATTAGGGAATCAATCGGCTCATGTCATGCAATTTTCTCTTATGTTTTGGGCATAAAACTTGTGGCAGGTAAGTTTCTTCCGAAGTTGCTAAATTTTGAGCAAAAGCTCAATGATTTGTTGAATTACGTCAAAGATGATCCAGGTTTGCTCAAAAGTGATATAAGTGGTAACGGAACGTGGGTATATGGTTATGACGGCGAAACCAAGGCCCAATCATCCTAAATTTTAGCGGCCAGAAGTCAAAAGGTGAAGAACACACACAAACGTGATTAACCTTTTTATTTGTCAACAACAAACTATTAATTCAAACTGGCTGATAATGACAACATATGACCAAGACAACAAAAGAAATTTCGATAATCAAACGTTCACAGCCCGCGAAAATTCAAAATGTGTGCTTTTATTTTTAACAGAACATTTCGTTGTTTTAAAATTCTTAATTTTTAATAACTTTCTCTGGGCACAGCCTTTTCCTTAAAATCCATGTATACAGCCAGATGCAAAACCTATGAGAATAAGTGATGCATAAAGTATTTAAAGAAATAGTTGAAGAAATTCTTAAGAGCGCTATACACATGTATGATACATAGTTTAAATATATAAGCAACTGGAAAGCACTGTAAAGCATTTTGCATAAAAATATGTTAATAGTTTAAAATAAAATATTTTTCCATCTTTTTCGAAGCCAATTTTTTTTTTATTAAGAAAAAAAATTAATTCAATGCCCAATCTCAATCTCAATTTAATATCACATTTTTTGTATTTATATATCGACAATTTTTTGGATAAACTAATTAAATATAGTTTCAGTGTGAATTCAAGTTTCTTAATTGTTTGGTCTCCCACTGTTTATTTATACATTTACATCATTATATGTTTATCTATGTTGCTGTTTTTACATTTGTTTGTTTGCTAGAAATATTTGTAAAACCTAAGTGTACTTTTAAGAAGAGACAAATTGAAAGATCTACGATAGTGTAGAGTAATGCACAAAATAAGCATTCACATGTATACTTAATATCAATACAAACACACGTATTAAGTGTTTGTATTTATTTTTGCGCATATACGAGTGTTTCTGGTTTCTCCTTATGGTAGTAATTCTATATTATAAACATACGTTTGTTTTCTTTGAAAAATAGAAACAAAAATTTTATAATGAAAACTTAGTCCTCTCTATGACACTACAAACAAAACAAAAAAAAAAAAAAAAGAAAACAAAACTGTCTTTAAATGTGTAATTTGTTGTCGTTTTATTTTTTATTTTTTTTTTTTTTTGTATACTACTTCATCTCTAAATTACTGGCATTCATTGTAGGGAGTTTGTTGTTGCTGTTGGCAACAAATTTAATATTTATTAAAGGAATACTAAGGCGTATGAGAATTTATTTACTCGTAATCTAGGCAAACACACTCTGTGTGTGTGTGGGTTAGTGGGTGCGTATATAATTTTACCTTCATACAAAATTAATAGAGGAAATGAAAAAAAAGAATATCATTACTTTCGTAACACTTTAAAGTGGAAATGAGCAAAAGTTTGGCAAATATAAGAAATGATCTCTAGAAAACGAATACCATCTTCTCATATAGATTTTTTTATTTTAGTATATTAAAGAGTTTTTTACTTAAAATATATATTTTTAAATCCTCCACTTTTATTCATTCCATGTATTTATTACTGGCCAGAAAATGCACATTGGGTTGAACGATAGCCAAAACAGGTGTTACTGCATGGAAATGTTAATATTTAAATAAGATTTTTTGAAGAGATATTATAAGCAGATAAAACTCCATTTCGACTAAAAAAATATATAACAAAACTTTAATTGTTATTTTGTATGTGCTCTTAGGGCTACGTACCCAAAGGGTGAAAACATTACCCTATTGTTTTTGCTACAATGTCTGTCAGCACCTTCTATCTCTGGAACCGTAAAAGTTTGACTCTGGAAATTTTCACGCCGCTATAACAACAAATACTAAAACTTAGAGGGTGTTCTGAAAGAGACGTGTTATTCTCATTTACATTTTTTTTCTAAATTAAATGTGTTCGTTATATAAAAAATTGTAAAAAAAAAACGAAACATTAAAGAGTGTTCCGACAGTGAGGTGATTTGCATGTATATATCCTACTTTTTGAATCATAACAGTTAGCTGAAATTCTCACAAAAGGTGTATTACTTGGGTTACTATCACAAATAGTAAAAATTAAAGGGTGTTCCGACAGAGATATGATCTGTACGTATATGGCCTAATTTTTTTTTAACTATTATAGGTAGACTCTTGAAAAGACGAATATGTATTGCCACGGTAGCTATATTAATTATTAAAAATTGAAGGGTTTTCCGAAAGTGTCATATATAAATGCCCTTATTTTTCGAACTTTAATAAGTAGACTCTTGATATTTTTATAGAAAGAGGAAGGTATAGTAGTAGAAAGTATAACAAAAATTTTTATTTATAACCGTTGTTGAAAAAAAACTTTTCAAGTTAGAGTTATTTGACGTTTTTCTTGCTTGCAATACAAATTATAATTTTTGGTGTTCTAGTTTTGAGTACTTATTAGCGAAAAATAAAAATATAATAATGGAACCTTCAAGCACGGGTTAATAATATTACATGTCCGTTTTTGGTTTAATGTGTAATTTGTGGAATAATTCTTCATTTGTTTTCACTCGTTCCGCTGTAATTAAGTGGATTTTGGGAAATATTAAAATTAATATTTGTGAATAAAGCCGAATTAAGTAAAAAGTGAAAAAAAAAATTTTTACACATTTTTAAATTACAGCTAATTCTGTTTTTTACACGGTCTTTTCTACACGGTTTTGATTTAACACGATTTTAAAATAAAAAAAATAAATTGCGAAATAAGTTCATATTACAAATTTAGGGGAATTCCCTGTGCATACAAGCAAATTTATTTGAAATATGTTAATATTTAGTGAAATAACACTGCATCCCTAAAAGAAAACGTCGAAACTACAAATCCGAAACTAAAACGTAGTCATTACTTTAGAAACTAAAATTGAAATTTTAAATCGCCTTTAAACTGGAGAAGGCTCAATATTTTTTGGCAAAATATGTGGTTAAAACGAAGCCACAATAAGAACTATAACAAGAATTAAATTTCAATTAGGCAATCGTTGATTTCTAGAACGAAACTATCTGTTAAATCTTCATAATACACTAAAGATGCAAATAAAAGATTCAAATACATACATATATGTGATAAATATGAATTCTTGTTGTTAAAAAATGCTTTTTTTCACTAATTTTAATAATAAGGAGATAAGGAACCAATCACATATATTTGCATACCATCAAAGTCTTTTTTTACATGTTTTTTTCTGGAACCAATCTACCGTGTAAACACAGAATTGGGTGTATATGCAAATATATTGTGTTATAGCTGTCTAGATAACAGATTATTATTAAATACTTGGTATGAGAGAATCCTTTTCCCCATCCTAATCAACCTAGTCCTAAAATCTAAGCTTGCTCTCTCTGAGTAATATTAGACACAAAAGATACAAAATTGGAATTAATTTTCACTTTTGGCATCCAAAACTCCACACTCAGCCATAGCCGCAAAAAGAATGCTATTTTGCTATAGAGTGCGCTCTATAATAAAATAATAGCTCGAACGTGAAAGCCATCATTGTTGATTGTTAATATGGTGAAAAAACTTTGAGTTATCTATACATATAATAAAACCGTAACTCATTTCACGACTGTCAGTCTTTCTGTGTGTGTTCACATCAAGTAAAAACTACTTAATGGATTTTAACAATATTTTTTGAGGAGTTACCTTAGTATCCTTATTCCAATATAGGATACTTTTTTCTGCAAAAATATCTTATTCTTAAGAGAAAGTGGAGAATATCAGTGAAAGTACGTCCATTTGTTTTACCGATTTAAGGGTACTGCATACTTTAGGATATGTCTTATTTTTGAAAGCGGAATATCTTAAACAATGTTGTGCAACAGATGGCAATGTTTTAAACTAATGACAAAATAAATATGAATTGAAAGCGCGATATTTTAAATACGGTTATGGGTCTGTTTTTAAATATTGACAAAATATGAATTACTTACTGCCAAATAGACAGTTTAAAAAAATTGGTATTTGTATTTGATTTGTATTTTTACTTTGTTGAATTACATTGCTATTAATATATTTTAAACACGTTTTACAGAGCTTTACAATAATTTTTAGAATTTTAAATAAATTCTAAAATTTTATGCAGGGATGGGTACCTTTATATAAAGTAAATACATAAGAGTCTTAAAATTTGGTGTAGATTACTTTTAAAATCGAGCATAATATTTTCAGGACGCACACAAAGTATGTGGGAACAGCTAGTATTCAATAATAACCTAAAGTGAAATAAACGAAATGGAAAAACATATATTTAGTTATATATTGACCACTCTCCAAAACGTTACCTCTTTTAAAGCACGGATTATGGTCGCAATATCGTAATTGAATTTTAATTCAATTTCCTAATTTGTAAATGAGAGTTTTATATCCCTGCCACACACTATTTAAATGGCTCGTTAAGAAGCAAGTTCCATTATATGCGGCCTAGGCTTAAGATCGTTACAGGTATGAGAGCTTATATATTCGATGGAAAAGTTTGCTTCAAACAAAGCTTTTCAATTGATATGGTAAATTGATATAGCAATCGTATTGGAACATCAAAAAGGTATTGTTTCTAATATAGCATGTGCAAGTATTTGTACTTTTTCATCGATTGTGGGCGCCAATATATTAGTAATTTAGCATCTATCAATCAAATTGAAACAAGTTAGCCGAGTTTTCAATTTGGAAGTTTTGGTGAAAGGACTTTACTGCTGAACTACTAGCATAGTGATCTTCACAAGGCTTCTGACTAAAATCATTTGTTATTGAGAATTTTTTAATATATTTTCTAATACTATAAAGGATGGAATACTCTTTCAACAGAGCTCACTGTAGGTTAAGAAATTCAAATAAAATAAATCTTTCACAATCTTATTAAAGCCAGCAAAATACATGACTGTCTGGGATTATTACTAAGCGTGATCAAGAAGATCCAAATTTGTCCATTATGCATCAAGACATTAGGTGTTTCTTACAGATACACTTAAATCTCAAACTTCCCATTAACTTACTTCGAACCAGCACACAAGTTTTTTAAAGTATTTTTTAAAAGAAACTCTCTTACTGGCGGTACTCTACGCAAGGTTAGAAATGTTGATTTACAATTTATTATAACTCTTGCATAATGTTCACTATCGAAAATAAATTAAACTTTTACGACAGATATTTTTTAATATTTAGTATATCCAGTTTTTTTTTTTTTCAAGGAATTATTATTATTTTTTCTGGTCCAACTATTTTTGATCCTTTATTTTTACCAAATGTTTTTTGTGTGTACCTGAAATTACTTCAAAACCTTCAAAAAGCCTTAATTATACAAATTTCTTATCTTTAAAAGTTATAGATTAAAGATAACACAAGGTGGTTAGGTAAATTTTTTCATTTTAGTTTCTGTTTAAACATTTTTTTTTGAAGAATTGATTTTTTCAGCAGAAAAATTTCAGTGTTTCCAAAACTTAGAAATCATTTTCACTTATTTATTATTCTTACTTTACCAATTAATTGACTACAAAAAAGAAAAACCAATAAATAAACAACACCTGGGCATAAAACATTTTCAGCCAACATTTGCAAAGTTCTATATTTGTTGGTATGTAACATGACAGGGCTTATGCGACACTTTGAAAGGAAAGTTTCAATGTACGATAAGTGTGTGTGTATGTATATGTGTGGTATATCTCTCTGGGATTCTGTGTAAATATGTCACATCGTTTGTATTGTTATTGGAACTGTTGACCCAATGCCATTTATCAACCAACAATATCCTTTTCAATTTTGTCACTTTTACTGCAACAATAAGTAAGTATCCTTTTACGTTTTCATGTACAATGTTTTAATTTTTCTTGTTCCAATTTAAAAGTGTGTATGTATGTGTGCAAATTTGTTTATTTTTTGGTTCGTATTTCAGCTTAAAATCTTGACATTGTTAAAGTTTGCATGTAAATTTAACAGACACAGTAAGCAACATTAGCAGAAGAAGAAGAAGAGTGTTTTGTGTAAAAACACAGCCGAACATGCTGCACGATAAAACTGATTTTTGGCACATTGTGCATCAGAGAAAATGTTTATGAATACCAAAATACCTATCAATATGTACATAATTTACTTTTTGTGTTTAAGTTTTTTTATACGGCCTTTAATGTAGTAAACTTTTTGGAAAATATGTTTTTAACTTTTTTTTTTTTAACAAACAGTTAGGGCGATTATGGTAAATTATGAATACAGTTTTGGTTTTAGAATTAAATAAAATTGAATTTTAGATCTGTCAATTTAGATCATGATGAAACAACTTGCATATGCCCATGAAATTTAAAATAAGAATTAAACTGTAGTTGGGAATAATATGAACGATTAACATGATTTTATTAACCACTTTTCCTCTAAAAATCACCTCACACTCCGTTAAATGTTTAAATACATAAATATAAGCATGTGATCATATGCTAGATAGATTTCATAGGATCATATGTTTTAAGAATGGACATATAATAAAATAGTAACTCATTTTCGTCTGCCTGTCTGCTTTTCATTTGTGTTTGCATCACGTAAAAACTACCGGATAAATTTTAATAAAATTTTGTGAGAAGGTATCCTGATTCCAATATAGGTAACTTTCTTCCGCAAAAATATCTCATTTCCAGGAGAACATGGAGAAAAAGCCGTGAAAAACGCAACTTCCGGTTAAAAGATACTGAAATTTTCGCTTTAAAACTGGGATATTTTAAAAACTATTGCGTAATTGAATACGATTTGTATTTGATTTGTATTTTTACTTTACTTTGTGGAATTGCATTGTTATTTAAATATTTTTAATGCCTTTTTCAGAGGTTTTAGTTTTTAGAATTTTACATACAATTTAGAATTTTATTCAAGGTTGGGTACCTTTATGTAGAGAGGTAGTTTAAAATAGTAGTTTTTAAATAGCAAAAATACCTTATTGTCAGGAGATAATAAAGCGACAATGCAGTAAGCATACGCTGACTTTTTTACCGCTTTATAGGTACTGCATAATTTAAGGCATCTTTTATTTTGGAAAGCGGTATATTTTAAACACGCTTGCTCTACAGATAGTATTGTTTTAAAACAATGAAAAAGTATTAATTACTTACTGCCAAATAGCCAATTATTGATTTGTATTTTTACTTTTTGGAATTACGAAGTAATTAAAATAATTTAAACACCTTTTGCAGAGCTTTACAGTAATTTGTATAATTTTTTATAAATTATATCCAGGTACCTTTATATAAAGTAAATACATAAACCATAGCTGAAGTACTATAAAAGTAATGGCTTTACAATTGGTGTGGAACACTTTCAAAGCAAAAGCGAGCAGAATGTTGTCAGGACGCCCACGACGTAATGGGCAGAGCTAGTCTACACGTATAATAAAACAGTATTTTATTTTATTTCAATTCATTTCTGTCTGTCTGTCTTTCTGTTTGTGTTTATATCACTTTAAAACTATTGGATGGATCTTAACAAAATTTTGTGAGGAGGTACCTTAGTATCGAGGTTCCAATATATGATACTTTCCAAGAGAAGGTGGGGAAAAAGCAGTAAAAGGTACTGCATACTTTAGGGCATCTTTTATTTTTGAAATTCTGATATTTTAAACACGCACACAACGTGTATGGGCACAGCGGGCTATGAGTTCTCATAGACTCCTATATACGAAACAACATTTAACAGCAATTATTGACAAACAAGTATATGAATGACTTAAACAGCTGTTGTGTGAGGATATAATAAGTTAGTTTTTAGTATAAAAAAAATTTATTTTCTATATAGCTTATATACATAATATCACCAGTCTTTTTCGGCATTTTATAACTTATTTAAATTTTATCACATAAAAATTCCCTTTTATCTTGCATTAAACCGAAAATTTTGCCATACAAATATTTTTGATATACAAATTTGATATACAAATATTTTGCAAAACTTAAATTTTACTAATAAAATCTAAGCCCAAATGATCTT
This sequence comes from Phasia obesa, assembly GCA_949628195.1. Lineage (NCBI taxonomy): Eukaryota > Metazoa > Arthropoda > Insecta > Diptera > Tachinidae > Phasia > Phasia obesa. Next base: position 79,671,665 of record OX451218.1, read on the forward strand.
GAATCGTAGTAAATGGAATAAAATTGTGTAAAAATTATAACTGTGTTTAATGTAAAATTTTAGAATTAGTCGTCGCAGGCAAAACAAAAATTTATATTTAATTATTGTTAAATATTGTTAAATTAGTGTTAAATTTTAGAATTAGGCGCCGCACAGTGGTCAATTTCGCGAGATAGCGGTCAAAACTCTATAACTTTTGACCGGATTGGTATTTTTTTACACAATTTTTGTTTAATAGGAGGGGCCTTAAGCTTCAATTTGCGTGTTCAAACGTAAAAATCGACTGATAGGAACGTAAGTAATGTGGAGTTAAAAATGTATTTTAATTTTTTGTTGAGTTTCCATGTAAAAGTTGAATATTTTGACATTTTAAATAGGTACTTTTTTTATAATTTCTTATTTTCTTCAATCGTATTTTACAACCAATACTTATTTATTATTCCTAAACTTAATTTTGGTCAGAAAATGCCAACATTTGGCCCCTGACATTTATTTAGTCTCAATATTCACAGGGGCCAAAGGTTGGTTTTTTGGCATCTGATGAATTTTCCGCATTACATTGTTTGTATTGTTTCTGGCCAGAGGACCCATCACATCCCCATTTAGAAATTAAAGTCATGCTGCAATTTTTAAACTTCTTTAAATAGTCAGCATCAAATGTCTTTAATAATCGCTCTGCAGTGTGTTCAAGAAGATCCTGCAATTTTATTTCTGCTGAACTTGAAGTTACACTAATAGCAGTTGGTGAAAGTAAGCAATCTTTTTTGGCAGAAACTATATCTCGATATGATGGAAAAATTCCACAATTTTTTTCATTGGTTCGCTTCCGCAATTCTGTATATTGGTTTTTATTTTCTGCAGTTGGTGTCGGCATACTTTCTAAAATCCTTTTTGTGCGTCTGGGGTTTGCTTCCACTATTTTTTCAATGATAGCAATTTTACTCTTTTATTTTTCGATGGTTGAATTTGATGCAGAAATGAATCCTTTATGATGCTACAAGAAACTTCTTCATTGATATGTTTAAGCTTGCGTCTTCGTGATCTTTCACTACAATTATCAATTGGCTTTGCTGGTCGACCACCTTTTCCAGTTTCCGTGGTAGTTACTGATGGCTTTTTAAAAATAATTTTATTTCTTAACCATTCTTGGTTGCGTGAGTAAAACAATTTCTTGTTTCTTGAACATTGATTGTACCGTTTTCTTAAAGTATTTAAAAAGTTTTTATTTTCAAGTTATGAATTTTAATTTCTTGTTTGTCACATATTTTGAAGAATGGATTATTCATTATATCTGTGGCAACAAGGAATAAGTGCTTAAGTCGACTTAAGCAAAAATTAAGTTACCGGCACCTTTGAAATCTCCGTACTACATAGTACCCATGTGCAAATTTTCAATAATTTTGAACTATTTTTCAGGAAGTTATAGCAAAAAAACTTTCTACTAATCTTTTTTCAATGCCGAATCGTATTTGGAAAAAAGCTTAAGAAACTACAAGGTATTTTTCAAAATCATAGAAACTCCTTTTACAACTTATTAATTGCAACGCCTGCGTACTTTTGGTAGATATAAAATATTTTTCAAAATCATACGTTTGACTCCCATAACTTTAAAGATAAGTTATTTTTTAAAAAAATTTATTTTAAAGTTTAAAATTGCTCTCCTACAAAACTTAAAAATCAGACTTAAGCACTTTTTCCTTATTGCCACAGATATGTAAAATAATGTCGTTTTCATCTTTCCGTTCAAAATATATATCAGATAGAACACTATAACTGAATTTAGCCATTGTTTAAACAATAATGAAGAAAAAAAAATTAATGCAATAATTAATATATTATTGCTCGAAGTTTCAACATGATCTTTTTTACCTCTTTGAAACATAATATAACAGGTACTTGGTTTTACCAGTTATTTCCATTGGTTTTAAATTTATTTGCAATTTTCAGGTATTTAAGTTATGTAAAATTAGATGGCAATAAAATCATTTTTTACCTTTTCCAAATGAATTGCTAGATACCACATAATTTGAGAGTTAACATGTACTGGTAATAATATAACAGGTACTTGGTTTAACCAGTTATTTCCATTGGTTTTAAACTTATTTGCAATTTTCAGGTATTTAAGTTATGTAATATTAGATGGCAATAAAATCATTTTTTACCTTTTCCAAATGAATTGCCAGATACCACATAATTTGAGAGTTCTATTGTCATTTTTGTCAAAATTTTGATACAACCTTCTATGTGGACTAGGTCCAAATATGGACTAACTTCTTCTAATTTCAACAGAATTATTTTTTGCGTCAATAAGAACTCTTGTACAAAATTTCATCAAAATATATGCATAATAGCCACTTTCACATACAAATAACTTCTCCAAAAATATGACGTGCATTTGTACCGAATATCTTACCTTGGGTCAGAAAAATTGCTGTAGCTCAAAAAGTGCAGGCCCGATGCATGGACATGTATATATAGGAATGTAGGGGAGAGTTGGGACTACAAAATAGTAAATTTGTGTTTTGACTCAGCTTGACTCGTAGGAGTTGTGCTCTATGAAGTAGGAAATTTCCGAGAAATTTGACCTTTTTTTAAAAAAAATATATAAATTGTTCTGAAAACAGTAGAGCTTCAATTTTTTTTTACCAGTAATAGGAAATAAGTTAAGTTACAACACAAAATTTATTTCGTCCAAGAATCTTGAAAACCAAAAAAGTTATGATCATTTAAACTTTAAACATTAACTAAAAATATCATAAATTTACTAAATTCTGAAAAAGCCCATTTTGGAAAACCCTGTTCTCAGTGAAATAGTTAAAATAGAGTTCTAATTTTTTGGCTCCCGTGGTTTACTACTGTCTACTTTCATATGAGTCTAATAACTTTAAAATTGGAGAACAAAAACCAAAAGGAGTTTTGGCCGCTATCTCAAAATATTGACCACAGTGCGCCTCAAAATATTGACCACAGTGCGCCGCAGGGAAAACAAATTTATAAAATATATAAAATTTTTTGCCTGCGACGCCACAGTGTTGTGAGCGTGGCTATATATAGAAAAATCCAATTATGGAAATTAAAAAGATGGCTAATGGCATTTAATTAAAGACACTTTTACTAATAAGCGTAAAAAAATTAGATTAAAATAATAAATTAATTATTTAGGCTTAAGTTCTTAATTATAAAGAGATAAAGAAAAATTAGATACCAGCAAAGCAGAATGCATTTTCTAGATAGCAACGTGCGTTGCTATGGTTACGCAGAGTTCCTTTAGCAGCACCAGCACCAGCACGAGCAGTAGGTGTCGGTGCGTTCTTGGATTTTGATCAAAGATTACATACAGAAGTTGCATGCTCAAAGCTTTGTTAAAGAATTAAACCAATATCAATGTCCTTACTAAAACTATTGATATTTTTTTATTTAAAAAGAAAGTTATAAATAAATTTGAGCGATAATTCATTTATATTTGGATATTTTCAACAATTTTTGGGCCAAATTTCCATTATTCTTTTTAACCCATTTTTCATTTTTGTTTTTTGATAATTTTTCACGGGGTCATTTTGCGTGCAGCCAGATTTCTTGGGCTATTTTTCATTTTTGCTTTTGAGCAATTTCGAATGCAGCCGATCTTATTGAGTAGGAATTTTAAACATAGTTTCTTTCGCCACTTATCCGAATAATGTAATCAACAAAAAGTACTTGTGTCGCATCATCCGCGAAAACCTAATCCTTGTTTATAAGACTTTCATATCAACTTATCACAATACTTTCACACTCACTCAAGTCATATCGCAACAAATTTATTAAAATGTTGGAAAGTTATAGCTGCCTACACTAGGTGTATCGATCATCGTGATCGGAATATCATGCTTGAAATTTGAAACACAAAATAAATTGTTATCATCATGTTACTTGCGAATTATAACAAGCACAATCTTGAAATTCATACAAGTAACTCTCTTATTTAACTGTCAACATTGCAATAGTGGACGTGGTTAGTCCCATAAAAGGTAGAATATTAAAAATGTGCACAAGTAATCCCCCTAAAAATATGCTTAACAAAAACACCATTGGGCGTGGTACCTCCCATACAAAGTGAAAATTTATTATTCCGTATATAAATAACTATCATAAGTAGTCTTGTTATTTTGTACAAGTATAATAGTAGTCATAGTGTAGCGTTCAACAGACTATATTTGATGGTACCCCACAGGAAATGAAAAATTAAATACGTAGAGGGTTGGAATTTTTTTGCGAAAACCCCTAATGCAAAAAACTGTCTGGTTGGGAACAGTGGTATCTGCCATACAAAATGAAAAACTATTACCGTGTAGCACAAGTAATCCTTTTGTTTATATGGTGAAGAATCCGTTTTGTAGTTTATTATTATTAACAGGCTATTAATAATTGCTTACTATTTAAGTAGCTGATTTTTTAGGAGCTGATTTTTTCTCGGAAATGCAATTATTTTTTCGTGCGAAATGAAAAAGTCCGTTTAATCCCAAACCCTAATTGTTACAAACCCTAATTGAACATAATATGGTTCTCGTGAATAGTAGTATGTAGTTATAAGATGTTAATCCTTTTTTTATTTTTTAATGTAGAGGGAATATTGAAGCAGACCACTTCCTTAATGGGTTCTTTTCGACCCCCTCGCACCGCTATGATTATAGACGACCGAAATGTAATTACGGAAATCTTATCCTCATAGAGTCACGTACTACAACTAGTCCTTAATATTGACTTTAGTGACTTCAGACTGTCGGCCTTCTTTTTCATCACGCAGTCTCTAGAAATTGCCAGCATATAATCAAGGCTCAGGTCCCCCATGCCATCCACATTTAACAAGCTTCTAGCTTCTACCAGACTGTCGGCCTTCTTTTTCATCACGCAGTCTCTAGAAATTGCCAGCATATAATCAAGGCTCAGGTCCCCCATGCCATCCACATTTAACAAGCTTCTTGCACAGTGGTTGCACTTGTATGGAGAAGAGCGACAAAAATAGTTATATTAAAGATATAGTCTTGAAATTTTCACAGTATATTTCGCATATAATAGCCACAATATTCTTAAAAAATGGGCGCGGTCATTTGCCTTTACCGCGCATTTTTTTAATTTTTTTCTAATAAAATATTCAGAATGAATTTTTGGTTTTCCATAAATCTTTCAAATTTTCACTTTCGAAAAAATTATATGGAAAAAAATATATATAGAAATTTTGTTTTGCATGCCTTTTATTTAATATTTTAAGTATATTTTGTCTCTTCATGAAAATACGTGTTGCTCGGCAAATTAAATTTAAAATTTTATTGTTCTCAAAGAAATGTCAAACATATAAAAAAGCTACTCCTGCAACAATTCAATTGTAGATTTTGGTAACGTACTTTTCTTTTTGCATGGTAATTTTCGTAAGCAATAATATATTTAGTAAATCCGTGTTTGTTTCAATTCTAGAATTTCTTTCGTGTGTGTTGTAGCCTATATCTTTTAATGTCTTTATTTTTTGCCTCTGCAGCTTTTTCTGAAAGCTCTCCAATTGAAACTATGGCGTCTTCAATCACAGCGAAAGCGTGTGTGTACGGAAGGTGGGAGATAGAACCAAGGGTATTTCTATACAAGCCCTTTAGCTGTATCAAGTGCGAATATTTTAAATTTGTCGATGTTTATTTTGTAGCCTGAAGTCATAGCTTGTAGAGCACCAAAGCTCGAAAATTGTCGTTCGTGAAAATATGCTTTGACGAGATGTTTCCATAATATCGACCAAAAAAATAACTATAAATAACAACAAAAATGTCAGTCTTATTAAATCTTACGAGATACACAACAAATTTAAAAACAAAATAAACATAGCGGTTAGGCTAGTATATTGAATATATAGAAAAAACCTGCAAAAACCTGCACTTTAATTAAACATAATTTTTAACTATAGATGTGTATTAACTTTTACGAACCAATTTCGTCATTGGCTTTCATTGGGAAACTAACTAAAACTCAAAGTATTTTTTACAAAGAATAGCAATCCGTGTTAATAAAAACACTTGTTAAAAATCAGCAGTTTACAAAAAGTACAAAAAAATTTATTAAGTTATTATTTCTTAAAAATAATGTCAATAACATCCACATTAATTTCCATATTAATTATTTTAATTAGGCACTTTAATTAAATTTATTTTAACAAATAAGTATTCACTTTGTTTTCACAGTCGCTTAATCAACTTTCTACTTCTATATAAAATAACACTTTAATTGTTTGCATTTAAAAATTCCCGTTAGAAATTATCTAAACAAATTCAGAAGAGAGAAATTTGATGACATTAGCGACAATTTATTTCGCTACAAACCCAATATAGAAAAATTTTATTTTTTTATTTTTGTCATATGAGCGCAACCACTGTGCAGTGGTCCTAAGTCTTATGGTAGCCAGTGCCGGACATTCACACGCAATGCGCGCTAGCGTCTCAGCCTCGTCCAGGCATGGTGTGCAAGAATAATTTTTTTTCGATTTTCATCATGGCTAGATGATAATTGTAGTTTTCATGACCTGTCTTGTATCTGAGTACCTCACTGGCTTTAAAAGACTACTATTTACCGAGTTTAAGAAAATCGAATATATTTTAACACAGCCTTTACTCTTTTAGATTATCCCATAAAGACCTAATTTAAAACAGTAAATCGTTAAAGCCAATCAACTTATTTTATTACACATTATTTAATGCTATATCCGAAAACTGTCGAACGTTTTCATCCTTATCTTAATAACATTTTGCGAAATATTTCTTTAAATGCAGTTTTCCTTGAAAAATCTTTTACTATATTCGCATATTTTACAGCGGCCAAAAAACAACGATCATTACCAATTATATTTTAAATTTATTTCGACATACCTTTTAAATGCTGCAGCTTTATATATCGCCTTTTACAATACGTCCGCACTTTAATAAAATACCATAACAAAAAAAAATGTATGAATGAAATGTTATGCTAAGGAACCTGTTACAAAATATTACCCATATTTTAAGGTGTCGAAAGCAGATGCCACTTGGGTGTCATGTATCTCTGTGTGTATGTGTGGCAAGGTTACAACAGCAATTTTACATGTATAAGAATATTTGTGGAACATACTGATACTATCACGGAAATTTCAACCAACAGAAACAACAACTATAACCGCCACTACTATTACAGTGTTATGGACTCATAAAAGCAGTTGCTGCTATAATATATTCCATATTTTTTATTTCGTTTTTCCTTTTTTATACATTTTTTTATGTTTATATCAACAAGAGTAAATGATAAAAGTACATACTATACACATATCCATGTAACATACATTCGCATATAAAACAAAGTTATTTGTGTTTGTGCAGCAATTTTTATGCGCCTGTTTTCAGACAAAAAAGAAATATTTTTTACTGGCAACATACTCGTACGTACCAACACATCAGTTGCTGAGTTGAGGTTTCTTGTTTTAACTTATAAGTATCACCGCACAAACTCACAACTAACAGTCGCCCATAATCACACATGATGCATATGCAGTATATAAATGCTATTGTAAGTCAAGAGTATGTTAAGTGCTTTTGATAGTAACTTGAACACAAGAAGTCCCTTGCATAAAAAACGCAAAAAACAAACGGGAACCAACGAAAAAACCCATACTCTTGTGACTGTACAAATAAGTACATAAACAAAGAAGAATGTGCCAAGTCACTTTCATAACTGGCTTCCGTATTGCCGTTGTCCTGTCCGCCATAAATACAATCAACCGCATTCATATGAGGAAATTTGTGTTTTATTCTTTTTTTAGGAGCAAGTTTACTAGTTGCACTTTTGCTGAAGGATTGTAGATGTGAAAGTCGTTTAGAAAGTTAGAGTGGTTTTTAATTATTTTAAAACTATTAATCGCTTAAACTTTTAACAAGTAGAAATATACTTCCATGCAGCGAAAAGTTCTTGTATCTTTTATCTGAATAACTTCATTACTGGAGAATATTTTTTATGAAGTGTTTTTCTAACTAAGAAAAGAGTTGAATAAAACTATCATAATGCTGATATAATTTGGCATCAATACTTTGGCAAGTGCTTTCATTTTTGGCCCCGTAATAATTTTCCGCCTTGTGACATTAACCTTTACAGCAGTTAGTGATGTTCTCATTGGTGGTAACAATCGCAATTCTGTCATCAATTTAGTGATACATAGACATAACACTAACAACAAAGAGAGATCAATTTAATGACAAATTGTCATCAATATAATAAATATTTAATAATTAATAAAAGAAGTTGGTTTATTTTCTAACAGAAGTAACACTCAGGAAATTATTTCGTAATAATAAACTACGTAAGCTTCTTTGAAGGTGGATAGATTAGAGAAGTGTTGAAATAGGGTATGATCCAATATCATGTTCGATTTGACAATGTGGTTTGGAAGTGTGTGTGTAACAGATTTTTTGACAGGTCGGTACCATTTGATAAATAATCTTTTTAAAAAACTCATAAAATAGTTTTTTCATGCGTTGAGAACTTTTTATGGATAATAATGTGTGGCTATTCTTCCATAGTGTGTCCTTGGTACCTTTGGAAAGAATTCTGTCAGATTTTATGATTGAATCGTACGATTGTGTAGGATAGTGAATTCTTGCCTTAGTACGCTTTACTTTTTATAATAGCTCTCTAGCTATTTTATAATTTTTTGTCAGTGTTACAGCATCTGGTGATAAGTAGGATGAGTAATTTAGGTTAATATGGACGTTTTATTATATACTAGCTGTGCCTGCCACGTCGTGGGCGTCCTGACAATATTTTTCTCGATTTTTCTTTGAAAGTTTTCCACACCAACTGTAAGACTTACTTTTATAGTGCTTCAATTATGGTTTATGTATACATTTTATATAACGGTACCCATCTCTGGATAAAATTCTAAAAATTATAAAAAATTATAAAAAATTATAAAAATGATTGTAGAGCTCTGTAAAAGGTGTATAAAATATTTAAATAACATTGTAATTCCACAAAGTAAAAATGCACCTAATTCTGTTTTTACACGGTAGATTGGTTGCAGAAAAAACCGTGTAAAAAACATGTAAAAAAAACATTGATCATATACAAATATAGGTAATTGTTTCCTTATCTCTAAAACCTATTAAAATTTGTAAATTTTTACACATACATACAAGAATGTACATATAATGAGTAATTGCACCGGTTATTTGCATCTTTGGTGTATGATGAAGACTTACCAGATAGTTTCGTTCCAGAAATTAAAGATTTTTCCTGAGAGGATTTTAATTTTTTATAGTTCTTACTATGACTTCGTTTAAACCAAAAATTTTTCCAAAAATTTGTTGAGCTTTTTCCAATTCGAAAGCGATCTAAAATTTTAATATTGTTTTCTAAAGAAATGGATTTACGTTGTAGTTTTTTATTTGTAGTTTTCGACGTCTTCTTTTAGAGATGCATTGAGAGTTCAGAAAATATTAACACATTTCAATTGCTCTAACAAGTAAAATTGCTTGAATGCACAAAAAGGGAAATCCTCTAAATTTTTGATATGAAAATATTTTGCAAAACTTAAATTTTATAAATAAAATCTAAGGTCAAAAGATTTTGAATCGTGCTAAATGGAATAAAATCGTGTAATCAAAACCGTGTAGACCGTGTAAAAACAGAATTGGGTGTTCAAATGAAATACAAACTTTTTTCAATTGGCTATTTGTAATTAATATTTTGTAATTATTTTAAAACAGCGCCATCTGTTGCGCAACTGAGTTTAAAATATCCCGCTTTAAAAAATAAAAGATGTCTTAAAGTATGCAGTACCTTTAAATCGGTAAAATAAAAGTCAGCGTACTTTTGCCGCTTTTCCTCTTTATTATCTCTATTTTTGCGGAAATAAAGTATCTTATATTAGACTCAAGATGCTAAATTACCTCCTCGCAAAATTTTGTTAAAATCCATCCAGTTGTGTTTACGTGATGCGAACGCTAAAGAAAACCAACGTAGAGACAGACAGACAGAAAGTGAGACAGGTTTGTATTTGTATTAGAAAAAATTTTATATCGGCAAAGGCTGAGATACGAACTAATGGCCACTACTTATGATGACATAGTGTCATGTTCTCACTTGTTCATGTGCTTTGTATGCTTATCTACACTGCTCCGTCTTTGTTTTTAAAAAGAATTGCGGATTTATTTACATATGAGTTTCGTCATTATAATGAGAATGAATTTACATGCATGCGATTTAATTTTTTTTTTAATTTTATAATATTAGGTTCAATAACGAAAATCTATACATATAATAAAATAGTAACTCATTTCCGTATGTCTGTCTGCCTGTCTGCTTTTCTTTCACGTTCGCATCACGTAAAAACTAGTGGATGGATTTTAACAAATTTTTGTGAGGAGATACCTAAGTATCCTAGTTCCAATATAGGATACTATCTAATTTCTTAGAGAAAGTGGATAAAAGTGAAAGTGCGCAGTTAAACTAAACGGATGTTCACACTTAATTTTTTTTAAGTAAATAAATACATAAATACAAAATACAAAACAGAAATATAAATTATTCTATAAAAAATATCTTCAAGTTGCTCTTAAGTTAAACAAAAAATATAAATGTATAAGCTAGTAATTTTATCTTGTCGCTATTTGATCAGAGATCTTGGCTTAGTTGTTACACCTGGCAATAATTATCAGCACTTGAATGTTATTTCACATCACATCAAACAAAAAACATGGTTATGGTATGGTTACAGATATCACATTATGTTCCTGTAACAATGTATGGTTGCAATAAACAAATTTTTGTTGTTTGTTTTGGTTAAAATTTTATTATTAAATTGTTATTACTACACCCAAAAATGTAATATGGTTGATTTTTATTCTACAAATTTTGATGAACTTCAAACCAAAAACAAATTTTTCTAAATATTCAAAAATAATATATATAATCAAAAATTGTTTTTTTTTTTATTTATCGAGGTTTAAGACTTTTTTTCTTTTTTCTTTAAAAAAATAAAAATAGAAATAAAATGGAAAAATTAATTTTTAGAAAATTGTATACATAACATAAATTAGTCGTAAAGGTCGTTATGCCATCGATAATATTTCTGGTGCTTTTGTTGTTGGTCTTAGATAAGAAAAATAAGGAAAAAGTTCAAGTTCTTAGGAAGCTTGTGTTTAGAACTACTCGTATTGCTAATATGTAGGCTGAGGCTAGCATTCTACCGATGGAATACCAAAGAGACATCCTTACTACCAAATTGTACAAAATTTTTTATGATAAAAAATCACCTCTTCATAAAATAATGGTCAACTTAAAAAAATCTAAAAAACTGCAAGGATTCCCTCCACCGCTGCTAAAATAAAAATGATGTGTGATGACCTTAATATACCAACGACTTTACAACCGACCAAGGGTAAATATTTTCCGCCTTGGAAAATGGATCAAAAAAGCATTAACATATCGTTACACCAATTCACTAAAATGACTACAACCCTTCTCATTTTGCAAATTTATTTAAAGATCTCCAAGAGGAATATAAAAACTACTGCTTTATTTACACAGACGGATCTAAAAATGATAACAATGTTGGATTTAGTGTAACAACAGAAACTACGGTTATCCTCGTAGGAAACTTACCTCAACATAGCTCTATTCTAACGGCAGAACTTACAGCTTTACTAAAAGCTTTTGAGTATATTGCCTCAAGAAGTGGAAAACATGTAGTCTGTAGCGATTCTCTCTCCTCACTTAAATCCATATTAAATGTATCCAACAATGACATCTATGTTTCTAAAATTCGCAACATCATCATTAAAAGATCCCCCGATATTAAATTAATTTGGATTCCCAGCCATTGCGATATCCCTGGCAACGAGTTTGCCGACGCTTCAGCGAAATATGCCTTAATTTCCCCGGTTGTCACTACAGAAAACCTAAATATTAGCGATATTTCCAAATACATAGTTGAACATAACAAATATAAAAATACAACATACCTACGAACTTCTTCTTGGTACAAAAAAGTCAACACCAATCGCTCTGACATATCAGCATATACATACAGAAACTCGAATACGAATAGACTAGATCAAATTAAAATCACATGTATTCGACTAGGTCACACAAAAATTACACACGGCTCTATTTTAAAACTACCAACGGCCCTTCCGTGCAATTGCGATATAATATACCCTACTGATCCTACCCATCTACTAATTGATTGCCCAGTTTATCGAGCTGAAAGAATTCGATGTTTTATCAACAAGGACCCAATCGAACTACTTGGTGATCCAACAGACAGTAATATTTCTATTATAATCGAATATTTAAAATCAACAAAGCTTTATAATACCATTTAATTGTATTCCACAAAAAAATCATTTTCCAATCTAAGCTAACAACATCTATAAAAGTCAATTTATCTTTATAAATTTAAATCAATATATGTATATATTTAAGCTGAAGGCCTTTGTTGCTATTGCTGTTTGAAATAATTAGCGTATAATTTAAATTGAAAGCTAATTTCTTATAAATAAATAAATAAAATTTTAAAATGTACAAATGTATATATAAATTGTATGTTTCAAAATAATTTAAAGAAAAAATAAAAAAATTTCCTATATGACATTTTATATTTTTAACCATACTATAATCGTTAAATACAACCATAATATTATAATGTTCGACAATAATATGGTTTAACTACAACCATATAATTTAACCGCAATATTTTTCTCTTGGATTATGGTTACCTCAATCATGTTTTTTCTTTGCGTGTATAACACTTAATTGTATTCATTCTTTTTTTCGTGTACAAAAGGATCATCTTTTATAAATTTCAGCTGATTGTTCGCCAGTATTTTCATCTTCTGAGTGTGGGATCTATTTCTTCAGAAAAGGTTTTATACGTCTAGATCGTTTTGAATGATTCGGTTTCATTAACAGAACCGATAATTTTTTAAAAATAAAAAAGATTTTTATTTTAGGCTCTTGTAGAATGTAATGCGTTTTCTGGATACCTACATCCTTCATATAAGCATTCTTCGTAGCTATCTGCTTTGGGTAGTGTTTAATTATAAATATCATCTATTTACTAAACCAAACGGAGAATAAGGAATAAAAAAATTTTTATTAAATTAAAAATGATCTCTTATTTATTGCCAGTTGGTTTCGAACCAGGGATACACTAAACCAAATTTTTTTAGGCAATATTGCACTACGATAAAAATGGTTAAATCAACTTATTTATTTTAATCCAACACGATAAACAATTTTTAAACAAATTAACAGAATTTCTTTTTTTTTAAACATATTTCAATAAAACTTATTAATTTGAAAAAGAAATAAAAATTTAAATAAAATTCCGTTATATTAACAAAAGTTTTAAGAAAAACAACCCTTTATGGGTTAGTGAGAATAAATTATCCGTTGAATTAACCAGGGTATAGAAATTTTCATTTATATATTTATTTATTATATTTCTCATTAATGAGATTCCTCAAATTTTGTGTTTTTTCTTGGTCACTAATGAACAACAAAAAATGGTATGCCTACGATCACACTTGAAATAGTATAAAAATATCCGTATTATTCATATGTGATAAATAATGAATTTGCTCATTCCCATTAATGCTTTTTTATATAAATATATGTAATTTTTTTATTTATGAAAGTTTTCATTTATGATTCTTCATTTATGAAATTTCTCATAAATGAGATTTCTAAAAGACGTTACTGAATATGCCGGCAGTTGCATATTACATAATATGTGCGTAGACATACACATATTTATGTAAATGCTTTAGGCGAACATTTTTCTGCGATATTTTCATTTTCGAATAATTAACAAAGTTGTAAATTCCTACATATGAGCAATTTCGTGACAAAAGAAATATTGTTTTATTTATTCATAGAAAGGAAAAAAAATAAATTATCTTACTCATACATGAACAAACACAAAATATTTCCTAGTGTGAGCACACTTGTATGAAAAGAAGCAGAAGAAATGTATTTACTCACACATGATTGAGCAGTGAGTTAGCATATCGGTACTCTGGATTTTACTAAATTTGAATTAATTTAAAAACGTTTTTTATTTTATTAAAAGCATGTGGAATTGAAGAAAATTCATTGGGTTTTGCTACACCAATAACGTGATTGTTAAGAATTTAGAAAATCCCGTTTTGTCTCCACAAACATTTTTTTCCTAACGATTTTTTTTCCTAAAGAAGTAAACTTTATTATTTTTTGGATAAGGGCATCAATATTTAATAAGAAAAGTCTAGGCAGCGCAGAGATTTTAAGATTTTGCTAGACAGTTTTCAGGAATAACTTGTTAATTTGATCTGTTTAATTAGTTTGACAATACCTTCCATTATTTTTCGTTATAAATCTATTACCAGGCTTAAAAAGGGATTGCTGTATTCACATATACATATGCATGCTAACTAACATGCATGTTGTCACATCTGTATGTGTTAGTAGCAGCGGAAAATAATACGAATATTAATATTTTTACTTGCACCTATTTGCATGTTTTTATACACATATTTCCGTGTGAACGTATGAGAGTTTGTATAAATTTTGTTTATTTTATTTTCTTTTCCTTTCAGCAATAAAAATATTAAAAACTGTAAATAAAAAATATAAAATTGAAAAAAAATATAAAACCGTTAAAAATATGAGTTTTTAAACATGAAAATAATTAGCCCTTGGTTACTTTACTTCTACAATTTTTTTAATGCACAATAGCCATGTATTTTTTAATACGCAGTTGGGCAATTAGATTCAAGTTGAGGGATTAATTTTTATGTTTTTTTTTTTTTATAAAAAAATGATTATATTTATAATTATTTTGTTTGTGGCATCTTTTTGAGGAGAAAGTTAGTAATTGTCTCATTTAATATTATTTTCATATCTGTGGGTTAGTTTTATTTAATTGTTGTATAATTTTTATGAATTGTTCACTAAAACAACTGATTAAAAAAATTATTTGTTTTCAGGAACTTTTTTAAAAAGTGAAAGGGTTTTCAATAACGGTGGTTTGCTATTAGTTATAATGTCAGTTTTATTTTGATATTAGTTACTGGGTTAGTTTTTGTTGATTGTATTCCCTGTAAAGGGTTTTTGTTAGAGTTTATTTATAAAATACTTAATTTAGATGAACAAATTGGTTGTTAAAAAATGACAGGTAGATGACTTAGGGAAAATATTATTATTCAGTTGATGCAATTCAAAAGAAATTGTTAAAATATTCTACCTCGGCCTCAGGACAGTTTCCAACATTATTACCATCTCTAAAAATGAAGAATGGCTATAATTAAGATGTACACCAAGCATACCAAAAAAAGTTTTACGGTAAATTGAAAGCGAAATACAGAAAATTAATCATGATAAACCACATTACAGCACTGGAGAAGAAGCACTTCAAAGTACTTATGACTGCCGAGCGAACGTATCACAGGGAAGTGTTATAGAAATAAAATCTGTGATCCCACTGCAAAACATTTAGAGGCGATATCAATCTTTTAGTAAGCACATTTCTTGACCCCTGAAGATTTGGGATGAGGTAATTGCTTTATTATAGTAATGGAGCCAACAAATATTGGTGCAAGCTAAGAAATAAAAATACCAAACCCACAGCGACGTTTAGAAAAAGAGTTGGAAATATCAGGAGATTAGATGACATAATCACCAAAGGAGTTTATATTGATATTTTAAAGAATGAATCAAGTCTTATTGCTTGAAAATTGTATTCCGTTGACGAGGAAAATGGGTAAAGTTTGAATAGAAGCTTTATAATTATAATAAACCAAATCACAAATCTTTTCCCTGTAGGATATGCTTGTTCTATAAGTGCAGGTAAGTTATGGATACTTAAGCTCAAAGTAGAGATTATAATCATATAAGAAATTTGTAGGCTGGAAAAAAATAAAGTAAAAAAAATTTTTTTTATAAAGGATAAGTGGGATAAACTTCCCAAAGAATATAATATCTCAAAGCTAGATTGAATTATGTTTACAAGAAATATGTAATGCCCAAATCGGCCACACAAAGTAAGAACAGCAAAAGGATATATTTTAGTTAATTAATCAGACTAATATTTGAAAGCTCTCCAATTTTGAGAACATTTATTTGACAGTGCAATATCTGGACAATTTTCTTTTTTTTTATAGTTGCGATTGAAGTTTTTCTATTAAAAATATACAAATTTTCAGTTACAAACACATGTGAAAACGTGAATGCTTAAAAATAAATGCACAAAAGTTAATAAATTCGCTAAGATAACCGGTGGTTAAATTTTAAGGGCCGATGTTGCTTATCACACAAATTATTTAGGAAATTATTCTCATTTCTTTTTATTTTGATAATATTGATATGGTTCAATTATCTATGGAACAAAATATCGGCCAAATGGCCGCCGCGACTTCGGCGGCACCCCTCCATCCGATGCTCCAAATTTTCGATGACTCTGAGGCACAATTGAGGTACTATGCCGTTAATGTGCCGAATTATCTCATCTTTTAGCCCTACCCCCGGGGGTTCCAATTGTCACTGGCAATGGCAAATGCTTTGACGCGGTTCACTCGGGGAAAATAGGGGCACCAGACGCTAGGGTTCCTAGAGCCTAAATCTGGAAGAAAAGGTCTGTTGTTTTAAAACGGGTCCTCTTCGAGGCCTGACCAGTGCCCAAAGGACTGGTATCACGGGAATCGGTGGTCCAACAGAGAGCCTATCCTCTCTGTGACCGGTTATTGGTGAGATCCCCTTCGGGGGTACACGTGGTGGTTGTGGTGTAAGATCGATTATTGCAGATGTGGTGCACGGTCGATCAAGTGTGCTGTTGCACTCTCAACAGACGGAGTTTGGATAGTCTCCAAACCCCTAAGCAAGAGGTTATAATATGGATCTAGGCTTGCCTTGGAAAGGCTTGCCATATTGTATAAATTGCTACTCATTGTGACTGTATACACACAAATTGCGATTGGTGGCAATCGTAAAGTGTTGTTATACTACACAATGGGGGCGCTAGTCTACGTCTTTATTTCACTCGGTGTTAAGAGCACCGTGGGATAAAACCACCGTGGAAGGAGCCCACGTTAATCTTGAACACATCTTTTAGCCATTGAATTGTTGCTGGCTTATCGACGTACACCGTTTCTTTCAAATAACCCCAAAGAATGAAATCCAACGGTCTCAAACCACATGACCTTGGCAGCCAATTGACATTCCCATCACGTGAGATAACACAGCCATTGAATTTATAGCAGAAAAGATACCCATTCCATGGTTCAAATTGAAACAGTCAAATTAAATGCAGGCAAAAACTTGACGTTTAGGTGTGGTTCACATTCAACATTGGAACTTAAAATTTAACGACATGATATATGTACATATGTATAAGTGTTTCTCTTCAAGATTTTTAGATTTTTCTATTATTGAAAACATTTATTTTATATTTTTGACAAACTGTAAATACGTATATATGCGCGTAAAGCTGTTATTTCGCACTAAACCAAAGCTTTCGATTTTTTCTGAAGTCAGACTTCTCGTAAGAAATTCGTTAAGAAATTTCGGTAGTTTGTCGGAAATCAGACTTGTCGTAACGAATTCGGTAAGACATTTCGGTAGTTTGTCTGAAAACTGAAAAAATAACGAATTCTTCAAGACATTTGGGTTGTTTGTCTGAACAAATAAAAAAAATAATAAAAAACCTTTGATTTATAAGTAAGAAAATAAAAACCAAAATTGTATTATACAGAAAAAAGTTATAGTAAATACGAAAAAATTTAATAAATACATGCAGGATGGACAATTGAAATTGAATTGATTACGGCAAAGTATTGCTTTGAATACCAAATCATTAACTAATCATTAGTTCTAGCTTATACGGAGGTACCGACAGAAAACATGTTGTGATTTTGTACCTTTATGACGATGCGATTTCGTACCTGCATTTCTTTACGATTTCGTAACTACATATCTTTGCAAAGTCGTAACTATATATCGTAACGATTTCGTAACTACATATCGTTGCAAAGTCGTGTCAACCCATTCATATAAAAGTCGTTACGATTTCGGTAATATTTCGGTTTCGAAATCGGAAGATTTTTTCGAACAGTCGTTACGAATTCTTTGCGAAATCGGAACTTCTGGCTTGGAGGGTTGTTTTTCCTTAATTTTATTATTTTTATAGTATTACATGTACTACCTACATACATATACATAAAGGGTGTTTTTTTAAGCCCGATAGAACTTGAAATTGTAAAAAATAACACAAAAAATTAAATTGTAATCAAAAATTTTTTTTTATTCGAAAGATCAATACGTGACATTAACATTTGAAAATGATTTCGGGCATATGGGCACCGCGGCTGTTCTTGACGAAGCGCATTCTGGACGTCCAATTTTGGGCCACTTTTTCGAGCACTGCTGGACGTATGTCACGAATAACACGAACAATGCTGTCCTCCTAGGCGTCAGTTGTTGCTGGTTTATCAGCATAAACCAGTGACTTCACATAGCCTCACAGGAAATAATCGAGAGGTGTCAAATCGCACGACCTTGGAGGCCAATTGACAGGTCCATTTCTCGAAATCAACTTATCGCCAAATTTTGATTTCAATAAGTCGATGGTTGCGTTCGCCGTATGGTACGTAGCGCCATCCTGTTGAAACCACATCTCCTCCGGATCAATGTCATCCATATTTTCAAACAAAAAATCATTGATCATGGTGCGGTATCGATCTCCATTGACCGTAACGCGAGCTCCGGCCTCATTTTTGAAGAAATAAGGTCCGATGATGCCACCAGCGTGAAATCCGCACCAAACGGTGAATTTTTCTGGATGTAATGGAGTCTGTAGGGTCTCTTGTGATTGGTCTCACTCCATATGCGGCAATTTTGCTTATTAACAAACCCGTTAAGCCAAAAATGCGCCTCATCGCTGAACACAATTTTGCGATAAAACAACGGGTCAGTTGCCAACTGCTCTAGAGCCCAATCGGCGAAAGAACGACGCATATAATGGTCTCGTGGCTTCAATTCCTGCACCAGCTGGATCTTATACGGGTGTAGGCCGAGATCTTTGCGCAAAATTTTCCACGTAGTGGACGGACAGAGCCCCAATTCCTGCGACCGACGACGAATCGATAAATTTGGATCTTCTTCCAAACTTTCGTTTACAGCGGCGATATTCTCTTCAGTACGCACATTCCTTCAACGTGTTGGTGTTATTGCATCCTCTAGAGAGTATGTGGTACGAAATCTATCCACAGTTCGACGAATGGCTTGTTCAGATGGACGATTATGTAAGCCAAAAAAAAGACGAAGTCGTCTATAAGTTGCGCGAATCGACGACTGATTTTCAAAGTAAATTTGGATAATTTCGTAGCGTTGTTCAAACGTGAGTCTATTCATGATGATTTGTCAGAGTATACTGAAACAAATAAAAAAAAATGTTTCATCAAAATTTAATTTTTTGTGTTACTTTTTACAATTTAAAGTTCTATCTAGCTTAAAAAAACACCTTTTACATTGATACCTACACTGTCGGGCTTTGAGTTAACTTGTAACTTACTTAAAGCTAACTTAAAATGAGTCACAGAGCTGACTCAAAAGCTAACTCATTTCATTCAGAAAAACTAATCATTTTTACTACAAAATGTCCTAGGAATGAGACAGTACATACACCCATTCATTATATGTTAGTTTTAAGTTCTTTATATGATGGGGCACTTTTAGTTAGCTCTTCACTGTCTCATTAATAATCGACTGTTAAAAGTGTTTTTATACTTAGAGAAATACCTCAGAATATAATTAAAACGCATTTTTTCAAATTTGTTGTTTAATTTAATTAAACCAAAAAACATTACAATAAAGGAAAAATATTAATAAAACTAACAGTACAAAGCAATTAATATATAATTTTAGTTAATATAAAGTAGAACTTTAATTTTGTGTTTCTTTTGTTTACACACAGCTTGAAAATGACGCATCTTTATAATATTCAGTGCGCTTTTCTGTGCATTTTCTGGGTCTGTTTCAGCTTTATCGTGTATTTCACCTGTAAGAAAAGAAGACATTAGTACGAAGTCGAAAATTTATAAAAATAACAATTTTACTTAATAAGGCATCAAAAAAGCGTTTGTAACTTTTGAGTGATAGTTTCCTATGTACTCCATTTACATTAGAGTCGACTATCATTTTAATGGACAAAAACTCTGTCAGTGTTTTGCTGAGTTAACCTCTAAGTAAGGGCACCATGGCTCGAGACTTAACGATTAATTAATAAGATTAGTTAATTGTCTAGTTACAATTGTCAAGAAACTTACATAAAATCTATTATTTTATGCTACGATTTTGTTATTAAATTCCATCAATTCAGCAATTGTCTGTATTGGAAAGTCCTCTTTTAGATTTTTTTCGGTTGTCTGTTTTCCCAAGAACTTATTAGCGAAAACCTTTTATGTGGCAAGTGATTCCATTATTGTTGCATTTTTTTGAGTGTTGGTATCTAGATTTGTAGATAATACGAAATAAAATTACAAAAATATTATGCATCCAAGTAGGTATCAGAATGTTCTTACCTGCAAGAATCTTAACAATACTTTTCAATTGGTCAACGGAATCTCTATTAGACTTCTCTTTTTTATTAATCTTCTTATATTCCTCTTGCTAACGCCCCTCAAGTTTGCAGCCATTTTGGATTATATATTATATGTATTATTTTTTACAATTATATATTTATTAATTAACTACCAAATGAATAACCTACTTTGCACAATTGATACACAATTATTTGTGCAATTAGCTTTTCAGCTTGCCAGTTATTTTGAAAAACTCACTGTTTTTTTACAATTCAGAAATAAAATTATATGTATATTGCGATTGATTGAAAAACAAAAGCAAAACCAAAAACAATTTTTTTAATTTAAAAATTTAAAAAGTAATTTGTATTTACTTATTTTTATTTTCATCATATAAGAAGATTAATGAACCGATTCAAAACCATAAGGGACAAAATTATTACAGCAAAATCAACAATCACATTCCTAATTCGTTGCAGAAATGCAGGAATCATACCAAAATTTATAAGTAACACTACCAAGAATGTTTCAAGAATCTTTGAGGGAAAGTAATCACCAGCGGTTCAACAAAGTATTTCTTAGTATACACAAGATTTACACAACAAAGTTTTGAAAATAACATTAAAAGAAAAACACAATTTGCTGAAACATTTTGAAATTGAGATAGTGAACATAAAAAGAAAATTGAGGGAATTTTTTACATTAGACGAAATGGAAGAATTTTTAAAATATGAAGATAGAACAGCAGCTTCATTAAAAGAGAAGGTAAGACATCTTCATAAAAAGAAATTAAATGACTTAGTAATATACAAAAGAGAGAACTAGGTTTTAACTTACACCAAAAATGGTTTATTAATAAGATATTCCATCAGGTGTACAGTGGGTTCTTTCACTAGATTAAAAGCATGAATTACCCGTTAAAAAAGAAAGTTTCCCAACTTTGCAGATGATAGCAGATGGTGAAGACTTTATACAGACTTTACAAACTAAAGAAGAACAAGAAATAGCAAGAACAAAATACAATAGTTTATAACCATTTGAACAAAATGAGATTAACAAATAGAGGTAAATATGTTTTAGAAAAGGTAAAAGAAGCTGAAAGATTTTTAAAAAGGAATAAAGATATACTTCTATTAAAATCAGATAAAGGTAACGCTTCTGTAGCTATATATAAACAGGATTATAACATACGTATTGATAATATTTTAGAAGATAGTACAAATTATCAACTATTAAATAAAGACCCCACGAATAAGTTACAAAAAATAAATAACGGTTTTTTTACGTATCTTAACATTTTGTATTGAAGATAGCAGATATTTTCAATACAATAGTAAAATTTATAAACAACAAAAAGGACTACCGATGGGATCTCCAGCTTCTCCTATAGTAGCAGATATTGTTATGGAGAAATTACTAGACATAAGTATTGAAAAATTAATTGTTAAACCGATAATATTGACAAAATATGTAGATGATTTGTTCTGTATAATATTCGATAGGCCATTGACAGTTTACTAACGACATTTAATGAGTTTAATTCTGACATTAAGTTTACAGTTGAGATAGAGACTTATTCGAAAATCCCATATTTAGATACTTTACTCATTAGGAGTGGTAATGCCTTATTAATAGATTGGTATCAAAAACCAACGTCTTCTGGAAGAATAATTAATTATTATTCAAAACATGGTAAACATATCATAGTTAACACAGCTAAAAATTTGATAGATAGAGTTCTAACGATAAGAAATAAAGAATTTTTTATTTTTTTATTTATTTATTTGAGTCTATGGATTCAAGATCCTTACAGACATTAAAAACTGTAACATAAAGTACCCAAATACATAACTTTAATTATTTAAATACGAAATAAGATAACATTTAATAACATTAACATTTAAAAATCAATATATTTATAAAATTTATTAAATTCAGTACAAATTCTTAAAAACGGGTCAGAGTTAGCGTAATTTTCTCTGAATACTTTAACAGCCAGTGGATAAAAATGGCGAGTTGGACGACATGGAATATTGAAAGAAATATTATTTATGTATGTATTCGTATCCCGTTTTGCTTCTGAAACAACGATTGAAGATATCAATTACTATATAAATACTAAACTGAACTTAGATGATGAAATTATAACTTATAAATTTTCATATTCCCAACCAAGAAGCATAACATCTTTCAAGATAACTGTTTCATCTAATATATTTAGTAAAATAATTGATCCTTGTTTCTGGCCGGATAACACTTATGTAAGGGAATATGAACAAAAAGTTAGACAAAGGAGAAATAATATAGCCCGTCTTCCTTCATCTGTGCCATCAAACCAAAAAAACTGATATCGGAAATTGATAACCAACTCTTTATCTCATACCAAAATGTTCGTGGCCTAAATACAAAACTATCTAATCTCTATATTGATAGTTTCACATTTAGCCACCATGTTATTATATTTACCGAAACTTGGCTAAATAAATATATACTCAACAGTGAAATTCTTTGCAGTAATTTTAATATTTATAGACTGGATAGAGAAACTGACACAATTGGTGGTGGAGTCTTATTAGCAATATCTTCCAAGCTTTCATCTGAAGCGATAAAGTGCAATATTCCTGATGGCATTGAATTCATCGCTGCTCGTATAAAATATAATAATAATAATAATAAACAAATCTTTATTACCTGTTCCTATATTCCTCCCAACCAAAATAATCAATATGCCTACACAATGCATGCTTCGTTAATTGAATCAATTGCAACTTTATCTAAACCAGGAGACTTTCTTCTTGTCTTTGGTGATTTTAATTTACCTAAAGTTTCGTGGAAATTTTTAGCTGATTCTTACATATTAACTCCTACAAAAGCTGACGACTGGATGATGGAATTTTTAAATAACCTTAACGATCTATGCCTCTCCCAAATTAATGATGTTTACAACTCTAATGAGAAATTATTGGATTTGGTGTTCACGAATGAACCAGCTGAATGCTCAGTACTTCGTTCTGATCCGATTACCACACCTGAAGACCGCTATCACCCTACTCTTGAAGTTGGCGTAAATGTTCCAATTAACACTAAATCTGTATCTTCAAGTCGAAGGGTTAAGGTTTTCTGTTTTAAGAAATTCAACTATGATGATTTAAATTATTTTTTACTCAACACAAACTGGCACGATTTGCTATCCATTTCATTTAATACTCCTGAAGCTATTGATTCTATGACATCAACATTTTACGATACAATAACAAAACTTTTCAATCAATGCGTTCCAAAAGTAATAATACGCAGGAAATCCGGTCCTCCTTGGTGTACAAAAGAACTATCCAGACGTAAAAATAACAAAAATAAACGCTTTAAAATATACAAAAAAACTGGCTCGCTGTCTGATTATGCAATGTTTTCTTTTGCCCGTGCTGAATATAACTTATTAAATATGAATCTTTACAAGAATTATATGTATCACATGAAGCAAAATTTTAAATCCGATCCAAAATCATTTTACAAATTTGTGAATGAAAAAAGAAAATCCGGTGGCATTCCTAATGTCATGAGGTATGCCGATCAAGAGTCTAGTGACGATTTGATAATAAGTAACTTCTTTGCTACGTTTTTTTCTTCAACATATTCAGATGCCCAATACAACTTCAATGAATACCATCATCCAATTGAGCAACACCAATCAATTTACTTTTCTCCAATATACACATCGCAGATACTTATTGCTTTAAAATCGGTTAAATCTTCAGTCCATAGTGGTCCTGATGGTATCCCTAGTTGTGTCTTAAAGAACTGCGCACATTCACTAGCCACTCCATTAAGCATAATTTTTAATACCTCTTTAAAAACTGGCTATTTTCCTCAATTTTGGAAAGATTCTTTTATTATACCTTTATTTAAGTCTGGAAGTAAATCGAAAGTTACAAACTACAGAGGTATAGCAAAGCTCAGTGCAATTCCCAAGCTATTTGAAAAATGCGTTGCGGATAATCTTCTTCATCAAATATCTTCCTTACTATCCCCTTTTCAACATGGTTTTAGAAAAGGTCGTTCTACTGTTACAAATATCTTAGAGCTTACTACTTTAGTTAATCGTGAATTTAGTCAAAGAAGATCAATTGATTGTATCTACACTGATTTTAGTAAGGCTTTTGACAAAATCAACCACAAATTGCTGCTGATAAAACTTCATAAGATGGGATTTATAGAACTGAGTTTAATGTGGATTGAATCTTATTTAACTCACCGAAAACAGAACGTCCTCTTTAATAATGTCATTTCTAATCATATAAATGTGACCTCTGGAGTACCTCAAGGCAGCCATCTTGGTCCAATTTTATTTTCTCTCTTCTTAAATGATTTACCATGTGTGATTAAAAATTGCAATATCTTAATGTATGCAGACGACGTGAAGATATTTATAAGCTACGGCCTTGACAGCGATAGAAGTTTGCTACAACACGATTTGGATGCATTTTTTCAGTGGTGTTTACTTAATCTGATGGTACTTAACTTTTCGAAATGTAAACATATGCGTTTTACGAGAACCAATAATAGTATATATACATTTTTTTTGAGCAATCATCAACTTGAGTTCGTCACAGAATTCCTAGATCTCGGTATCCTTCTTGATCCGAAGCTAAACTTTAATAAACACATTAGCATGATCGTCAATAAAGCTCGTGGTGTGCTTGCATTTATTAAACGATGGGCGAAGGAATTTACGGATCCAACCATTACCAAACGTCTATATACATCTTTGGTTAGACCAGTCTTGGAATATGGATCTGTTGTTTGGGACCCTGACGCTGAATGTTATATTCAAAATATTGAATCTGTACAGAAACAGTTTCTTCTCTTCTGTTTGGGCAACTCTAGATGGAATCCTGATGTTGTTCTCTCATCATATACTGTTAGGCTTTCAATAATAAAGCTACCAACCTTGCAAAGTAGAAGAACTATGCTAAATGCTTCATTTCTACTTAATTTGATTAATGGAGCTGTTTCTTCTGACTTTTTATTAAGTAATATTAACTTCAATGTGCCACAGCGGTCAACTCGGAATTTCATTCCAATTTACTTAAAAGGTCTTCATACTAATTATGCTAACGCTGATTCTTTAAGAGGATTATGTAAAACATTTAACGAACTATATTTTCTAATTGATTTCTCTGTAAACGTAAATGTCATAAAGCGTAATATAATTTTACATCTCAATAATTGTGAATAAAATACTATTGTAATTACTATTATTAGATTAAACGGTCTGCTAGGATTTTATCCGTAGACCTTAAATAAATAAATAAATAAATTATTCTGCGGCTTTTTAGGCTTGGCAGCTTTATTAGAGCTAGTCTGCTAGAGTACGATGGTAGAATTAAGGGATCCCATTGTAACCCTCGAAGACAAAATAACAAGAACTGTTTTTGTACCAATTCAATGCTATCACAATGAACTTTATACATTGGATCCCAAATTATTGAGCCATATTCCAGAACAGGCCTGACCAGAGAGGTGTAAAGATGTTTTGTGATATACGGATCACTAAACTCCTTCGCCCAGCGTTTTATAAATCCAAGAACAGCTCGTGATTTGTTAGTGGTTGACGAAATATGCTCTATAAAATTTAATTTAGCATCCAGTAAAATACCAAGATCAGAAATTACATTCACTTTGTCTAGTGCATGACCATTTAAAATATATTGCACATTTGTATGACATCTTCGGAAGAAACACATGTGTTTGCACTTTTTAAGGTTCAACTCCATAAGGTTAATATTACACCAGGAACTAAATGCATCTAAGTCTTTTTGCAGATGAATATAATCAGCGTGACGATCGTATGTGCGAAAAATCTTTACGTCGTCTGCATACAATAGAACGTTTGAGTGTTTAATGATTTTCGGTAGATCATTAATAAACAGGGAAAATAACAAAGGACCTAGATGGACCCACAAAAATAATATGAATAAAATTAGAAATATATTAAATGATAATAATTTTCCAATAAAGCTAACAAATAGATTAATAAGTCAATATAGAAGAAGAAGAATTAATCAAAATCAAGAGATATTATAGAACCTTTAATTTATGTACCTGAAATATCCGAACGTTTAGAAAAATCAAAAATCTTTGATAATACTAAATATAGAATGGCATTTAAAACGCATAACACATTAAACAGATTATTCAGTAAAACTAAAGATAGCATCCAAAAACCAGATTTATCAAATGTAGTATATAAAATACCTTGTAGCGGAAATGAAAATGAAAATTGTAATAAAGTATATGTAGGCACAACGAAAAATAAACTAAAAACTAGAATTGCTGGACATAAATCAGATCAAAAATATAGGAATATTAATTCGCAAAAAACAGCATTATCTTCTCATTGTACTGAATTAAATCACTATCCCAATTTTGATAATGTTTTAGTACTAAATTCAGAAAACAATTATAAACGTCGTTACAAGTTTAGAAATATTACAAACTATTAATACAACAAACACACAGAGAATTAATATTAAGGCAGACACAGATAATGTAGTTCAAATTTACAGACATTTAGTAAATAAGAAATAATTTAATTATTGTTTGTACTTGTTTAAAATTATTTTAATAAGTTTATGACAAAAATTTTTTTTTGGAAATATGTTACTTTGAAGAAAATTTTTTCAATACTTTTTAATTTGTAATTTTCATAACGTTAATTTTTTAAATTTTTCCTGATGATGCTACACAAAGGAGTAGCGAAATATCGAGAATAAAAATAAAAATAATTAACGACCTAAAGCTTGAAAATAAAAATAATTAAATACAAATTATTAAAAAGGTCAAATAAACTATATTAAAATTGAAAAAGTAAAATAATATAGCTGAAGTCTGCATAATTTGTGAGTTAGCTTATGAGTTAGTTAGATATAAGTTAGTTTAAAGTTAATTTTTTTCTGAGTTAACTCATAAAAGTCCGACTGTGTAATAATATATACTTATGTATATACACATATAAATGTATATACATATATACAAGCAGTACAATCATAATAAACTTTAAAAAATAAACCCTTGAAGGGAACTTTCACGGAACTTGTTGCTAAACATATCATTTTCATTGGAGAAGGGCCATTGACTCTATTTAGTAACTCTTTGATAGGTCTTAAAATATACTTTAACGTATTTGTTTAGAGCTGGTTCCTATAATGGTAGCGTGGGTTTTAAGACTTTTAAGTCATTTACTTAATAGGTCAGTTTTCTTTATAAATTTTTTCGTTATAACTTTTTGCTCCACTGGAAATGTCATGGGGCGAGTACGTTTGAAACAATTGACAATAATATCCTGTAGGGAAAGCAAACCTGATTTCTTGTATTCCATCACTACAAAAAATTTTGTTCTTATATCCAACATGTATTTCAAAAATACCTATATTGGATATTTTCCAAACATTAACCAACTACCTGTAGTTCCATTAAAAAAATAAAACAGTTTTAGAAAAACTATAAAAAAAAATACGGCTGCACGCAAAATGACCTTAAGAAAAATCGCCCAAAAACAAAAATGAAAAATTGCCGAATGAATAATCACCCTAAAAAATAATCAAATTGAACAAAAAAGAAAAATGGAAATTTGTACCAAAAATTGTGAAAAATTATATGAATTATCGTCCAAATTTATGTATAATTTTCTTTTTATATAAATAAATATAAAAATGTAAATAGTCTTAGTAAGGGCATTGATATTGGTTAAATTCATCGGGCAAGCTTTGAGCTTGCAACTTTTGTGTATAATGTGGTCCTGCTAAAGGAACGCTGCGTAACCGTAGTCACCGTCACTACAACCGTTGCTAAATTGAACCTCTGATTCAAATTAATTAAACTGTTGATTTCATTCATCGAGCAAGCTTTGAGAAGAAGTTGTATGCAATCTGTGATCACATTAAAATAAATATGAAAGGAAATATATATGAATAAAAAAATAATAAAGGTACAAATAGTTTGCTAATATGAGTTGAAATTAATTATTTAAATTTATAAATTAATTATTTTTTATTGCATAAATTTAGAATTATGTGCCGAAGGGAAAATAATTTACAATAAACATATTTATAACAATAATTATACATATACTACAACTCATATTAGTATCTTATTTAGAACATTATAACTAGAAATATTTACTAGTATAAAAGAAACAAACATTGGGCAACACTTGTTATTTTTCAATTCTCTTACGAGAACAAAATTAACTTGTGTATGATTTTCATCACACCTTACGTCTGCATTCAGTGAGGGCAAAAAAAAACCAAACCAATTGTAGAAGGACAGTAAGGAGAAATAAAAACGTGGTTTGTTTGTTGGTGTTTTGTTGAAGCTTTAATATTCTGTAACATTATTCTATTAACATGAATACTTCTCATTGTGTTTTGTAGAATTTTATTACTTATAGAGTATTTTTGGCTTCTCTAAAATTAGGAAAAAGGTTTCCTGATGATCTGGCCTGAGCAACCAGTGAAATACGTATAGGAACTAGCTCTTTTCCCCCAACAAATAAATTGCATTTTTAATAAAAAACGTTATCGTTAATTAGCATAATATTAAATAATTAATATTTAAATTCCCAAAAATTTTATTAATAAAAATAGATTCTATTTTCACCCAAAAAATTTACGTAAATAATCCGAAGCTCTTTAAAGACTGCCCAATTCTAAGTGTGTTGTTAATATATTTTCTGTAAATTCAGCATTTTTTTCATAAGCAAAGACAGAAACTAAATTGCTTATTCTAGCTTATGTCGTGATAAAATTTTAATAAAAAAAAAAAAAAAAATTAAACACTTTTTCTGTTTAAGATAGACTTTATAACTACTTATTATTAGTGATAATTTTTATCAAAAATATATCGTTTTAAATAATGGTCTTATTATTTTTAGACTTTTATTAAAAAATTATACAATATCATAAAATCGCTTAAAAATGGGACATATTTCATTAAAACATTTGGGCAATTTTTCATTATGAAAAATCGGCCAAAAATATAACAATGAATTATTCTCCAAAAAACGACGAAAAAACACCCAAATTTTTGGGTTACTTTTGATATGAATTATTACCCGATTTCGTATGAAGATTTCTTGGGCTATCTTTCATTTATGCTTTTGGGCGATTTTTCATAGGGTCATTTTGTATGCAGCCAAAAACTACATCTCAAATGCTGCAATTTAAACTTTTTTTTTTTGCAAAGTGGGTATAGTTTCAAAAAATGTTCGTACTTTGTGCGAGTTTAGAAAAAAAGTAAACAACAGAACCAAAAGTTTGACCGATACTAATGTAGATTTTTTTTTGTTACTAGACTAATTTGAAATTTTAAATTAATCCTCATTCTTGATAGAGTTCAACCCTGCAGAGTGTAAGCAGCACTCTGATACAGTGGATTTTTCTGGATGTAATAAAGATTATGCGTCTATTTTGTTTGTTAGTTTTCAACTGCTCTAGAGCCCATTCGGCAATATAGCGAAGCATATGATGGTCTATAAGTTGCGAAAATTCACGAGTGATTTTAAAAGTGAATCTATTTAATTTGGAGAGCGATGTTGTAGCCTCTATCCTATTACGATAATTTTTCGGATTATACTGATCGTAATTTTTTTTGAAAGTGCTCGCAGTATAATTTGACAGTTAACCCTTACGTTAATTCTATCAATACTTGTATTGGAAATATTACGTTGACAGTTTTTTTTGTTCATTTCATTATTTTTAATCAGATTTTTAAGATTTTATTTTAAATTTCGAATATTTAAAAAATTTTTGATTTTTAGTGATTTTTTTAATTTTGGATGTTATTTGTAAGGACTGATCCATTTCGAGGTTCCCTACTTTAAAAAAAAAAAACAGAAATGAAGAATAATTTTGTTGAAGCTTTAATGTTCTGTAATATTATTCTATTAACATTCATAGTTCTCATTGTGTTTTGTAGAATTTTATTATTTATAGAGTATTTTTGGCTTCTCTAAAATTAGGAAAAAGGTTTCCTGATGATCTGGCCTGAGCAACCAGTGAAATACGTATAGGGACTAGCTCTTTCCCCAACAAATAAATTGCATTTTTATTATAAAACGTTATGGGTAATTAGCATAATATTAAATAAATGAAGAATGTTTATTATCATTTGAAAGAACATTCTTTGGCACTAATTTTTTTTTTGTTGAAGTTTATGTCTATCAAATGTTCGCCGTTGCTATGTCGCAGATGGTCCATCCGTTGAGTCCAAATTACGATGACTCGTTCGAGCATTTCGACTGGTAACTGGCGAATGACAAGCGTGATGTTTTCCTCCAAGGCCCCAATCGAAGCGGGTTTGGCCGCAAAAACTTTAGACTATTCATATTCCCACAGGAAAAAGTCTAACGGTGTGATATCACATGATCTTGATGGCCAACCGAACGGCCCAAAACTTTATCTCTCTCAATAAATCCATCGATTGATGCGATGTGTGGGAAGTGGCGCCGTCTTGCTGAAACCAAATGTCGCCGAGATCACGAGCTGCAATTGCAGGCATCAAATAGTCGGTTGTCGGTCGCTATTGACGGTTACGTTTGCACCGGCATCATTTTTAAAGAAATATGGACCGATGATTCCACCGGCCGTTCGCACCAAACCGTTATTTTTTCTGTAAAAAAAGGCCATGGAAAAAAGTACCTCGAGATGAGTCACAAAATATTATTTTTTCGGTGTTTAGTTTTTCTTCCTGATATCTTTTATTGCAATTCTATCAATAGTTTGTGTAATTTTTATGATCTAAAAGCATTATATTATTTTTTTTTTGTAATATAAATTTTTTTAATCAATTTTTTTTTATTTATTAAATTTTACAATGCAACTACAAATTATATTTTAACTTAGTTATAAAGACCTTAGCTGTTGTTGTCGAAACACCCAGAGACTGTGGTGTGAATCTAACCCTCAACCCCTATGCTATTAGACCTGCACACTATTTACTAGGCTACTGGTTCAACCTAAACAGAATCTATTTCTTAGTGATGCTACTATTTGATCGTTAAATAATATCGATTTTATTTTTTGGCCAAATACGGCTTATATTTTTCGACTATCTTATTTTAAAAATTTTAATTCCAATTTTTGTTTGATTGAAAAATCTGAGTCTCAAAACTTTACATGGAGAAATGGAAAAATTGTAAAAATCTATACATATTATGAAACAGTAACTTATTTTCTGTCTGTCTGTCTGTTTGTAAGAAGGTACCTTAGTATCCTGATTATTTCCAAGAGAAAGTGGAGAAAAATCAGTGAAAGTATGCAATTTTACCGATAATGCGGAATATTTAAACACGTCTTAGAAAGCTTTACAATAATTTTTAAAATTTTATATATGCAAACTTTAAAGAACCTTTTATTTTTGAAAGCGTAATTTTAGAATTTGATATAAATTTTATAATTTTTTATAAATTTTAGAATTTTTCCTTGATATAAAGAATTTACCTACATGTGAAGTACTATAAAAGTAAGAGCTTTGGATTACTTTCGAAGCAAGATCAAACAACATATTGTCAGAACGCACAAAACGTGTATGGGAGTAGATAGTTTAATAAAAATAATAATTTAATACCTTCTTAGTTCAAATAAATACAAAAGAACAATAAAAGTAAAAAGCTTAAAATGGCCAATTATAATTACCTAATAGCAGCCACTTAACAAACCAGACAAGTTTAATTGTGCACGTTAAATATATGCACTGTGTCTACCAACAACATAAAGCTCAAAGAAATGAAATAAAAAAAAAACAGTAGAAAAATCAAAAATTGACTTTGTAAGGTTACAATTAACAAAATCAGCACAATTTTAACAACATTGTGGTAGTCCATGTTTATTTTTTATTTTTCCATTTTACTTTCTCTCCCACGCTGAGCTTTTAACTTGAAAAACATGCCAAATGAAAAGCAAAAAGAGAAAGGGACTAATGAGTACAGTAGCAATTGTAATACAACAGCATAAAAGCCAAATATAAATTTGTGTAGAGAAGGTAATGCGCACACAAATGAGTATAAGAGATTTTTCAATAGCAAAGCTTTTTATTTGTTATAAGCACGTGAAATTCAAAGGATTGGAAAGACTGTTTACCTAAATATAGAACAAGAAATACTGATTTGTTCTCCTATTTGAAACACTTGCTAACACACATACCTAAACTAAATGGTGGCTTAATATTGAATAATTTTTCGAAACATTTAGTCAATGGCGGTATTTTGAGGCGTAAACGTGTTTCGTGGTAAACAAAATTTCCGCACATATGATAACGCAATTTGACTCGTAGAGAAATTAAAAATAAAAAAAAAACGTGACGCGTAAATTCGTTTGCTAAAGAAAGAAGTTAATGGTTAAAACAAAAAAAAAAAAAAAACATGTTATAATAAAAATTAAATAAAAGTGTAAAAAATTAAGGGAAATTATAAGAAATGTTTAATATGAAAATTGTTGAATTATAAATAATTACATATCAAGTTAATGCATTTTGAAAAAATATATATATAAATAAATTTTTAAGTTGTATATTAAAAACATTCACAGCTTGAAATCTATCCAAAGCCTTTAATAACTGTAAAAAAAATATTACTAAGCACATCACAATTACATACGTAAGTGATTTATCTATAACGCCTATGCGTATGATTAATATAAATCAATATCAATTATAAATCAAGTATGCGCTATTAATTTATAATTAAAAATGTGTTAAAAAAATTGCTCTATGTAAAAAAATATATGGAAAAATCTTTAATATTTAGTGTATGAAAAGAAAAACATCAAAAAGCATTTAATTATAATAAGTTGAATAGAGAAAAAAGTGTCAATCTAGCAATAGAGTTATAATAAACAAAAAAAAAAATTTAATTAAATGTATCATGCTTAATCAAATAATATCACTTATACGACAAATTATATCAGTGAAATTATTCTAATGATAAATAAGCAGTTTTCAATCAAAAAGAGGAAAAAAAGGTTAACAAAAATTAATTAAAAATTATTATAAAATTGAAATTCTATAGAACAACGGTAATTTTTGTGGGATTAAAAAAAATCAAAATTTATATTTTTTTTATTTAAAAAGCGCAATAAATAATAACAAGGATTACTAGGTCAAATTAAAGGATACTCAAATAATATAGGATACGCATTAAATTTTATTTAAGGGTAAGTAGAATTTTATTTTAAATTTAATAATTCCTTCAATTAAACTTTCACATTTTTACTTAGTAAAATTTGTCTTTGAAAAATATCCGTTTAAGAAATTACATCACGAATATTTGCCTAAATGTCTAAAAATTCAAATTCAGTACAACTATTGGACTTGAGCAACTGAAATTTGTATATTGGTTATTTGGAGCAGTGAATATACTCTCTACTTTGACAAATTCACTTCAATAAAGTATAGCAAGCGTGAAAAAATTAAGGTCGGGATTTCGACGTATTTATATGTTTTGAGGTTTCCTGAATCCATTTTGGCTATTTTTGCGATGATGTCTGTGGGTGGGGGTGTGTATGCCACAATTTTTTTGTACAGGTCACACCGTTTGACATATCAAAATGAAATTTATTATGTGCTTTTGGTATATGGACTTAAAGAGCTGTATAGTTTTGTGGCATACTCGGGAGGGGGAAGCGGTAGTTTCCTTACCCTCAAATTTTTTAACGCTCTAAAGGTCATACCGTATGAAACATTAAAATGAAATTCAATATGTGCCTTTGGCATATAGAGATAAAAAGCTGCATAAACTTTGGAATTAATCGGGAGGGATCAAGGGGTAGTTTACTTACTCCCAAATTTTGTAAACGCTATACAGATCATACTGTATTTCATATCAAAATGAAATTCAGTAGGTGCCTTTGGTATATAGAGATGAGGAGGTGTAGAAATTTTGGGCATTAGCAAGTAGGGGCAAGGGGTAGTTTAGTTAACACCCCAAACCAAAAATAATTAATTTTTCGATTCGAATATACTTTGAACTTATATTCTTTACGAAATATATCCATAAAAATAGCTGTTTCCATTGGGTATGGTAAAGTTGAATGTAGGCCACTCCAGATTTTTTTAAATAAAAATTGTATTGTTATTTTTTAAGAGGGACATATTTGTTATTGTTAGTTATAAAATCCAAAACTAAAATAGTTTTACAAACAGAACAAGCCTAATTGATGCGCAACGGGTTTACCATTCTGCTTGCCCTATCTCTTAATTTGAAGCAAACAAAATGTTGTGAAATTTCATCAAAATATAGAATTTGTTTTAAAAGCCTAGCGATGACATTATGCATGGAATATAACCTCGCGCAAATGTCCGACGCGACTTTTCTGGAGTAATATGGCTTTGTATTGAAAAACAGGAGGGAATGAAGTTATAAATATAAAGTTATAAATTTTATTGGACCAGAACCCAGAGTAACACTCGGAAATGGATTAATGCGAGCGAAGGTCCTATAATGGATGAACTCATTAAACCTGAAAAGGTGCAGGGAGGCCACTACATTTAGTTCGACTCGTATGATGATCGAACAGCCCCTTGGCAGGAAGTTCAGTAAGGTCCTCAGATATAATAGAAGTACTTTAAGCTGGATAACACCGTTAGTGAGAGGACATGGAAACTTCAGGTATCATCTAGCCAAGATGAAAGTCGAAGATGATAGTTGCAGACTGTGCCTAGAAGAGACTAATACGGCAGCGCACATTGTGTGTGAAAGTCCAGCACTGGCTAGCATAAGACTTAGGACCACGGGCAGAAACTTGTTAAATGTGGATTCTATGGAGGAACTAAGCCTTGGGCAAATGCTGGCAATTACTAAAGACACCACGATGAGAAATAAGGTTACCTACCAGTATACAGTCTGAAATTACTAAAGCCAGAATTAAATTGTGGTGGGAGCACGTGACTCAATGAAAGTAAGGTTGTTATAAATTATAAGTCGATTATCTATAATCATTGTGGACGGAAATGGGGTGGAAAAGGTACCCATTAAGGAAGTGATGTGCTTTGATATTCCCCCTAAATTACTAATTATATATGGCTGTAAAGGATGCTATAGTTTGCGGTTAATTTGCATATATCTGCTGAAGAGAATCCCACAAGAAAAGATCTATCACTGAGCGTCATAGAATTCAGTAACGTTTTAACGTTTGCAGATGACGTCAAGATTTTTTTAAGCTATTATCTGCAACGCGACTTGGATAAATTTTGTGACTGGTGTAACTTAAAAAATGTAAGCAAATAGACCATTTTCTAATAATAATGGTCTATTTTTTGGATAGTACTACGATTTTAAACAAAGCTAGTGGTATACTAGCATTTTTTAAACGTTGGGTTAATGAACTAACAGAGCCTATAATAATCAAACATTTGTACACGTCCTTAGAAAGGCCTATTCTGGAAATCAATCTATTGTATATGATCCGAATACTGATAAGAAGAAGAACTGTATTGAAACTGTTCAGAAACAGTTCCTTTTATTATTTTATTTGTCTTATTTTATTTGTCTTTGTAACACAAAAAGGTATCCAAATGTAAACCTTTCTATAAGACGTACTTCAATTAATTTGCCGACATTGAAAAGCAGCCGATTACTGCTCAATGTATTTTAAATAAATTTTATAAACCGCTCAATTTAATCAACTTTAACGTACCTTCTAGAATTACTAGGGCAAAATAAAACTACATATAGTACAATTTTTTTAAATTTTGAGGGAGGGCAACAGAATGGCCTTCCTACGCCAATTGACTTCAGTTAAATAAATAAATAAATGAAAGCAAGAGTTCCGTACCCAAAGCATAAAAACGTAACACTATTGTTTTCGCTACAATGTCTGTCCGTCAGTCCATCAGTCTGTCTGTCCGTCCGTCTGTCAGCGCCTTTTATCTCTGCAGCCTTAATAGGTAGAGTCTTGAAATTTTCACAGAAGGTGTATAACTGTGGCCGCTATAGCAAGAAATACTAAAAATTATATGGTGTTCCTAAAGCGACACGTTATTTACGTTTATGTCTTTATTTCTTGAGCTGTAGGAGGCAACCACTTTAAATTTGCAGACAGTAATTAAAACTATGTCCGCTTTTTAAGCAAGTATACAAAATTATGCAAAAAAATTAAGTTTTGCACAATAGATAGAATGGTGTATTACTATGACCCCTATAAAACGGTAAAAATTAAAGGTTTTCCGACAGTGACGTGATTTGCATGCATAATGCCTTATTTTTTTAACCGTAATAGGTAGACTCTTCCAATTTGTACAGAAGATGTGTGGCCACGGCCACTATGACAATTACTAAAAATTAAAAGGTGTTCTGACAGTGACATGTTTTTTACGTATAGTAACTTATTTTTTTTTTGTTTTAATCGTAATAGGTAGACTCTTGATATATTCATAGAAAGAGAATTGCCATGGCCACTATAACAAATAACAAAATTAAAGGGTGTTCCAACAGAGAGATTTTTTGTACGTAAATAGCCTTATTGTTTGAACTGTAATAGGTAGACTACTGAAATGTTAACAGTAGATGTTGTACTTCGGCCGCTGTAACCATTACTAATAATAAAGGGTGTTCCATAAGTGATATGTTTTTCACGTATATTACCCTATTTTTTGAACTGCAATAGGTAGGCGCCTGATATTTTTATAAAAACGATGTATTACCATGGCGGCTATAACAAAAATTACTAAAATTTAAAAGGTGTTCAAATAATAATGCAATTATAGCGAATATGACTTTAATTTTAAAATTAATGGGTGCCCCATAAGACTTGAAAAAATTAACAACTAGAGCTTCTAAAGTTGTAAAAAACATAATACGGAACCCTACATGTGTGAGTCTAACTCCCACTTGATTGATTTAACTATTTTTCTTTGCTTGTAGGTAATAAGCCAAATTATTTTTACTGCTTTAAACTTCATTTGTGTTTAACTTTGCTTCTATATCACTATACTGGTTATTTATTCGTTATTTAGTTTACCTACGCAAAGTGAACGTTGTATTATGACTGTTTTTTATTTACATTTATTTTGTATTTCTTCAAAAATTTTTCTACGCTAAATATACGGTCTAGTAAATATCGTGATGTCAACAGAATTCCATTTGTGGACACGAATCCTAGTGAGAATCCCTAGCACACATCAAGCAGAAATTTTATCCAAGTTACTATCTTGCCTTCGTGTAAACTTTCGCCCAGTTCGAGTTTATGAATTTTTATTTTTGGAAATTTTTGCTTTAAGTACAATGAAAGTCACATCTAGGTAAGGCTTCTGCCTCAACATTGATAGGCTGCAACTCAGCTATATCAGTTTATAGATGAGTGGTAAATAAGAAGTGATCCATTTCGAGGTTCCCTACCTTAAAAAAAAAACAGAAAATTTATCGTCATTTGAAAGAACATTCTTTGGCATTTATTTTTTGAAGATTATGTCTATCAAATGTTGGCCGTTGCTACGTCGCAGATAGTCCATCCGTTGAGTCCAATTTTCGATGATTCGTTCGAGCATTTCGACTGGTACCTGGGGAATAACATGCGTGATGTTTTCCTCCAAGGCCTGAATCAAAGCGGGTTTGTCCGCATAAACTTAAGACTTTACATATCCCCACAGGAAAAAGAAAAAATATCACACGATCTTGGTGGCCAATCGACCGGCCCAAAACGTGAAATTATGTGTTCACCGAAATGTTCTCTCAATAAATCCATTGATTGATGCGATGTGTCGGAAGTGGCGCCGTCTTGCTGAAACCAAATGTCGTCGAGATTACGAGCTGCAAATAGTCGGTTATCATGGCACGATAATGGTCTTCATTGACGGTTACGTTCGCACCGGCATCATTTTTAAAGAAATATGGACCGATGATTGCACCGGCCAACAAACCACAACAAGCCGTTGTTTTTTATGGATGAATCATACCCATTGAGCCAGAAATGGCCCTCATCGATAAACAATATTTGGCTCGAAAAAGTCGGATCTTCTTGGAACTTTTCAAGAGACCATAGAGCGAAGCAATTCAGGTGTAAGTCTTTCCATTATGAAATGAATAACATGACAGCATGACACGACGATCTGTCAAAAAAAAAGGCTATTAAAAAGTACCTCGAAATGGATCACCCTTTAGTTGCACAACCTCCACAGTAAGTTCATTAGGGAGGCTTACTTATAAGAGGCTTTTAAAGTCTTTACATCCATGCCAATATGAATTACCTGTTTGCTAAGTTGTGTCAAGTTCGTCCAGAGATCGT
Source organism: Phasia obesa (assembly GCA_949628195.1). Classification (NCBI taxonomy): domain Eukaryota; kingdom Metazoa; phylum Arthropoda; class Insecta; order Diptera; family Tachinidae; genus Phasia; species Phasia obesa. Next base: position 79,710,531 of record OX451218.1, read on the forward strand.
TTTGAAGATTCAACTATTTGCAAGTATAAAAAATATATGACTTCTAAGTGAAGTGCTTAATGATTGCACAACAAATTTTATGTCAGTTAGATTTGCACAATTCTACATTCGTCACAATTTGACATTGAAAATGCCAACTCAATTTTATTTTAATCGCTAGATGGCATGATATTATCAATAAAAATACCATTGATTAAAAGTCTTTTAGAAAAAGCCAATCTAACTCAAATCAACACGTCAAAAGCCTTAAAAGGAAATAGCGTTTAAAACATTAAAATAAGTTAAATTGCATGTTAAAAAATACTAAAAATTAATTTCACTAAACACCACTAAAATAATTCGAAATAAAAAACAACACCAAAAACTCACAACAATAAAAATAAAAACGAGAAAGAAAAACTAGTTATTTTTATTGAAATTGCATTTTCACTAAATGATGCCACAAAAGCAGAAATGAAAAACCTCATCCAAAAGTTGAAAACTGTGAAAAATATTCAATTTATATTGAACAAAGCACAAAGCACAAAAAAGGTAAAACTATTATAAACTTTTTTTCGCACATGATGCTTTGGTCTATGCGTTGTATTAGAGCAATTGAGCAATAACTAATAAAAAGAAAGAAATTTTTTTTCATTTTTTTTTTTTTTTTTTTGTAAGAACGAAAGAAATAAATGCGAAGGTTGAAAATTTAAGTTTAAAATTTTTCTTTTATTTATTTTTATTGATTGAAAGTAGTGCAAACATTATTTTTATTGTTATATATATTTAGTTTGTAGCATTCTCGTGGGGGTTTATATGCACAAATGGTTAAAAACAATTTGTTAATTAAAATGCTGGAAAACACATGGAGCAGAAAATATAAAATTGATGGAAAAATGAGAAAAAAATACAAAAATATAGTTTTCCTTTCAATAAAATGTGACTAATAATTGTTTCGACGGTTTAAAATCTATACACGCGAATGCATTTAAAACACAAAGTGTGTCTGTTCATCTGCCGGAAGACTAAAGCTGCCTACAGCAGTCTACCGATATGGTATATATCTTTTGGATATATCAAGTGGATGTGAAACTTCCTATTAAAAGTAAATATTTATCATTTTGCAAATTGGGAGCTATACCAAGTCGAATCTTGAAATATTGTGCTACCGATTCCCGTGGTACCAGTCCTTTGGGCACTGGTCGGGCCTCGAAGAGAACCCGTATGTTTTAACACACAGACCTTTTCTTCCAGATTTAGGTTCTAGGAACCCTAGCGTCTGGTGCCCCTATTTTCCCCGAGTGAACCGCGTCAAAGCATTTGCCAATCCTGCAGTGACAATTGGAACCCTCGGGGGTACTGGATTGGTACAGTGAGCATGATAACTTCCATTGAAACTGAAAAATTATTATCGAGTTAATACTAGTGTTGGGATCTGTCAGTGTTTAAATTGTACCACCCCATTGATAAAGTTGTACCAAATCAGCATTAATTGCATCAAAATTTGGCCCGATATAAAATAGAACAAATTATAATACTGAGTATTATACTAAGGTATTTTAAAGAAATGATAATTCACCTTGATTTCTTGCCCTACTGTTTTTATGTTGCTAATTTACTAACAATTATTTTGCTAAAATATTCTACAACTTCCAGCAAATGTTTGAAACTGCATGAAAGTAACCAGATCCAAAGTCGAAGAACTTATTTGGAAGAATAATTAAAAAGTTTTGTAATCACCAAGAAGGCCTTACGATTTCTCTCTGAAATTAATGGAAATATATATCAGCCAAATACTGTCGAAAACTGATTGAGGCGATGCAAGAATGTTCAAATGCTGTAGCTCAGTAAAAAGTTTTTGTAAATAAATTTTCAAAGTAAATAATAAAAATACTGAACATAAAATAAGGCTGTTACAATTTAGTTATTTCTAGTCAGAGTTGGTGAATTATGAAATTTAATATAAATAAATTAGGCAAGTGCGAGTTAGACTCACACACTTAGGGTTCCGTACTATGTTTAGTACAACTTTAAAAATTCAAGTTGTTAATTTTTTCATGTCTTATGAGTCACCCTTTAATTTTAAAATTAAATTCATAATTGCATCACTGTTGGAACACCCTTTAAATTTTAGCAATTTTTGTTATAGCGGCATGGTAATACACTATCTAAGGAAATATACATCAGCCTGTCTATTGCAGTTCAAAAAATAAGGTAATATACGTGAAAAACATGTCACTGATGGAACACTCTTTAGATATTAGTAATTGTTACAGCGGCCGAAGTACAACATCTACTGTAAACATTTAAAGAGTCTATCTATAACAGTTAAAAAAATAAGGCTATTTACAAATCATGTCTCTGTCGGAACATCCTTTAATTTTGTTATTTGCTATGGCGGCCATGGCAATTCTCTTTCTACTTGTCATACCGGCCATGGCATCACATCTTCTATACAAACTGGAAGAGTCTACTTATCACGGTTCAAAAAATATATCGTTATACATGCAAAACACGTCACTGTCTACAAAACCCTTTAATTTTTTATTGTTTTTTTAGGGGTCATAGTAATACACCTTTCTAGAGTCTATCTATTATGGTTAAAAAATTAGTCAATGTGCATGTTAATTACATTACCGCCGGCAAACCCTTTAATTTTTACTATTTGTTATAGTGGCCATAGTAATAGTCATCCTGTAAAAACTTCAAGAGTCTATTATCGTTCAAAACCTATGCCATATACACATACCAATCACGTCACTAACGGAACACCCGTTAATTTTTAGATTTTATATATATACTTGCTTATAACGCATAGTTTAAATCACTGCAAATTTTAAGTGGTTGCTTCCTATATACAGGCAAATAACACGTCACTTTCGGAACACCCTATATGTTTTAGTATTTGTTGCTATAGTGGCCACAGTTATACGCAGTCTGTGAAAATTTCAAGAGTCTACCTATTATGGTCAAAACTTACGCCTTATACATGCAAATCACACCACTATCGGAACACCCTTTGATTTTTAGGTTTATTTTTTTAGACTTGTTTATAAAGCGAACTGGTTTTAATTACTGTTTTTAGTGTTTACAGTTCAAGATATAAACACATATTCGTTAATAACACCTCTATATCGGAACACCCTATAAGTTTTAGTATTTGTTGCTATAGCGGCAACAGCTATACATCATCTGTGAAAATTTCAAGAGTGTACCTATTACGTTTCCAGAGATAAAAGGCGCTGACAGACGGACAGATGGACAGACATTGTAGCGAAAACAATAGGGTCACGTTTTTACAATTTGTGTACGGAACCCTAAGAAATTATATTATTAATTTTATGTAAAATTGTACAAAAAAAAAAATAAAGTGTACCAGTGTACCGCTGATGTCAACCAAATTTGGTACAATTATACCACAAATCCCAACATTGGTTAATACCCATAGTCTAGCAAAAAAGATTACATGGGTATAGTGGGCATCAAAACTTACATCCACACTGAAACTTTTGTCGTGAAATTAGGGTACTATAACAGTTCTAGTGTTAAGATATTGTACTCTAAAAATACCGTGTGTTTTCGAGTTAAAGCTTAGTGATTAGGACGGGCGAAACGTGTACCCCCATACAAAGTAATTATTCTATATCTAGAGATACCCACTCAAAGTTGGACGTAGGCTTCCCTGAGAATACTTTTACTTCCAAATGTTTATTATATTTTTTTTAGGATGGCAGCTAGTTACATATAATTGGTAAAATTGTAATAATTTTCAAGCCTGCTTCACACTGAAGATGAAATATGAAATGCTAAAGGCAACCCAAATGTTGCAAATATAAGAAATTAGACGGGAGGTAGTATACATTTTGAATTGAAATATTATACAATTTTTAAATACTCATCTTATAAAATTTTGTTTAATTTCTCTCAGATCTAATATATTAATTTATTCACATCAATTTAGATATATTTTAATTATTCACTTTTCTTCTAACTATAATGCAGTATAATATTCACGCTGTTATTCTCCGTAACGTTAGTAATTCAAAAATATGTTTCGTATACTTAATAACCATTAAACCTTTAAAATTAAATAAGGTACGAGTATTTTTTACTATAACTACTTCTATGACTACTCTAGCAACTTCAAGAACAACGAATAGTGAAAACAATTTCATTAAAATAGTATTGTTGCTATTGTGCTCCACTTTTATGCTTTCATAAGCAATTTTACGACAACAATAACAACAGCAACAACAACGCTAAAATATTTTAATTTTCTTACATCCCTTGCTGTTATTATTATTATTACGGTTGTTCTTGTTACTGCCTTCGTTATTGCTATTTTAAATTTTCTTCTTAATTTAAGGATAATTTTCATAAACTGTTTAAAATGAGATGATGAAAATAAGTAAAATAATAATACGAGTAAAACACAGAAAATTAAATTATTATTATTAAATTTTACATGCAACAAATACAGCAGCAAAACCAAGTAGGCCCAGAGAAAGAGTGAACGTATTAGAGAGCAGTAGTTTTAAAGAATATACTGAAATTGAGTTCTTAATTTAGCTCACCTCTTTGATATAATTCTCATTTTCCGTTTCTTTTACTTTTAAACTATCAGATTCATATTTAAACTTCCGTTCTCTAAGAAGATAAGCTGTGCCCGCCACGTCGTGGGCGTCCTGACAATATTTTGCTCGATTTCGCTTTAAAAGTATTTCACACCAATTGTAAGATTCTTACTTTTATAGTGCTTCAGTTATGGTTTATGTATTTACTTTATATAAAGGTACCCATCCCTGGATAAAATTCTAAAATTTAAAAAAAAAATTAAAAATTATTGTAAAGCTTTGTAAAAGGTGTTTAAAATATTTTAATACCAATGAAATTCCACAAAGTAAAAATACAAATACAATAGAAATTTTATTCAATTGTCGCCTAATGTTACGCAATAGTTTTTAAATACACCACTTTCAGAAATAAAAATGTGTGTTGAAAATATAACAGTGTTGAAAATATACCAGTTTTAAACCGAAAATTCCAGGAAATTGCGTTTTTCACTGCATTTTTCCACTTTCTTTTGGAAATGAGATATGAGATGAGAAAAAAAATATTCTATATTGAAACCAGGATGCTACGATACCTCCTTACAAAATTTTGTTAAAATCCATCCAGTAGTTTTTACGTGATGCGAACACAAACGAAAAGCAGACAGACGAACAGACGGAAATGAGTTACTATTTTATTATATGTATAGATATCTTTAATATTATTGAGCTTAAAACAACTACTCAATAGCTGAAGTCTACATAAAGATACTTGTTAAGTCCAGTCAATGCTAGGGACAGAAAAATCCATACCACTAATTTACTGCTAAGAGAAGACATCCCTTCCTTCGTAGTTGAATATATCTACAATCATTTAGCCAAGTGTTTCAAGGGCCTTTACCTTTGTTGCTTAGTGTTGCACTATTTCTTCTTTAAATAATGCCACATTTAGATCTTTGTTAATCTTCCAGTTACCGCAGTTATCCCTTAATTTAAATTCCTTTAAAATAGCACTGCAAGAAAATGTACCACACGTACTCCGAAAAGTCTTTTGGGAGGCATTTAATGCAGGTTCTTTTAGAATAATTGACAGAACAAGTGAGATAGGGAGACCTTTGCAATATAAACGTGTGTAGCAAATCTATTTATTTGTCATGTAACTTAAAGTTAAATGACAAAGAAGGATTCAAAAGGTCTTCTATATGGACCGCATACTAATTATCTTTACCACTGGGGTATATTAAGTGTTACAGTATTAGTGTGTATTTTTTATTTCGTATCGTAACATAAATAATAATGTGCTAAAGTGTCAATGATTATTGAATAATTTAAAAGTTTAGTGTTTAACTTTTTCTGTTGCTTCTATTTTACTTTCAAAGAAAGAATAGTTTAAAATTTTTTAGATGTGTGTTTTTTAGTTAACAATTGTTGTTACTCCTCATTAGCATTTACCATCAAGTGAGAAAGCCAAAAAGAAAGAAAATTTAAAATAGCTTATACTGCAAAATTAACTTTTTTACCTGAATATAATTGTTAAAATAATTTGCTGTTATATTTTTGAAGGGGCTTTTTAAGGGCGCAAATACATACATATAATATTTTTTTTTAAATAGTTAATAAAATTAATTAAATATGTGAAAAAGGAGAAGAAAAAATATGTTTGGAGTAACGGAAGACTATTATTAAGTACCACGATGGTGGAAAATCTCTTCGGGAAAGTGGTGAGTTAGTTGTATTTTGCAAGGCAATTGTACAAACTATAATTAAAAAACCGTAAGGAAATAAAATGCTTTGAAAGTAAGGCAAGGAGTGGCCGTCCACCTAAAATAACTAATCATATAAAACGCCAGAATCTTGGGAAAATAAAACAAAATCTAAGAAACACTGCAGTGGAAATCACAAAATACCTAAAATTTAAACAAAAACAGTTCGAACTATACCAGGAAGAAGCCGTACATAAGAGATATTAATAAAACAAAACGCATTATATATTTGCAAAAGCCCACGTTATCAAATAAAACCCTTTCTGGGCTAATGTTAAGCGACGTCAGTAAATTCGGATCTAATAAAAGACAGAGAGTTTGGCTTAAAGAAATGATGAATCATTGCCTACATAATTTACTTCCAGTTACTATAACATTTACTTCCAACTGTGATACATGGTGGTGGTAATATCATGCTCTGATGTTGCATATCAGCTGCTGTTATGGGCAATTTTGTATTGATTGGTATCACGATGGGCCCATTTGTTAAATTAAATCTTTTTAAAGAAACCAATAAACAAATTGAGACTAAATACTGGCTGGTATTTCCAGCAAGAGAGCGATACCAAGTACAATGCAGGCATTTTAAAAGAATATCTTATATATGATGTACCTCACTAACTGCATTACTCACCTCAGTCGCTTGATTTAAGTCCCATTGAGCACTTATGGGAAGAACTAGATCGCAGAATTAAAAAAATAATAAAAAGTAAGGATAATCTAAAGAATTCACTAACTGAAGAATGGAACCACATTTTAGGAGAAGTTATGGAATTTTTCATGAAAAATAGGCTGGAGGCGGTTTAACGCATATTTGTGTAACCACTAAATATTAATTGGAACTTCGGAAATATTTAATATAGACATTAAATTATTTTTAGGGTTCCGTACCCAAAGCGTAAAAACGAGATCCTATTGTTCTCGCTACAATGTCTGTCCGTCTGGCCGTCGGTCAGCGCCTTTTATCTCTGGAACCGTAATAGGTAGAAATTTGAAATTTTCACAGATGATGTTGCCGCTATAGCAACAAATACTAAAACTTATAGGGTGTTCCGATAGAGAGGTGTTATTAACGAATATGTGTTTATTGCTTGAACTGTAGGAGGCATAGACTCAAGATTTCAAAATAGTAATTAAAACTTAGTTCGCTATATAAACAAGTCTAAAAAAACCTAAAAATTAAAGGGTGACGTGCTTTGCGTGTATTTGGCCTAAGTTTTGAATGATAATAAGTAGACCCTCGAAGTTTTTACAAGAGGTTTATCACTATGGAAACTATAACAAATAATAAAAATTAAAGGGTGTTCCGACAGTGTGGTGATTCTCATGTATAACGCCTTATTTATTGAACCATAACTGGTAACCTCTTAAAATTTTGTACAGGAGATATGTTGCCACAGCCGATATGACAAATACATAAAATTAAAGGGTGTCCCGACAATGACATGTTTTTCACGTATAGTGACTTATTTTTTTAATCGTAATAGGTAAACTCTTGATATATTCATAAAAAAGGAATTTCCATGGCCGTTATAACAAATAACAAAATTAAAGGGTGTTCCGACAGAGACATGATTTTTACTTAAATAGCCTTATTTTTTGAACCGTAATAAGTAGACTCTTGAATTATTTACAGTAGATGTTGTTCTAAGGCCGCTGTAACAATTACTAATTACTAAAGGCTGATCCATCAGTGACATTTTGTTCACGTATATTACCTTATTTTTTGAACCGCAATAAGTAGTCCTGATATTTTTATAGAAAGTGTATTGCCATGACCGTTATAACAACAACTCCTAAAATTTAAAGGGTATTCCAATAGCGATGCAATTTTTTGCGAATATGATTTTGATTTGATTTTAAAAATAAAGGGTGCCTCATAAGACATGAAAAAATAAACAACTTGAATTTTTAAAGTTGTACTAAACATAGTACGGAACCCTACGTGTGCGAGACTTACTCGCACTTTACTGGTTTTTTATATATAGTATGTAGACTTTACCGTGCATTAAAAATGATTATTTGCTGATTTTTTTAACAAATGAATTGAACCTTAATTTTTTTATCCACTATTATTACCTGTTCATAATGCCAGTTCATTTGGTTAAAAATAAATGTCTACATTTTGCTATATGTATTTTTTAGAATTGAAATAAATAGAAGGGTATGTAGAGTTTTCTGTGCCACTGTATGTATATCTTCAATATTAATCACCTAATTTGTAATTTAAGTTATTCTTTCTTAGAGATAATAAAACGAACTTAAGCGTGACTTTAAATTTCATCTGTGTATGTGAAATAATTTATTATTCAATAAAATTTAATGTTTGCTGTCAATACATTTTAATATTTTATGCACACATCCATCCTTTCATTCGATTTTAGTTGTATGTATATGTCTGTTATTTATGCAAGTGATAATTGGAAATTTCTAACCCCAAATAAATCTTATTTTGACATTTTTTAACATGCACGCAAACACGTAAACACAGACACATACACATAAAGTAAAAATAAACATACAAACAAACAAACAAGTCAAGTCAAGTAACAGGATACATGTAAAATATATAAATGCACAGCTAAACTAACAAATACACAAGGATATAAAACAAAATTGTAAAGAAGAAAACAACACACTTGCATGTTGTTGCATGTTTTACATAAAACGAGCTTGAAACTTTGTATTTTTTAAATAAAGTTTATTTTCTTAACATAAAATTATTCCAAGGTATTTGCACATGAATATATGTATGTACATACGGGTATACAAAATTATTATGCAGGTAAATTTGAGATAAACTAAAAGTTGGATAAGCCCAAAATGAAATAAATTTAATTGGTTTGTAAATTGATAATGTTTAACACTTTCACACAAAGAAAACACAAATGTCTTGACTGAAGGCAGTTGACATTTTAGTAAATTTATTTAATGCCCACCACATGTCTTAAAATTCGAAAGGCAAAAGGTTTACGGTTTTAAGCAATTATATTGGCAATTTGTGCATGAATTATTTCAGTAGTTAACCCTAGAGTACGAAGCATACTTTACGTACGTTGTAACGAATGATCGTCGATTCGACGATGTATTTTTTAAATGTCTATAACTATGGCTTAAAACCAAATACACTTTTTTTTTTAATGTAATTAATCATTTCGGCACCTTATAAGTATACATAAAAACTCGTTTAGTTTAATTCATACATAAAAAAGGATTTATTTAATTTTTGTACTAATTCATTGTATGTTGCACATATTTTTGAAATCATAAAGGAGCTTAAAATTATAGTAAGTAAAACTAAAAAAACAAAAAGTAGTAAAGACTTAAAAAAACACATTCTAAACTTAAAAAAATATAACAATATCACCAGAATATGTGCTATCAAAGAGTTCTCTAGCGCTGAGGTGATTATCCTTTCTCGCAGCTGAGAGGACCAATAATCCAATAAGAGCTCTCATTTTCATTTCGTTTGTTGCTCTAGTTGTGGCTGTAGCAGGCATGGTATTATCTTGTCTCAAATTTATTTCGGCATTTGTCCATTTAACAATTTCAGATATTATTTCCTGACTTATAAACATTTCAAAACATTTTAGTGGATCAGTGATATTTTTGCAGTTACGAGTTGGCCCACGAGCTTGGTGAACTATGTTACATCCAGTGTGATGAGACTTAGGCTTAACGGTTGACCATTTGTGGCGGTTTTTTCCACGTAATATCTTTTTCGGCAATGTAATAATGTTTGATTGTTGTTCGAATGCCAAGTTTTGCGCAATATTTTCTGCTTCAACTTCATTTAAAATACTCCTGTTGACGTCATCGATTAATATATCATTGTCGCCGTTTAAGTTTCTAGATACAAATGGGGAACCATTTTCATCTTCCGATTCAGTAGAAGTATTCGCAAATCTGTCATCACTTAAAACTTCGCCGTTATCATCTGCATCGCTTTCAATTGTTTCTTCATTATCAGAAAAATCGCAGTTCTCAAAAAACTTTTCAATCTCAGCATCAGTTAAGGTTTTTTTATTATACGCCATTTTTTCCTCTATATGAAAAATTATTATTAGTTCATTCCGTTAAAGAAAAAACCCCGAAAATATAGTAATAAAAATAAAACATACGTTAGTACTAACCTTCGACGATTCGACGACTACAAAACAAAAAAAAGCGATGTTCCTGCAAAGCGTAGTAAAAAACACGACTACTCACAGCAAATGTATGTCACCTACTAATAGCATAAAAAATTAGAGAGTGTTAAACACGCTCACTTAAAAGTAAATGAGAAAAAAGAGTGCGGTGCTCGTCGAATCGTCGATCATTCGTACTCTAGGGTTAAACTTGTTAAAAAAGGATGAGGAAAACATAGAATTCGATTAGCAAAAAAATTCTTATTATAAAATATGTTTATATTAATAGGCAGAATTTATTGATACATCTACATATTTAAACCGAAAAATATTGATAATTTTATTATTTTTAATTTATGGGTAATTCCATGTCAAATCAACCAAAAAAAAATTGTGTTATTATAAATTTATAAATTTACCACTTCAGATTTTATTGAAACTTTTGTTGTTTATGTTCTTTTACTTTCTGAAGCCAAATATAATTTAAAAATAATTCTATCTCTTACGGTTTTTTAACTATACAGCTATCAAAATGGGAAAATATCGCTCTTTTGCATATAGGCTCGAGGATTAAATATATTCTTATTCCAGTTCTATAAGCCCTAGGAAGTTGAGTAATAGCTCATATTAAAGGGGATTTCATACGATTTTATTTGATATTAGTCATGAAAAAAACAAATTTTTAATAAATTTGTTTTTAATAAATTTGTTTTTTATATTTAAAAAAAAAAGTTTTATAAAAATCTTTGAGATGGTGTCTTCTAATTTTTTTAAAATTCATATATGTTGTTTAATGGGAGTTACGGGAGTACGCTATAAAAATTTCAGTGTGGGACCATCGTGGGATCAGAAGTTATATTAAAAAAAACTTCATTTTGACTCATTACAAACTTAAAAATAAGAAATTTTTTAACAAACTGAGCAATAACTTCTGATCCCACCATCGTCCCACTCTGAAATTTTTACGGTGTACTCATCATGCCACTTTTAAAAACATATGTAAATTTTAAAAATTATATTTGGATTCAGAGAGGCTCCTTGCCTCTCTATAAATAAAATCTGAAGTAGTCATTTTGCGTCCCTTGTTGATTTGACATGGAATTACCCTTATAACTTTATAAATTCTTAATTTAATTTCTTTTATTTTTAACTTTGTTTAAATAAACGAATTATTTATTTAAAAGTGTTCAATACTTCATTTCAATATAATTAATTATTAAAATTAATTTTTATGTGTTTGATATAAAGGGTGTATCAAAATTAAAAAAAATATATAAAAGAATCGAAAAAAGTAAAATTACTTTCCCTGTGGTCGAAATTTTACCAAATTTATTTTTTTTAATCGTTTTAAGTATATGTTTTGTATACATAAGTACACATTCATGTTTTCATATTTTTCAACAAAATTGTAAAAAATCTTATACTGGGTGGCGCAAAAGTAATCCTCCTATCAGAAAATGCTATAAATTTTGCGATTGGCCCCTAATGTCAATTCTGTTTTGACATTTGTGTAGTAAACACTTGCGAAATACACGTTAATAAACAATGTTACGCTACACTGCTCCAGAACGCGGAATATTGGTGACTATTTATTTGAACAATAATCGGTCGGTGACTTTGGCACAACGTGAATTTCGTCGCAGATTTCCTGGCCGTCCAACGCCTACTGGTGAAACACTGCGACGTTTAGCCGCTCGCCTCGAAGAAACTGGCACAACACGAGATGCTGCCAGGCGTGGCAGACCCCAGAGTAGCCGTTCTGCAGAGAATATTGCTGCTGTAGCTGAGGATGTCATGGAAGCGCCGTCGACATCGACCAGACGACGTGCCACGCAAATATGTATCAGTCGACGGTCTTTACAGCGAATTTTGGTAAAAGATTTGAATATGTTTCCGTACTAAGTCCAGACGGTGCATCAGCTGTTAGCTGCTGACCGCCAATCGCGTCTAACATACGCTCAAGCCATCCTTAATCACCACCAAGAGGAAGATGATTTTTCATCAAAAATAATCATGAGTGATGAGGCCCATTTCCATCTTAGCGGGTACGTAAATAAGCAAAATTCACGTTTCTGGGGCACTGTAAATCCACGTGTAACCCACGAAGAGCCATTACACTTGCACAAAGTCACTGTATGGTGTGCTGTTTTCGCTGGAGGAGTCATCGGACCTTTTTATTGTGAATGCCGCTGCAGACTTCTTTTTGTGGGGCTTTTTGAAGTCGCGGGTTTATGTCAACAAGCCTCAGACTCTTGCAGCTGTTAAAGACAATATCCGTCAAGAATGTGAGGACCTATCGCCGGAAGTTTTGGCCAAAGTGATGGAAAATGCCATAAAAAGGGCTCAAATGACAATCAACTGTGGCGGCGGCCATTTACATGACATCATATTCTCGACTTGATGTAAAAAAATTAAAAGACCAAATAAAAATAATCCACAAGAAGAATCAAAGTTTTTCATTTTTTTTTTTAATTACAGCCAGAAAACATCGGAAGGTTGTTTTTGCGCCACCCTGTACATACTCATTAGGCTTGAACTATGGTATAGGGAAAAAAATCTTTTTTTAGCAAATGGCAACATTTTATTCGGTTCACCCTAATGCTCATATTATTTAAATTTAGTTATTAATACATATTTTCTTTCGATTTTGATTTTTCTTAATTTGCCGATTTGTACATATCAACTCATTACAACTCAAAATACTTAAATTTTCAGGAGAGACAAAAAACTGTTTATGTGCAGTAGCAATACACTTAACATAAAAATATATATAACTATATTTTTCCAGTTAAAGAAGTGATAGTGTTGTGAAAGAAATTTTTGCAGTAGTTAGAGATATGAACTCTGAATTAATTTATGGAAAAAAGTCAGTTTTGGAAAATTTTGAGTTGTGTTTTGTATATATATATATATATATATAAATATACTCATTTGCAATACAACTATTACCCTTATAAGTTATAGGGCTGATATAAAGACTTTCATTCTCTACTTTTACTGGAAATGCTATAATATTAAACTTTCTGCTGTTCACTAAATTAAAAGAATTATTTTTTATTAATGTTCAATATTTGATTTCAATATACTTCAGATTAACGAATAATAAAAACTATAGTTCGCCGTGTGGTCTAAATTCGACGAAATTTATTTTGCATATACCTAAAACACATGTTTTATATACATAAGTACATATTAATGTTTTTATATTTTTCAAATAAACAAAATTCAATAGCCATTCAAGGAATTCATTTATATACATATTTATTTAATTAAATAAAATGGGAAACAAAATTGCAAAAAATCTTTTGTATACTCGTTAGGCTGGAACGTTGACATATTAAAATTGAAGTAAATATTTTATTGAAATATTTTTAAAATGATTTTACTAGCAAAAAGTCTTGTCATTTCTATGGGGTCGGTTTCCAAATCCCTTAAAAATAAATCTATAATTTTTAAAACATTTTTTGGACACATACATAGATACTTAATCAAAAAAAAAAAAAGTTGAAATAATTATTTAAGGCCATATTCATAAAAAAAAATTTGATTTATAAAAGTTTTATTGAATAAATTTTGTATAAAAATAAACCTCTATAGTATAGGATTTTTTCCTCTGTGGTATAACCAACACCGGCTTCGCTTACTAAAGTTTTCCTGCATAAACGGCCTTCGGCCGGGCGCAAGGATTTTCTCCCCTATGGTATAACCAACACCGGCTTCGCTTACTAAAGTTTTATGCATAGCCGGCCTTCGGCCGGACGCAAGGATTTTCTCCTCTATGGTATAACTAACACCGGCTTCGCTTACTAAAGTTTTCCTGCATAGCCGGCCTTCGTCCGGGCGCAAGGATTTTCTCCTCTATGGTATAACAAACACCAGCTTCGCTGACTAAAAGTTTTCTCTGTATCCAGAATAATGCAATTTTAGTCAAATGAAATAACTCCCAATCAAAATAAATTAAATAACTCTCAACAGAATTAAGGTAGGAGTTTTTTCATTTGAGAGTTATTTCATTGCGAAATAATTCCCAATTGGGAGTTATTTCATTATGAAATAACTTCCAATTTGTATGGGATTTTTGAATTTTTTGTTGGGAGTTATTTCATTTTTTTTTTGGATTTATTTCATTTGGGAGATATTTCACGGTACCGATTTTAGGCGAATGGTATGATTTTCAGTTTTATTTTAAAATAATATTAAAAATTTGTAATTTTATTAGTCAAACTATTTATATTACATACAATAAAATTTGTAGTCAAGTTTAACTACAAATTTCATTGTGTGTTATACGATTTATAATTGAATACAGTTTTCTCGTATCCCTTTACCTGAGTTTGGTGGGTTAAATAGATGATGCTTACAACTAAAACACTACCCTAAGTAGATAGATACCAACAGCGCTGATTACGGACATAGCTGTCTAGAAAATGTGCATTCCGCTCTGCTGGTGTCTAAAAATTAAATTTTCCCAATTTTTCTAAATACTATGTTAATTTAATTAATTCCATCTTAAAGAGAATAAAAGAAACTCAAGATTGACTACAAATTTCATTGTATGTAATAAAATAAAAAAATCAAAGTTGCTTGAATAAAAATGTAAAACAATTATTGAAATATTTTGCAAAAAAGAAATGAAAATAAATATTTTAAAATTTTCTTCAAATGCAAATATTACTTTTGCATTGTAAACACACCTAAAAATGAGCGTGGGCAAAAAAACATTTAAGGAATCCTCGTTGTAAGAGGAATTCTAGGATACACTCACTCTTAGACACAAGACAGTTTACAGTTTATCTATTAAGATAATCTGTAAAATATTAAGAAGATTATGAAAAATACATATCTTTTATTACGATGTTCATAAACTGAATGAAAAAAGTTTGGGAAAAAAAGTCATGTTCGATTAGTAATATTTATGACAAAATTCATGGGATCTAAGTATTATTTTTTTCTGTGTATGAATAATTATATTTACTCGTATTTCTAACTTTACTCATTTAAATAGAGAAACAACTGTATAGTTACTCCTTCTCTTTTTGTTTTCAAAAGCAATAAGATAAATGAAATTGCTTACAAATGCACATGTTTGGTTTTACTTAAAGGTGCCACATACATTTGTGTTTTTTGCATGTGTAGTGGTAGGTTAGGTTAGGTTAAGCAGGCAGCTCCAATACAGCTCACTTGGGTCCAAGTATTGGTCCCTTTGTGTAACCTGCAAAAGAGGAGAGGAAAAAGGGAGAGATAGAAAAGAGAGAGAGAGAGAAAAGAGAAAAAAGCGTTGAAAAGAAAAGAGAAAAAAGCGTTGAAAAATGTGTAGTGGTAGCAATTTAAAGATCCATTTATTTCTTAAATGCTTAACTGATTTCAATAAAATATGGACGGTACATTAAAGCTCGACAATATCTACTAACCGGTGAAAAAGGGTCCCGAAATTTTGTCTTTTCCTATTTATATATAGACTAAATTTGCCCGCTATCCTGACAATATTTTGCTCGATTTTGCTTTGAGAGTATTCCACACCAACTGTAAGTCTCTTACTTTTATAGTGCTTTAGTTATTGTTTATGTATTTACTTTATATAACGGTACCCATCCCTGGATAAAATTCTTAAATTTATAAAAAAAACTAAAAATTATTGTAAAGCTATCTAAGAGGTTTTTAAAATATTTTAATAACAAAGTAAAAATACAAGAAATATAAATTTTATTTAATTGGCGCCATCTGTTGTGCAATTTCGTTTAAAATATCCCACTTTCAAAAATAAAAGGTACGCAACCATGTTTTGAATATCCCAGTTTTAAACCGAAAATTTCGTACTCTCACTGCTTTTTCTCCACTTTTGCTTGGAAATAAGACAATTTTGCAGAGAAAAAGTATCCTATATTGGAATCAGGATGCTGAGGTACCTCCTCACAAAATTTTGTTTTAAATAGTTTTTACGTGATGCGAACGTAAAAAAAAGTAGACAGATGGAAATTATTGACTTTTTTATTATATCTATAGATAAATCGCTGCTGAAAAAAAACTATTACTCTTGATTAGGCATATTTAAAATTCTGAAGACAGTTTTCAGGGCAAATAATGTACAAAAGTTAATGATGATTTCTTAAGCGAAATTATACCAAGCGACAATTCTACTTTGTAGAGTGATGTCTTATTTATCGTTGAATTTTTCTTAATAAGTATTTATTATATATGACGACATACTATATATATTTATCAGCTTTTTCTTCGATATTCGGAAAAATAATTTATAATCTTTTTGGAGGAATGTCGATGTTAATATTGATAAGTTTTCTCAAAAGTGTCAAAGTTCATGATTTAGTGGGCTATTAAGCTACTGGGCTTTTTATCTCGCAAACTGATGTCTTTAGTGTATATATGGTAATTGCGGAATTTAACGACGACGCTCGGTCCGTGGTACACCTTTTCTCTTAGCAATGTATGTTTTTTTTTTCAAAAGATATTCCAAGCTCAATCTTTGAGTATAATCATCGCGTTTATAGCAATGAAGTAGAAGTTAGACTAGCATTCGCTGTCGATTATCGATATTGTTGTGCAAAATTATGAATACAGAAACATATAAACGCTAATCTCTATTTAGACCTATTGAAGGATGTTTAAATTTTATCGTAGTGCAAACAGTTTTAAAACAGATATGTGTAAACATGCTAGAACATGTTTAGATTTTATCATACGTAAATAGTTTTTCACAATACCAGAAGACATGCACTTTCGATGAAAATAAATGCCGTTTGTAGTGAAAAGCACATAAAAATTAAATATGGAAATAAGGAAAACCACACATCAGGGCACACATCAGGGCACACCAGTTCTAAAATAATTCGTTATAAAATAATATTTTTTTATTAATTATTGAGTTTTCTGTGCTAAATTATAAAAAACAAAAATTTAATGTGGTTTTTTCCACACGCGTGAGATGGAGGTTAATAAGATTATGCGTTGTGTATACGGCTCCCAAAGCAATTCAATGACTGGTCAGTTTGGGTTAGCGTTCAAAAATTAATCACTTCTATAAGGAAATCAGATCGTCTTTTGTGTCATTATAGCATTATCATACAAAATGATATCATATATAATTTATGCTTTAAAATATATACAAAATTATATTCTATACTTTATTATAATTTTAAATAAAATTTAGGACACCCTTTATATTTGTATATTAGTTTAATTTACTACTTATCCTATCTAGATAATAAATTATTATTATAACTAAATATATTTCATTGTATTTGTTTGGTATCTTTCTAACTAGTTCATATCCAATATAAATATAAAAATTTATTGTAATCCTATTTAAAAAATCCATATCACTTGCACACAAAGTATGTTAAATAAACTTTAATAAAAGTTTTATATTGTTTGAAAACAAAGTTTTTTTTTCTAATTTATATTTAAAAACTATATAAAGTCTAATATTACACTCATACATATTCATGTGGATAATGTGAGAGTGTATTTGAGTATATCTATGTAAGTATTTGCAGAGCATTTGCATTTTGCGATAAACTCATGAATAAAATTTATCCATTCGACCATAACTTTTCTATGTCCAATATTAGATAGTTAATCGCACAGGAAGCTATTTGGACACGATAAACTTATATATGCATATTTAAGGGATATTTTGTATAAATTTATTTCTGTTGTTGATATAATAATGCAATTGTGTTGGTAAAGCACTTAAAACAACAGAATCTAATGACTGTATTAACTTATTTTTTAGTATTTATTTTTTATATATTAGGACGCGTAATTTTTGGACACAGATCGACATTAATTTTAATTATAGCGCATTTAAAGTTTTTTTTACAAACATATATATGTTCCGACTTTTAGTTTGAAATAAATACAACGGAATGAAAAGGACGCATTTTAAATAAATTACCATAGAATTATTGAGAAACAGGATCTAGAATTGCAATAAATAAATATACTAGATGACTCCGCCTATTGACAATGAAGTTAGGCATTTCTTCCTTGTACGCATGAATTAAGTTTATGAAATGCATTCCTCATGTTGCTTATAATTTACCATGTCAAAAATTGTCGCCGTTGAAGTACAAGCACAAGATTATTAAACAGGAAAATAAGCTTCGCATTCAAGTAGCCTTAAAAGAGCAGATGGGTATAAGAGTAGATGCTGTTCAACAGGGAACTGGATCTTCAAACGAAGGCAACACGTCAAGACGTTTCTTTTCGAATCCTCAAGTTGTTGTTGACATAACTGCAGTCAACGAAGAACTTATTGATCGATTTCGAATTATACACCAAATAATAACGTGCGGCCAGAAAATAAATCATCTAAGTTTAAAAATTTCGTATGGAATACGACGGAA
The DNA here is from genome assembly GCA_949628195.1 of Phasia obesa. NCBI lineage: Eukaryota > Metazoa > Arthropoda > Insecta > Diptera > Tachinidae > Phasia > Phasia obesa. The sequence goes on from OX451218.1 coordinate 79,729,313, forward strand.
CTAATTGTATAGAAAAATATAGGTGGTTTTACATGCCAGCTACGGTTCACAAAGTAATTATTCATGAAAACGACATTATGGATACGGCTTTACTTCCAATTGGCCTGCTTTTAGAAGAAGCTCAAAATAAAGACTATAGAAGGTATAGACTAATTTTCGCCAGAAAGTGCAGCAGGATGGCAACAAACCCAGATGTTTTCCATCGCCTTCTTGTATCGTTAGATCCTTATGTTACCAGAATAAGACGTCAACCCCATAAACATGTTTCGGAAGTTGATGATGTTAAAGAAATTATTCATTTTGATAGTTATTTAAGGATAATTTTCGTTGAATAATATTCGACTCTCTACATAAGTTCTGTTGCCACCATTGTCACATTCTAAAATTTTTATGGTGTACTCCCTAAACCACATAAAAAAATATATGTTATAAAAATATAATTTAAAACAAGTTAGAGTGCTATATTCGGCTGTACCGAATCTTTTATACCCTTCACCGCGTGGTTTTTGGCCCGTAGCCTCCAAAGGAATGTTCCGATGTTGCTGAATTGCAATACAAAAATTTTCGAAACTATGCCTGACTGATTGGTTTGCTTAAATTTTTTGTATCTCTTCTGGTGCCTTGTCAAATGACATTACCATACTAACACGGACAGACGGACAGACGAACAGACGGACAGACGAACAGACGGACACACGAACATCGCTTAATCAACTTCTCTATGTATAAGGATCCAGAATATATATACTTTATGGGGTCGGAAATGAATATTGTAGAAATTACACACGGAATGACAAACTTATATATACCCTTTCCACCTGTGGTGAAGGGTATAAAAATATGTTACTCTATATACACACATACATACATATGTATATTCTTAATATTAAATATATGTTATGTTACAGTCATGATTTTCATTTTCAAAGAAATATTGAAATTTTTGTTTTAATTTTTCGAAAATTGTGTGTAAAAATTTTTTGTAAAAATATTTTTTTAAAAATTTTTTGTAAAATTTTATTCGAAAATTTTTTGGAAAATTTTTTAAAAAAATTTTTTTCTAATATTTTTCTGTAAAATATCTTTTTGAAAATGCTTTGTAAATTTTTTTGTAAATATTTTTGAAAAAAATTTTTTTAAAAAATTTTTTTTTAAAAATTTGATTGAAATTTTTTTGTTAAATTTTGGACCTTTCTCCAATATATTGAGTTAGAATGGTCAGACTAAAGCAAAAAGAAATCCTTACAAAAAAAAAAATTTCATCATATTGACACATGGGGGGCCCTTTTAACTGCTCCTATTTTTCAGTAGGTACCCTGTGGGTCCATTGGCTACCTCTATGCGTATTGCTTTCTATTAAGGTCTCTAATACAAATCAAAGCAGAAAAACCCTACCAATCTAAAAACAAACAAAAATCGCCCCTCGCAGGGGGTTATTGATCCCCCGAGATCTGTATGCACTCCTTGCGATCTACCTGTCACACTCTAATATTTATTTGACAAAAAAAGGCAAAACAGAATCATTAAAGCCGAAAAAAATTAAAAAAAAACGTAAAAAAAAACGTAAAAAAAATATAGGTGGGCGTGGTTTTTGGCCCGTAGCCTCCAAAGGAATGATCCGATGTTGCTGAATTGCAATACCAAAATTTTCGAAACTATGCCTGACAGATTGGTGTGCTTAAATTTTTTGTATCTCTTCTGATGCCTTGGCAAATGACATTATCACACTAACACGGACAGACGGACAGACGGACATCGCTTAATCAACTTCTCTATGTATAAGGATCCAGAATATATATACTTTATGGGGTCGGAAATGAATATTGTAGAAATTACACACGGAATGACAAACTTATATATACCCTTTCCACCTGTGGTGAAGGGTATAAAAATATGTTACTCTATATACACACATACATACATATGTATATTCTTAATATTAAATATATGTTATGTTACAGTCATGATTTTCATTTTCAAAAAAATATTGAAATTTTTGTTTTAATTTTTCGAAAATTGTGTGTAAAAATTTTTTGTAAAAATATTTTTTTAAAAATTTTTTGTAAAATTTTATTCGAAAATTTTTTGGAAAATTTTTTAAAAAAATTTTTTTTCTAATATTTTTCTGTAAAATATCTTTTTGAAAATGCTTTGTAAATTTTTTTGTAAATATTTTTGAAAAAAATTTTTTTAAAAAATTAAATTTAAAAAATTTTTTAAAAATTTTTTTTTAAAAAATTTGATTGAAATTTTTTTGTTAAATTTTGGACCTTTCTCCAATATATATATTGAGTTAGAATGGTCAGACTAAAGCAAAAAGAAATCCTTACAAAAAAAAAAAAAATTTCATCATATTGACACATGGGGGGCCCTTTTAACTGCTCCTATTTCTCAGTAGGTACCCTGTGGGTCCATTGGCTACCTCTATGCGTATTGCTTTCTATTAAGGTCTCTAATACAAATCAAAGCAGAAAAACCCTACCAATCTAAAAACAAACAAAAATCGCCCCTCGCAGGGGGTTATTGATCCCCCGAGATCTGTATGCACTCCTTGCGATCTACCTGTCACACTCTAATATTTATTTGACAAAAAAAGGCAAAACAGAATCATTAAAGCCGAAAAAAATTAAAAAAAAAACGTAAAAAAAATATAGGTGGGTGTGGTTTTTGGCCCGTAGCCTCCAAAGGAATGATCCGATGTTGCTGAATTGCAATACCAAAATTTTCGAAACTATGCCTGACAGATTGGTGTGCTTAAATTTTTTGTATCTCTTCTGATGCCTTGGCAAATGACATTACCACACTAACACGGACAGACGGACAGACGGACAGACGGACATCGCTTAATCAACTTCTCTATGTATAAGGATCCAGAATATATATATTTTATGGGGTCGGAAATGAATATTGTAGAAATTACACACGGAATGACAAACTTATATATACCCTTTCCACCTGTGGTGAAGGGTATAAAAATATGTTACTCTATATACACACATACATACATATGTATATTCTTAATATTAAATATATGTTATGTTACAGTCATGATTTTCATTTTCAAAAAAATATTGAAAATTTTGTTTTAATTCTTCGAAAATTGTGTGTAAAAATTTTTTGTAAAAATATTTTTTTAAAAATTTTTTGTAAAATTTTATTCGAAAATTTTTTGAAAAATTTTTAAAATTTTTATTTTTCGAATATTTTTCTGTAAAAAATCGTTTTAAAATGATTTGTACATTTTTTTGTAAAAATTGTAAAAAAATTTTAAAATTTTTTTTAAAAAAATTTTTTCAAACATTTTTTTTTTAAATTTTATTGAAATTTTTTTGTTAAATTTAGGACCTTTCTGCAATCTATATTAAGTTAGAATGGTCAGACTAAAGCAAAAAGAAATCCTTACAAAAAAATAAATTTCCTCATATTGACACATGGGGGGTCCTTTTAACTGCTCCTATTTATCAGTGGGTACCCTGTAGGTCCATAGGCTACCTCTATGCGTATTGCTTTCTATTAAGGTCTCTAATACAAATCAAAGCAGAAAAACCCTACCAATCTAAAAACAAACAAAATTCGCCCCTCGCAGGGGGTTATTGATCCCCCGAGATCTGTATGCACTCCTATAATATAGGTGGGCGTGGTTTTTGGCCCGTAGCCACCAAAGGAATGATCCGATGTTGCTGAATTGCAATACAAAAATTTTCGAAACTATGCCTGACAGATTGGTGTGCTTAAATTTTTTGTATCTCTTCTGGTGCCTTGGCAAATGACATTACCACACTAACACGGACAGACGGACATCGCTTAATCAACTTCTCTATGTATAAGGATTCAGAATATATATACTTTATGGGGTCGGAAATGAATATTGTAGAAATTACACACGGAATGACAAACTTATATTATACCTGTGGTGAAGGGTATAAAAATAAAAAATAGTATCAAAAATTTTTTTAAACCTTTTTTTTAATATAAGAAAAAAAATTATTAAAAATTTGTTTTTTTTTTCATGATTGATATCAGTAATTAAATCGTATAAAATCCTCTTTAAAATGAGCAATTACTCAGCTACCTAGGGCTTACAGAACTGAAATTAGAATATATTTATCCTCGAGCGCATTTGCAAAAACGCGATATTTTTCGATTTTGATATCGGTATACGTATCTACAAAACTATAACATATAGAATTCTTAAATTATATTTGGATTCAGGGAGTCAACGAATATATATATATGTATATATATATATATATATGTATATATATACATATATATATATATATATATATATGATAGTGCTTTGTATGGAGTACATTTTTGTAAGCGGATGTAGTTTTATCAAAGTAGTATTGTTATAGCCAAATGATTACAGCAACTACAAAATGTAAAATGAAAATTATGTTTTGTAAAGAATTAAGTAACCAGTGATTTAGAAAATAATTTTCTGTCTGTATTTAGTTGGACCGAAAAATTAATATTTATTCGATTTATCTTAGGAACAAATGAGAGTTTATGAAGCATTAAAATTATAAATTTTTAAATTTTATATTTACAAATTTTAATAAATACTAAAATAATATATGTTTCTGGAACTCAAACGGCATACGCCAACACAAAAAAGAAATCAAGTACTTTCTTAATAACCAAGAAATTGATGTCATGCTGATTTAAGAGATTCACTTAACAACAAATATATTTTTTTAAATCAATGGCTATATATTTTATGTTACTAAGGACCCTATCGGTGGTGGATCGGCAATACTTATAAAAGTCCGTATCAAACATTACTTACTGTGTAATTTTTGTGAGGATTACCTTCAAGCAACAAATATCTGCCATGAAGAATTTTATCAAAACTTAGTTATTTCTTCAATTTATTCACCTCCTAGATTTCAATAATCAGAGAGTCAGTATAGCGAATTCTTCAAATCACTAGGTCCCTGTTTCATAACATCAGGCGACTACAATGCTAAACATACATTTTGGGGATCACGATTTATAACTTAAAATGTCGTGTTTTGTTTGATACAATTTCAAAAATGTGATATCGAGTGAACAACCCACCTATTGGCCTACTGATCGACAAAAAATACCGGATGTTATTAATTTTGGCGTGATTAAGGGTATTTCAAGAGAAATTATTAAAGCTGAAACATCACTAGAATTATTCTCAGGTCATTCACCCCCTATTGTCTATATATGGAGCCAACAAAATATCGTATCACCAAGGACTTCCACAAGCATAAATTGGTTGATATATAGAATATATCTCAGTACGCATTATTAGGAAAACATCCCGCTATGAATACCAGCAGACGTAGAGCAGTGTCTTAGTGATTTTGATCGAAACATCAAATTAGCTACCCAACATGCAACAGTAGCCCTGCAAATAGACAGATGCAATTATAAAGTGGCATTTTAAAACTAGACTTAAAGATTCCACGAAGCGGTGAAGATATATACTGGAATCTCGAAGAGTAGCATCTCTGAAAAATTACGTGGAAGCATCTCTGAAAAATTACGTGGCGTGCTTGTAAAAACCTTAAAAGACCAGTCGTACGTAAGTCTCCATTACGAACTTCTTATGGAGACTGGACAAGAAATGATACCGAAAGAGGTAATCTGTTTGTTGATCATTCAAAAAACGTTTTTACTCCAATTGTCTCGATTGATGTAGCTAAGCTGCCACCTATATATGTTAGTCCGGCTGTTACCATAAGGTGTAAGTTGAAACTCTACCCTCAGCTTAGATTGCAAAATTTTACGGTACAAGTCGATCCTTACACCAAATTGCTATTATGTTATTCAATTATAGGGTGCTGCCTCAGCTGAAGGCGCCGAAATTGCCATCTGGTATATCAAAAACTCTAATATACACAAAGATCTAAACGTGCCAACAGTTTAATCAGAAATAGCGAAACATGCGGTAACGTATTTGAAAAAGCTTGAAACTCACCCAAATTCTTTAACGCGTAAAATTCTTAATGCTTCTGGTTACATTCGACTAAAAAGAAGGGGGATGACCTGTAAATGATTTCAACAATCGTGAAACATACATTATTTTGTCTATTGTTTAGTATATTTATTTTTTATTTAAGACTTAAGATATGAGTATGAGATATGAGTATGAAATTATTGTTAGTTCATTGAAGATACAATAAATAAAACATGAAAAAAATATATTATTGCGATAAATTATAAAATATATAAAAAATAAAAAACTCTTCTAAACACAAAATTCAATTTCAATATATGATTTTATTATAATTGCACGGCCCAATGATCGACGAGTACACTAAAAGACTGATTCATAAGTCTATCAGTATCGGGAAAGCCGGCAAACAAAAAACTTTCCAGATAGTGTTGTCTTAAAAATATAGAATTTTTCTTGTTGGGGTTATAATGTTATTTTCTATATTAATTTTTCTTTTTTTACATTTAAGACTTTATGTTTTTGTTCAGTGTAAAGCATTAACGTAGAGCTTTTCTTTAAAGTGGCATGATGTTCTATAATCAGATGTAGCTTAGCAAGTTATCACTTTCGCCAGTATTTCTGTAGGTCATGTTGCAGATTCGCTTGTTTGGTCAATAATTTTAACAAAGCCACCAACACAACTTCCATAACCAAAACTGCCAATGCTGCAAATAACAGCAGCAGGACTATCATTAACTATTGGCAATTACAACATACGAGTATACTCGTAATAACCAAAACTGCCTATACTACTAATACAAATTGGTTTTTGTTAATGATTTTGTTAAAAATTCAGTGGTGGTGGCTAAAGCAGTGCTAATAGCTGCTGTTGCTGCACTAATAGCAGTTCGTGGTTGAGGAAACAAAAAAAAAAAACAAAAATGTGGAGCTTACATAAATATCTACATAAATTGGCAATTTGTTATTGCACTCATGCAAACCGAAAAGCGCTAATTACGGAAACATAATAAATAACTGCATATTACAAATTTGTTTTAATGTGGTCTAAGCTTTTAACATTTAAAAAAAAATGCGCTTTCTCATGATATTAGATTTTGTACTTTATTTAAAATTTCTAAAAAAGGGTGTTTAAAATGCTGAAAGCTATGTGATGGTTAGTTATTAAAAGAACAGAATTTTTTTCTAATGATCCATGGACTTCTTGCTTCGCACAAAATTAATAAATTATAACTTCAAAATTTTAAGGTAACTATTTAGGATGTTACTTTATTAAGATAGGATTTTAAGCTGAAGAACATTTACGTATATCTTATTTATTTTTCATGATTTCTCATTCCAGGGCGTATTTCGATTCGAAAAAGAAAAATTGTTCGAAAACTAAATGTAAAAAAAATACATTCTCGACTGATGACAGTAAACCCCCTGTGCATATTGGATGATGATAGAAATTTAAAAAGAATTCATTCCGTCTACTAGTCAAAAAGATACCTTTTCTTATTGTTACCAAATTTTTGTAATTTTTATAATTCTAGCTGGAGGTTTTAAGTATGAGACTAAAAATAAAAGTTTCGAAATCACGGCAATTTAGTCCTTAAGATTAAAAAAACTACAATAGATTTTTAACTTTTATTTTTCTTCTTGTCTTTTATAGTAAAATGTGATGTTTTAGCAACTTCCTTTTTGACAAGACTGTTTTTTTCCAGCTCAACTCTTTTCGTGTAAAATATTACTGTACAGTCGTAAAGTAGCTCTGCGTCGGGGAACATAGCTCAGCTGTTTTCGTCTAAAATGTTACTGTACAGTCGTAAAGTAGCTCTGGGTCGGGGAACACGTGCGTGCGTCAGTGTCAATCAGACCGTCCTTGTTGTTCGGTGGTTTGCGTCTCGTTCTCACACTTGCTGATTGGCATCCTCGAATAGCTGTACTGCTGTACTGTACGTGTAATCGTTTGGTTATCGTCTATAACCTATAAATTTTAATTTCAATAAGTCGGAAATTGGTGGAGCACCATTTTAAAAACTCAACTGTTACTGGAGAAGCACCATTAAACTCAATTTTAAACTGGAGAAGAACCAATAAACTCAAGATTTTCACTGGAGTAGCACCACTAAACTCTTATTAATTTTACCTAGCTGAATTTGGAGTCTCACTTCCTATACGAAGGTATAGGTCGCGCTGTAGATTTCGGAGGAAGCTAAGGCAATCACACCCTGGCGCTTTGGTTTTGTACCTTTGCCATTTTTTTTTTGGGCAGAATTCAAAAAAAAATGTTACTGTAAACATGTTCAGTTTGGTCTATAAAAACTGCCAGTGAAAATGAGCTGTTTGGTGTGGATTATAGGCCGGTGATATCATTGGACCCCATACTTTTTCAAAGTCGAAGGCCTGAACGTTACTGTAAGTGGTGAGCGCTGCAATGATTACAAATTTTTTTTTTCCTAAAATGGAAGAGCTGGACTTGGCTGAAATGTGGTTTCAATAAGACGGTGCCACATGCCGCACAGTATGCAAAATACTGGCCCAATTAAGATGCGAGTTTGGTGAATAGTTTATTTCACGTTTGTTTTTTGGGGGCTATAGAGACATGCCCGCAACGATTGACGTACTGGAAGTCAATATTATAAAATTTATTCGTGAGCTACCGGCCGATATGTTGGAGAGTGTATGCCAAAATTGAACCTAGCGTATGGACGATTTGAGCCGTAGCCGCGGTCAATATTTACATAAAATCATCTTTGAACATTTAATTATATAGATCGTCTATTGACTCAAGAAAAGATTTCATACATTTCTCTAAATTTTTTGTGTTTTTTTTTTTTTTCATCAAATCGAAAAGCTCTTAATAAATCACCATTTATAAATAGCTATTTCCGGTGAGTTTCGCCATCCCTTCCTTAAAATATAAAATAAACATTTAAAGGAAAATTATAGTCAAGCTTAAACTCAAAAATGTACGTTTTTTTTCAGAGAAATCTAGTCTTCTAAATCAGTAAATTTTTAGAATGATAACGCTTATTAATAAGAGAGAGAGAGAGAGAGTTCAAGACCCTAGTTCTCTAATTCCACGATAATAACATTTTTCTATGCATATTAAAAAGGTGTTCAACATAATTTCAAAATTATACCACTATAGTTCTCTATATTCACAATAATAATATTTTCGTTGTATAGAAGGTACCACAGGCCCACTGTTTCAATCCAGCCAGTTTTCTGTTTAACTTTGGATATTTATGTGGTAGTTAGTCGTGCAAAATTCAAATACTCTACGTATTATAGTTTCCAAGGCCACGTTAATGATTTTTTTTACATTATATGGGACATACCACGAGCAAAGTTCCAAAAAAGTCTCTTTTTTGCTTGTACAAAATTTAAAACTGTTCCTGAGAGACATTATAACAATTATTAACTTTGTATGGGCGGTAAGACGCACGGAGGGGCCATAGCCGCAAACAACGATTTTCGAAAGCGCGCCTTTGGATTATCTTGTTTGTGATTCTTATACTATAAAATCCAGACGATTTAGGAACAGCTTTACACAAAGGGACCAATACTTGGACCCAAGTGAGCTGTATTGGAGCTGCCTGCTTAACCTAGGAACAGTATGATTTTTTCCCAGTTTTAAGGGAAGTGAACTAGTTCTAGGTGGCGGTGGAGGAAGGGTCTAAGACCCAACTTCTCGATTCTGAGAAGTTTGAATGCCAACACCTCTACTAACATTATTTTCTATAAAAGTTTCAAACGGCTTGTTAAGGACTTGATTGTCTTTTCCGTCATGTAAATTTGGACCTACTGTCAGACTAATTATAGTTTGAGAAAAGTGCACACTTCTTTGAATGAGTGATATATAATTTAAAAAATTAACAAATATATTCTCTGATCTACAATGGTCAAGTAAGCCACATATCCAGTAAAACTGGGCAAAAAACTTAAAGTACTTTCCAACGTTAAAACGTTAAACGAATTTTAAATCAGCATTGAGAACAGCTATGAACACAAAAAAAGCTACGGCTTCCTCCGAGATGTGGAAGGTCTCTTTCAAAACTAGACATGTTAAGGCAAAGAATATAATTATTACAGCGATTACAGCACCGCAACGAAAGGAGAGCATTAGAGTATGCCTTTAATAACAGATAACAACAACGAATTCTAAAATTTTGTCCTATTATAAGATATATATTTTTTGTGTATATAAATGTAAATGAGATAGTCTGCTATTTAACAAAGCAAGATTCAGCTCAATATCTTTCTTTCGTGCAAGACTATGTGTTTTTATATGAGTATTCCCATATTTATTACACATCGATCAGTTTATGTTACTGATTTATGTTATGTTATGCTACTGTTATGTTAACAGTGGAATTTTTAAATTGAAAATCGTCTAGTTTTTAACTCAGAAAAGATATAACCTTGAAATTTCGCCACAATATTATAAATTTTCTTTCTCTAATTTTGAAATAACCGAACCAGGGTATCGAAAAATCAAAATTAATTTTTAATTGCCTATAACTTGCTCATTTTAAAACATTATTTATAGATATTTTAATATTTTAAATCAAACAAAAATTTAAGAAATTCTAAGCTCAAATAAATTTGCAGGTGCGAGGTACCGAACTTTGAGAATACAAAGCATCACCCCTGTCAAGTGGATGGTGCTAACCGTCAAAATTTAAGCTCAGATGATTTTCTGCTATATCCATGTGAAATTTTGGATTAATCGGCGTAGCCCCTTTACAAATGGCTGAATTAATTCCGAAATATTGTGATTCTTCCCTACTGTGCGACGCCCACTGTCTTCTGTTTTTTGATAGAATATGCATATGGGGGTTATTTGTGGACTATTTCAAGGTTCCAACTATTATGGTTACCTAGGTGGACGGTAATTTTTTTTTTGTTCATTTTGTATGGGAGCCAAGTCAAGTCAACTTTTCTAATCCAGCCAGTTTTTTTAAGCTATGAACATTAATAAGAAAGATGCTTGCGCAAAACTTCAGGATTCTACCTACTACAGTTACTTGGGAAAACGATGATAAATATTTACTTTGTATGGGAAGTGGTAAAAAACTGTCAAAATTTTAAGACGATCGGTCCACTGGAGTAGCCAGCTATAGCTTTCTTACAAACAATAACTTATTGACAAAAGCCTTTCAATAAATATACTCGTATATAATGTGTATTGTCTTGCGAATAATTAGCAATTTAAATCAAAACGCCTTTATTGCTCTTATATTTATTTGTAATTTAAATTTTATGACTTTCGTTGCCAAAACCAAACCAATATCATAACCTCAAGTTAGCTTTTAACCACAGCCCAGGGACATTGTTCAAACAACGCCCTCCTTTTGTATATCAAATCAAATAATTGTCACCACCTTAATAAGTAGTACATTTGTATAATTGATAGCCTCTATTGTTTACAATATAAGCAATGTTGCTATTAACCTATTGCGAAATGAAAAATTCTCTATATAAAAAAATCAGTTTTCCTAAAAATACATATAAAAAATTAATTAAAATTTAATAAAAGAAAAAAACGTGTACAAAGTTTTCGTCAATTTTATAAAATGTTCAGCGAATTTTTTCTGTCTCTTTTAATGGGTTAACAACAAATAAACGCTGCCAACCAGCTATATTTATTACGAGCAATATAACAAAGTTGAACGTGTAAATTGATATTTAATAACAGCAATAGTTTGTGGTTGATGTTGCCATCATGCCTAAGGGAAAGTTCAGCCCGCTTTATATCAGTTTCTATGACTTATAGACAGATACAACAAAGCATTAACTTGTATATCTTGTATAAAATTGTTATGCAACTATACAATTGTAGACAAAATTAATGATAGAAAATAATGGTTATTCCACAAAGCTTGTTGTCATAGACAAAATGAATAGACTTAAACGGAAATAGAATAGCATTTACTATTTAAAATGAGAATTGAAATAAATTATGCCAGCAAAGATCTTACTAAATAGCTTAGAGAGCTACTGGAATGCTAAAGAATATCATCCCTGAAAATTAGGACCTTGACCCAACTCTACAATCAAATTATTCAAACAACTAGTCACACTTTAGACATGAAATGATATCGAAAAAGGTAAGCAATGTTTTGGTCATTTGAAAAGTGTTTTCACTCCACTTGTCTATCGAGACTAATGTAGCTGAGTCTGGCTTAGTTCCCTAGGATTTGTTTTATAAAAACCAGCAACAATATATTTGTTTCTACTATTTTTGTTTTCAAAAAAATATCGTTAGTTAAATGCAAAAAAAAAAAATCAAAATCTATTTGATTCATCATTATAAATGTTATGGAACTAAAGGGTGGTTAAATTTTCAGAGCCCGATGTTGATTTTGAATAAAACACAAATTATTTGGGAAATTATTGTCATTTCTTTTTATTTTGATAATATTGGTATGGTTCAATTATATATGGAACAAAATATGCCGCAACCTCGTGCCGCCGAGCCTCCATCCGATGCTCCAAATTTTCGATGGCGCTGAGACATGATTCAGATTCTATGCCGTTAATGTGCGGAATTATCTCATCCTTTAGCTCTTGAATTGTTACTGGCTTATCGACGTACACATTTTCTTTCAAACAACCCCAAAGAAAGAAGCCCAACGGTGTCAAATCACATAATCATGGCGGCCAATTGACATCGCCCCCACGTGAGATAACACGGCCATTGAATTTGTCGCGCAAAAGAGCCATTGCTTTGTTATATGTGTGGCAATTGGTACCGTCCAGTTAAAACCATATATCCTCCACATCTATATCTTCCAATTCGGTATAAAACTGGCGCGTTTGTTGATTACTTCGACGTGCTTATTGGAAATTTACTGTATGTAAAGCTGTAGGAAGACACCAATTTCTTAAAAAAAAGATATTTTATCATTATAAGATAACGATTTCATTAATATTTGGAATAAATAGATTGGGCAATGTCTCCAAGTATATTTCTAGGTTAGCTTTCCTTGTAGATTTTATAGATCCTACACAAATACTGATGTGTAGAAATTTCGTTTCAATAAAATTCACAATTTATGAAGACTTAATTGCTAATTATTTTAAGTATCGATTTAGGTTTAAAATGAAGTACAATGGATGTAACAAGGTTTATATTAATTTAGCAAATTCAATGTTAGATCAATGGTTTAATCAATGGTTTTTTAATAAGTGTCTGCTCATTTCAGAAAATTGATTTTTTTAACTCAATTAGTTTTGCATTACAACTGTTAGCGCCACGGTAATATATAATATAATTTTAACGTTTTTGGCTCGTCTAAACGCAACCACACATATGGTAACGTTGCTCATTTAGTGTGGTGAGTTTGCCAAAGTATGTATGTACATACTTTGAACTGAGCAACGGCAGAAGCATAAAGTAGTTAAGGTAAAAAAGTAAGAACCAAAAGTGACAAGGGACAACATACATAAGAGCCAATAAATTAAAATATTAAAAGAGTTAAATTTAATAAATAGAATAACTTTCTTTAAATTAAAATATAATAAATGAAAGAACTTTATAAATAAAAATAAATTAAATAAAACAATAAAAGGTTGTTTATTGAGCCAAAAAAGAAGTGTTTAAATGAGTGACACTAGAAGAAGCAGATTTGGGACACTGCCATAATATAAGGGTGGTTTTGCTAAAATCAACTTTAAGGAGCCACATCTATGTGAGACAACATAGAGACTTGCGCAACGTTCTTGTAAATCAGCCCTTTTTGGAGTAAGTGTGGTCGCCTTCTTGTCCAGATAAACAACAACTTTAACAGAATTTCGACTTATTTAATACAAATTCACAATGGTCGATTATTCGTTAAATTATCAATCTTCGAATTAATAAACATTAAAGGAACTTTCAAATTCAATTTAATTTCCCTTACGTTTAACTTCTTGTTTTAAATACAAGAAAAGATAAATATTTTTTGTTAATTTTTACTATAAAATAAAGTTGTATACACGGGCCATAAAAAGATCGTTATCATCTCACGATAGCGAACACCATTCACAGTAACTGCCTGACCGGCCTAATTTTGGCAAAAATACGGCCCGATGATGCTGCCAGCCCATAACCCGCACCAAACAGTCACTCTTTGTGGGTGCATTGGTTATTCAACAATCAATCTTGGACTACCATTTGCCCAAATCCGGCAATTCTGCTTATTTACGAATCCACTGAGGTAAAAATTTATCTTTTCTCTGAAGATGATTTTCTTCGATAATTGATCAGCCACTGTTGCTATTCCTTGCCACCTTTCTGACCATTCCTCGATTGTGCATCTTTCCATGGTTCAAATTGAGTTAGTCTGAAATTGAGAAATGTCATATTAAATGCAGAAAAAAACTTGACGTTTAGGTGTGGTTCACATTCAAATCGGGACTTAAAATTTCACCAGCCGACATAAGTCTTGACAAAATGTTATACTTCTGCGACCAAAAATTAAAAAAAATAAACAAAAACAAAGGGACGTAAAGTATAATTTTAATTTGACAAATGTTTTTGCTTCTCCTGTAAAATTATAATTTTTTTAGTAATGCCTTTTTGCATTTTAGCTTTTTAACGATGTGTAGGAAAAAATAAATTTTTAGTTTTCACTAACAATATTCGGCAAAATAAAATCGTATCTTAAATAGTTTAAAAAAATATTAATTTCAATTTACACGCTTTACAGTTGACACACCCACGTTTAAAAATTTTAAATCAACTGTCACAAAAAATATAAAAATTATCTATAGTCTATGGTAGATTTCACTATGTATATCGTGATTATTGCTGCCAAATTTTTGATTTTAAGCTTTAAAACAATTCGATTTTCCAACGGTAATCTGATTGTACAAATAAAAGCTTTATTTTTTTACAAATTAATTCCAAATAATAAACGTTTGTTTTTTTTTAATTTTTGTATTCTAAAGAACAAATTTAAAAATACAAAGCAAGGTTAGTTGTATTCTCTTTAAGTTGAAAAAATATTTTATTACAAATTAGGTGATTCAGAAAATTGAAAAAATTTTATTTTAGACATACTAATGCATTTTCTGGAATGCCACTTCCTTCTTCAACATGCTATGCTTCTACCTACTTTGGGTGTTGTTTTAATTACAAAATAAATCATCTATTTAACTAACTAAACCAATAGAATACGCGCAAACCAAAATCATCTATCGTCACTTGATGAAAATTAAAACTGCCATCACCTAAAATTTAAATATTTTATATTTAATTTAACAGTTAAGGTTAGTTTTTAACTGAGTATTTTATCATAAAAATTTTTAATAAAATTAACACCAATTTCTGCTCTATGAATTCACAGAAAACTTATCTATAATCTAGAACTAGTGTAAACGAAGAATAAGTGACATGAAAATATGGCAGGTTTTATTTATAAGTAGAATTAGCTACGTCAACAAAACATGATACTTAAATTTAGTACAAGTTATAAAAACTATCATCGGAAAATGTAAAAATTTCTTTGGATGTTTTGTCTTTAATGCAATATTATGTAACGTCATTTAAAGCATAACATAAAATTATTTATAACTTTTTTAAAATTAATAAAAAAAAAATATAATCTTTTGTCTCACATTCGTATTGATGCGTTCAACTACTTTCTTCGCAATGTTTTATTATTTTGACCCATTTAATCTGGTTGCTACTACCCAAGGACACAATTTTCTTAATCTTCACTTTTTTAATAATATTCTTTAGTAACAATAAGAACTCATAATATATAATAATAATTATTATAAAGACAATAACATGAAAACAGATACTTACTCAGAATTCCCTTATGATTTTTATTATTATTTTTTTTTTGCTGTTGTACTTGTTAAATAATGTCTATTGTATTATTTGTTTTATCGACATTGTTGTCCTGTATAGTTATTATCATCATCCGTCGGAATTTTTATTATTGTTTCCTTCATTATAACAAACATACTATAGTTTTTTTTTAATTCATTGTTTTTAACTTAATAAGAAATTAATAAAACAGAAATCAATAAAAGAAAAGAAATGAAATGAAAACAATAAAAAAAAATAAAATATTATAAAAGTAAAAGCGGAAGTATGATGAAGAAGCAGAAAGTTTATACATTAGGTCTGTTAAGTAACTTTCCTAGCAAAAACTAGCAACGAGAGAGTAAAATAGAAATTTACATAATTACTCTCCTAAATATAAATAATTTTTGCAAAAAAAACCGACTTCAAAACAGATAGAAGGGCACCAATTCTAAATTAAAAATGTAAGAAGCAATCTCTAAGAATTAGATTTAAACCAAATAAAAGATGCGCCAAAATTAGAGGGAAAAAAATTAAGACTATTGAATGTCAAGCCTCTCCCTATTACTGTTCAAAAGATAAGCTATTTTCTCCAGTATCCGTCTTGTATGGGGACACCATTCAAGCCTCTGTATATAATGGTTTCAAAAATAGGGGCACACAGATCTAATAACATCACCTATTCGGACACCCTTTAATTTACAATGTTAAATTAAAGACCTGTTGTTATAGAGGACTTGGCCACAAAGATTCTTTGTAAATTTCAACTATCTGTCTATAACGGTTAAAAAGTTTAACCATATATATCAAATTACATGAACTATTGGGACACCCTTTACATTATAATTCCAAATATTTATACTTGTTATCATACCAGAGAAAGTAGTGGATATTCTGCCTAATTTTCAAGTGTTTGTGTTTAACGGTTCAAAAGATAGGGTCATATAGATCCAATTACGTAATTTATGGGGACACCCTTTAATTTCTAACTTCAAATTGTATACTTGCTGTAGTGGACTTTGCAATACAGGTTCCTTGTAAATTTCAGCTGTCTGTCTCTAACAGTTCAAAAGTTTGGCCACATACATAGAATTATATTAACTGTTGGTACACCCTTTTAGTTCCAAATTCAAAAGTTTATACTTTTTGTTATAGCTGACTTAGCACTACAGGTTCTTTGTAAATTTCAGCGGTCTGTGAACAACTATTCAAAAGTTTGGTCATATACATCAAATTAAATGAACTATTTGAGCACCCTTTAATTTAAAATTTTGAATATTTATACATTTTATAATAACGGTCATAGTAATCGACATTCTGTCAAATTTTCAAGGTTTTGTCTATAACGGTTCAAAAGATAGACCCAAATAGGTCAAATTATGTCACCCATGGGGACACCCTTTGAATTTATTTTTTTTATTAATTTCTGCTGTTGGGAGCCAAAGCGGCACGCAATTTTTTAAAATTTTAATTTGCTGCCATTTACGGTTCTTAATACACGTAAAAAACATATATGTTGTATGGGGACACCCTTTAATTTTTAATATAATGAACTGTTTTTAAAATGGGACCAACCTGAAAGCATAACCTTTCAAATAAAGAAAAATATTAAAATCGGTTTAGAAATGGCTGAGTTCTGCGGTTACATACATAAAAAAAGCAACATTCAGACGAATAGATAACCTCCTTCTGTTTTGAAGTCGGTTAAAAAGTAAATGAACGCTTTACTAGCAAAAATTAGCAAGTAGACTACGGTGGCGGCAGGAAGGTCTTAAAACTTGTACCGATTAGACCATCAAATAGTACCTTTGCAAACGTAATTATACTTAAAGGGCAAACATAAAGTAATCTACCGTTGTTAGCCAGAAATGTTGCTTTAAAGAAGTTTAAACTGATAATAGTAATCTCAAGGAAACCATATAAATAAATCAAATAACAAAAATAAAAGCACAATAATTTAAATAAAATTGTTTTAAAATATTGGGTGGTTTTTGAAAGAGTTTATGATGCATTTAAGATGTCAATATTTTTGGTTAGTCAGTGCTAACAAACATTATTATTTCAAAGAAATTTGTATAATATTTACATTAATAATATTCCATTACATTATTATATTCCAAAACATTATTTATTAAAAACTGTACAATACCAATTTTAAAATCAGAATTGTACCGAAAAAAGTACGATTGCTATAAAGTATCATCCCTGCTTTGTTCACTATTTATTATTTAAAAACAAAAAGATCTAAAATGAAATCCTAAATTTAAAAAGGAACAACTAAATTTTAACGTTTGATATCCTCGCTAAATTAAGAAAAACAATACACCGACAAAATTTTATTCACTTTTATATTATTATTACTACTAAATACTGATATTTTTCTTAATATTGCACAAATTTCTATTTTCATACAATTTTTCTAAAAAAATATTTTGAACACAAAATCCCGAACAGCTGATTGACAAATTCTTGCTAGTAAAAATTTTACCAGCAAAATCTTGCAAGTAATTTTTTTTCTCTCACAATTTTATTCTCTTGATTTACTCTCTCGTTGCTAGTTTTTCGAGTTAATGAACACTTTTCCAGTAAAAATTAGTAACAATTAGTGCTCACTTTCAGTTACTGAACAGAGCTATTAACTTGTGTGACAAGTCCATGTTTACATATTTTTAAAATGTCAGAATAAAATGAACACAAATGAAAAAAAAAATTATAAGAAGGAGAGAACGAATCGGTCATGTTTTCTTAATGATAATAATCAAGGTCAATAAACTCAAGGAGTAAAATAAAAAGCTAAAACAATATTTTTTAATATAATAAAATATTGAATTAATAATTATTCAAGCTTAAGTTCCATATTGGAAGGATATAAGAAAAATTAGGCACTAGCAGAATGTAAGGCATTTTCTGGATTGCTATATCCGTCTTCAGCATTATTTGTATCTATCTACAAGATAGTTTTAATCTTAATTATTATATTATTATAAATAAATTTTAATCCAATTTATTAGCAAATTTCTAAGTATTTTATAAAACATGTCAAAGCCATTCAAAAAGATTTCAATTTCTAAGTTGAACATAATTATAAGATAGATAGGATGGATCAATTCGGATTCAGAAACAAATACAGTACAATCACCTTTGAGGAAAGAAAATATTGTTCAGTCCTTTTCATTGACGTGTCTCAAGCGTTCGGTAATGTCTGGTATAAAGGTTTAATATATAAGTTAAAGCTAAATTCGCCCTTTAAAGTTTTCTCAGCTAATTGACGCTGCAATTCTCAATTGGGATCCATTCTATACTAGTTCTATACTTCGGATATGCCAACTAATAACCGTGTACACATATCGACATTTGCTGACGCCATAGCTTTTATAACCAGTCACAAAAGTCGTCAATTACCATCGTGATAATACAAGAACATACAATTTTCCAGATACTCTAATGATAATGGTATATTTTCGATGGGTTGGTTTGCGTTGATTTGGTTACGAACTTCCTGGATTTAGGCGTTCTTCTGATTGTAAATATTATTATGATGGTAAATAAAGCTAGTGGCGTACACAGTGAACACACTAAGCCTAAAATAACTAGACGGTTGTACACATCTTTAGTGAGGCCTATTTCGGAGTATGGATTAATCGTTTAGGATCCATATACTGATTATTAGAAGAACTGTACTGAATTTATACAGAAACAGTTCCTTTTATTTTGTCTGGGTAATACAACATGGAATCCAAATGTAAACCTTTCCCCAATATCTGTAAGACTTACTTTAATTAGTTCGAAGACATTGGAAAGCAGACGATTAGTGCTTAATGTAGCATTTTTAATAAATTTGATAAACGGCTCAATTTATACAGAGAACTCCAACTGCGAAATATCAACTTTCGAACAAATTATGGAAACACTAATCCATTAATGTAAAAATTATAATGACTTTTACAATTTCATCGATTTTTCCGTAAATGTTAATATTATTATAAGTTGAGTTTTACTGGCATAAAATCAAAAATCGGGAAAATGCCTAATGAAAAAAATATTGAAATTTTTATTGAACATTACATAAAAGGGAAAATATGGTATTCTGTTTTTTTTTCGGTTTTTGTACTCTTATAATGTCTTCTATTGATCGGCAAAAAAATTTATAAATTTCGAACCGGAACTTAAAAAAAAAAAATCAAATAAGAAAAGCATAGTTTTCCTTTTTTGTGATTATATTCAATACTGTTTTTTTAGTCAATTATAAAAACAATTTTCTGTATATAAATACTTAAATAAAACAGAATGATTAAAAATAAACTTCACTTGAAATAATTTTCATAAAAAAATTTATATAAAGTAAACTTTAAGTAAGATTTAAATTTTATGAATACGCGCAAAATACTGTACTATGAGGTGAGTACAAGTGAGTGTCTATGATTTAGTAAATCTAACGAATATAAAGTTTTAATCCACGGAATTGATGTAATATTTTAATGTGCCAATAGGTAGATATGATTTAGAACACATTTCTGAAATTCAAATAATAATTCAATAAAAACCATTTTAAGCTGGTTGTCGGAAGAAGTGCTAGAAGCAAATCATAAAAATGTGAGAAAAGTACGATTGTCGCATACCCGAAAAACGTCTCGAGTAGACTCGCATAAGGATTTGACGACTCATTAGTTATTATCCATGGATACGTTTATGTTTTCAACAGGGATTATTAAGATTGTGTCCTTTTTTCCGATTTTTTCAAAAACTAAAATTTTTTGACTAAATATATAAATATAACAGCCCTGCAAAGTTTTAAAAGTCTGTGTCAACCCTTTCTATTTTTGTCCCATCGTTATATGGGAACAAAGCACTGTGGGCCATAGCCGCAGTGGCTAAATGCCGGAAATATAACTTAAACATTAATGCCATAATTTTATCTAATTAGTAAAGCCAATTACATTTTAAATTTTAAGTTTTCCGCCTCTATATAAAAACTTTATTTGCCATTGGCTCACAATGCTATTAAAACTGTTGGGCTTACAACAATGGGTTCGTCAAAACTTTCTTCGCAGAGTATGGAAAAATGCTGTATAATTTTTTCCTTTTTAGATTACCGTACATAATAGGTAAAAACTTATTGTTTTTGCTACAATGACTGTATGTCTATCCATCTGTAACATCTTAACAAAACAAAAACTTATGGACTGTTCCAAAAGTGACGTGTTATTCGAGTGTATAAATTTATTTCTTGATAAGAGGCAGACACTAGAAATTTACACACAGTACTTAAAACTATGTTCGCCATATTAAGAAGTATAAAAAAATAAATCTAATTATTAGAGGGTGTTTCGACAGTGACGTGATTTGTATGTGTATATGTAAATGGCCTAATTTTTTAACCATAAAAGGGAGACACTTAAAAATTTACACAGGTGTATTACTATGGCCCCTAGAGTATAAATTTGTCTACCTTGACAAGATTTATTATTAGTATTGCCACTTTAGTCACACTATATATCGTAACCAATTAAAGAGAGAAATATTTTTCTGGTTATAAGTAATCATTATAAATTTAATTCTTTGGTTAGAAATGACAATTATAAAAAATATTTTCTTTGTTTTGATTATTGGTTGATCACACAACCCAACAAATTAGTAAAACTTTCTAAATGTCGGATAGTGGTAGAATTTTATCCCTGATTACCAAAAAAATTATTATTTCTAACCAATGTTAAAATTAATTTAGCGAACATAATTTTAATTACTCGATGTAAAAGACAAATATCTTGGCCCTATCGGAAAACCCTTAATTTTTTAGTATTTATTTTTATATAGCGGCTATAGTTATACAACTTCCGGTTCGGGAAATAAAAGACGATGACAGACGGGCAGACATTGTAGCGAAAACAGTAGGGTTAGTTTTTACCATTTTAGATATGGAACCTAAAGCAAGGCAAAAGCCACTTTTATCCAACAACCTTAGGCTATATATATTATTTTATTTTATAAATCAGTCCGCTGTTCGATAAACTTATAGTGAACTTTGTTTACAGTCATACAACATTCACTTTGTTTTAGAATTGAAACCAAATGACCATCAATTGCCTCATGCGTTTGCTGATTATTATTATCAACCATTGCGTCTATATGCACACAAACATGATTTAACCTGAAACTGTTATTTAGTAATCGGACTTATTTTTGGTACTGAATGTGAAGTGAAAACAGGTCAATAAAATCAAATGAAACACCAATGTAACCATAAAAAATTACGGTTTGGTATAGATTGTCCGCCATGGTATGACATCATCACACCATATTCCTTTCAAAATTAGGTAGGAGCTGCCGCTTCATTGAATGCTGTACGTTATCGAAAGAAATTTTTGTTTCAAAAATCTATGACATAAACATCGAAAACTTGTAATTTTAAAAGGATAGTGCTATGTGCCATACATTTCACGATAACAAAGAAGTATTGACGCGTCATTTTGGTTATAATGTCATTTAACAAAATGAACCTGTCGTTTATTTTCCTTATAACTAAGTTAATTCGATGCATGTTATTAATATGCTAGAAACCCAAAAACTCTTGAGCAATTACAGATCAACATAACTTATGCCAGTAATGAAATACCCCTTATGTTCATAAAAAAAGTGGTCCAAAATTAGCTTGACTGGATAAACTATGTAACACCTAGTCTTGGTTATCATTTATCACCGACTTCAAAACAGATAGAAGGGCAAAAATTCTAAACTAAAAATATAAGAAGTAATCTGTAAGAATTACATTTGAATCAAATAAAAGATGCGCCAAACTTAGAGGGAAAAATGAAGGCTATTTGAATGTCAAGCCTCTCCTCTTTTCATCAGCATCCGTCTTTTATAGGTTCACCATTCAAGCCTCTGTCTACGGTTTCACAGATAGGGGCACACAGATCAAATAACATCACATATTCGGACACCCTTTAATTTACAATGTTAAATTAAAGACCTGTTGTTATACGGGACTTGGCTAGAAAGATTCTTTGGAAATTTCAACTATCTGTCTATAACGGTTAAAAAGTTTATCCATATATATCAAACTACATGAACTATTGGGACACCCTTTACATTATAATTCCAATTATTTATACTTGTTATCATACCAGAGATAGTAGTGGACATTCTGCCTAATTTTCAAGTGTTTGTGTTCAACGGCTCAAAAGATACGGCCATATAGATCAAATTACATAATCTATGGGGACACCCTTTAATTTCTAAATTCAAATTGTATACTTGCTATAGTGGACTTTGCAATACAGGTTCCTTGTAAATTTCAGCTGTCTGTCTCTAACAGTTCAAAAGTTTGGTCACTAACATAGAATTACATTAATTATTGAGACACCCTTTTAGTTCCAAATTCAATTTTATACTTTTTGTTATAGCTTACTTAGCACTACAGGTTCTTTGTAAATTTCAGCGGTCTGTGTACAACTGTGCAAAAGTATGGCCATATACATCAAATTAAATGAACTATTGGAACACCCTTTAATTTAAAATTTTGAATATTTATACATTTTATTATAGCGGTCATAGTAATCGACATTCTGTCAAATTTTCAAGGTTTTGTCTATAACGGTTCAAAAGATAGACCCAAATAGGTCAAATTATGTCACCTATGGGGACACCCTTTAAATTTTAAATTTATTTTTTTATTCATTTCTGCTGTTGAGAGCTATAGCGACACGCAATTTTTTAAAATTTTAATTTGGTGCCCTTTGCGGTTCTTAATACACGTAAAAAACATGTATGTTGTATGGGGACACCCTTTAATTTTTAATATAATAAACTGTTTTTAAAATGTGACCAACCTGAAATTATAACCTTTCAAATAAAGGAAGTAATTTCAAAATCGGTTCAGAAATGGCTGAGTTCTGCGGTTACATACATAAAAAAAAGCAACATTCAGACGAATAGATAACCTCCTTCTTTTTTGAAGTCGGTTAAAAACGGGATACAAATTTAATTCATTGATTTTTTTTTAAAACTGAAGTTAGGTAAACAATATATTTGAATAAACGCACTAAAAAATTTTGCCTATAGTAGATCTTGGTATGCATCCAAACAATGTTTAGCTTGTTCAAGAAGTGAATTTCAATGACCACGTTAAGTAGGACGTTTATGTTAGTTAAATCATATCGATACTAGCTGTGCTCGCCACTTCGTCAGCGTCCTTACAATATTTTCTTCGATTTTGCTTTGAAAACTATCCACACCAAAGACCCTTAAATTGTTAGTTCTTTTTTTTAGGAGAAGACCAACTCTGGCATTTAATGCCTATATTAACTGTGTTACTTCCTTTAGAAAGGGATAGTAGTAGATAAGACAGATGGTTAGTGCGATAGTAAAGCTTCGCAAGCGCTTCTGGAGTTCTTTAGGCGAATTAGTTTGAAGTTAGCATAGCCAATTAATAATTATTTTACTTCGCCGGCGATTTAGTGCTATTTCAAAATCGGTTCAGAAATGGCTGAGTTCTGCGGTTACATACATAAAAAAAAGCAACATTCAGACGAATAGATAACCTCCTTCTTTTTTGAAGTCGGTTAAAAACGGGATACAAATTTAATTCATTGATTTTTTTTTTAAAACTGAAGTTAGGTAAACAATATATTTGAATAAACGCACTAAAAATTTTGCCTATAGTAGATCTTGGTATGCATCCAAACAATGTTTAGCTTGTTCAAGAAGTGAATTTCAATGACCACGTTAAGTAGGACGTTTATGTTAGTTAAATTATATCGATACTAGCTGTGCTCGCCACTTCGTCAGCGTCCTTACAATATTTTCTTCGATTTTGCTTTGAAAGCTATCCACACCAAAGACCCTTAAATTGTTAGTTCTTTTTTTTAGGAGAAGACCAACTCTGGCATTTAATGCCTATATTAACTGTGTTACTTCCTTTAGAAAGGGATAGTAGTAGATAAGACAGATGGTTAGTGCGATAGTAAAGCTTCGCAAGCGCTTCTGGAGTTCTTTAGGCGAATTAGTTTGAAGTTAGCATAGCCAATTAATAATTATTTTACTTCGCCGGCGATTTAGTGCTATGTGGTTATACCGGCGTTTTAAGTTCCGCCTTAAGATATGCTACGTATCAGTTTATGTATTTTTTTACTTTATAAAAAGTAAAGTATTCATATCCGGTTAGTTCAACTGCGTACTTTCACTGCTTTTTCTCCACTTTCTAAGCTATTTTTGCGGAAAAAAAGTATCCTATATTGGGACCAGGACACTTAGGTATCTCTTCACAAAATTTTGTTAAAATCCATTTAGTAGTTTTTACGTGATGCGAACGTCAATGAAAAGCAGACAGACAGAGAGACGGATATGAGTTACTATTTTATTATATGTATAGATATATATCTCACAAGTTTTTAAATTTTTTAATAATTATGCAAAATATTACCCCATGTTATGCTCATATTTTTTTCAAAATGGTTTTAACTAAATATACAAGGGTACGCTTTTTTGGGAAGCTCTAAAGTCCAAAACGTGGAGGGAATCAAAAAGAAATCTTATGAGATACAAATTTTGATTGTAAAAATGAGGAACGGAATGTCAAATCTTTTGCAGTTAAGAATATAAAAATACATGTTTTAATTTTTAGTGTTCCGTATCCAAAGGATAAAAACGTGACCCTTTAATGTCTGCTGATATGCCAGCGTTTTCTACCTCTTGTGAAATTTTCGCAAAAGTTGTACTACAAAAAATAAAGGCTGCGCTTGTAGTGACGGTATTTTAACGTCTTATAGCATTATTTTCATATAGTGACGTAATTCTCATGTACATATATGTTTAAATCGTAAATCTATGTAAAATTTTGTTCAAATTTTAGTGATGACCTTATTTTTGAACCGTAATAGGTGGACTCTTTAAACATACACAGAGTACGTTACACAATATCTACTATTGCAATAATATAAATAAAAATGATACTAATAAAAACAAATGGGTTTTCCCTTGAAGTTTTGAAGACTTTGACGAATTTTGCCTAAGCTTGTAAACTTTATAGTAAAATGTACTTGATATTTAAAAAGAGTTTGTAGTACTTAACTCGCTATAATAACCGGTATAAAATACAATTAAAATTTAAGGGGTATTCACAGAGAAGACGTCATTGTAAAATTAAGTAAAGACAAGTTAGAGTGCTATATTCGACCGTGCCGAGTCTTATATACTCTTCACCATAGTGATTTTATTTATGCAGAAAAATTTTGGTATATATATAAATGGACGTGGTGATAGCGTACTTTCAACTATTGGTCCTACAATGGAGCCACCACCCCGTAAGCTTTCTGTCATTGCTTCGGGATGGTTTTAAGAAAACAATTCCAAAAAGCCTTGATTATACTCACAACTTGAAAGTGAAGCTACCAATAATGAAGCTCTACTAATGGTACCACACTGAAACCACCACCTCGGAACCAATTTTTGTCTGTTTGTAGTCGGTATTCTGATGGTTATAAAACAGATATCTCATCTATTTAAGAAGCAAACGCATTTAGAAAAAAAAAACATGTTACTCTATATACATATGTATATTTCTAACTAGCTGTGCCCGCTACGTAGTGGGCGTCCTGATAATATTTTGCTCGATTTTGCTTTGAAAGTATTCCACACCTATTGTAACACTTACTTATGTAGAGTAGCACCTATAAGAGAAAAATGCAACTAAACTAAGAAGAAACTAACAATAACACTTAAGTCGTAGTATTCGTACCTAATTTTAAAAATTAACGCTAAATAACAATAATAATGTAATCGCATTAAAAAATGTTTTTGAATTTTTTTTTTTTACTGGTTGAGGTCTAATATCTATTTAACAAAAAAAAAAAAAAACAACAAAAAATCATTACAACATTAAACACCGCTGAGAACACCAGAAGACGTGGATCAAAGTCTTATTAATTTTGATCAAATCTTAAATCAGCTGCCCAACATGCAACATTAATCCGACAATCAGCTAGATACAATCAAATTTACTTTGTAGATGTCGAGCGGCTCTTGGCTAAAAAAAGGAAAATTGGAAGAGAGTGGAAGTCACACAAATGTCCTCAATTCAAATCTAGACTTAAAGATTCCACAAAACGGCTAAGACAGCTGCTAGAATCTCGAAGAGTAGCATCTCTGAAAAATTACTTGGAAGACCTCGACGCAACTGCACAATCAGATTATTCATTATGGCGTGCATGTAGAAACCTTAAAAGGCGTACGTAAGCCCCCCTTGCGAACTTCTTGTGGAGACTGGGCAAGAAATGATACCGAAAAAGGTAATTTATTTGTTGATCATTTGAAAAAGATTTTCACTCCAAATATGTGTACTGATATAGTTGAGTTGCCACCAGTAGAGACTAGTACCATAGTTCCCCTAAGATTTGAATTTAGCGATATTGAAAGGTCACACCAAAAAAGCCCCTGGCGTTGATAAAACAAGATGTTAGTTGAGTTGCCCCGTATAGGTCGCAGAATTATTCTGTTTTTTTTTTAATGCCATCTTACGTCTTGAGTACTTTCCCACAGAGTGGAAGGTCTCTTTGATAACTATGATTCCTAAACCAGGAAAAGACCACACAAAAGTACAATCATACAGACCTATAAGCCTTTTATCAAACGTGTCAAAGTTATTTGAGAGAATATTAATAACTAAGCTGAATCCAATTCTTAGCGCGAAAGGATGCATTCCGAACCATCAATTCGGCTTCAGAAAACAACATAGAACGATCCAACAAACACACAGATTAGTAAATGTAATTAAAACCACCTTTGAAGAAAAAAAATACTGTTCTGCGCTCCTTATCGACGTTTCTCAAGCATTCGATAAGGTTTGGCACGAAGGCCTAATATTTAAGCTAAAGGTGAACTTCCCCGAAAACTTGTATAAGCTCTTAAAAGATTATTTAACGAATCGCAAGTTTTTATTAAAAGAAGGTGACTTTTTAAGCTCGCCACAGCTCATTGAATCCGGAGTTCCCCAAGGTAGTATTTTGGGACCAATTTTATATTTACTGTACCCATCAGATATGCCAATTAGCACCCAAGTGCACACATCAACTTTTGCAGATGACACAGCTTTTTTAAGTATTCATGAAAGTGCCCAAGAAGCATCACAACTTTTACAAGACCACATACTCAATTTGGAAAAATGGCTAGAAAAATGGAGAATAAAAGTGAATGAGCAAAAAAATACTCATATAACTTTCACACTGCATAGGGAGTCATGCCCTCCTGTTCGTATAAATAACCAAATGATACCACAGCTTTCAGACGTTAAATATCTGGGTATACATCTTGACTGTCGCCTTACTTGGAAAAGCCACATTGATTTCAAGTTAACACAAATGAAACTAAAAGCAGTACAACTAAATTGGCTTATTGGCAGAAACTCCACCCTGAGCTTGGATTGTAAACTTCTACTGTACAAGTCGATCCTCAAACCAATTTGGTGTTATGGGATTCAGTTATGGGGCACTGCCTCAGCTAGCAATGTAGAAAAAATTCAAAGGCGCCAAAATAAGATACTACGTATGATTACGTCTGCTCCCTGGTATATAAAAAATTCGAACATCCACAAAGACTTAAACATGCCATCAGTTAAAGCAGAAATAGCGAAACATGCAGTCACATATCTAAAGAGACTTGAAACTCATCCAAACCCTTTGGGGCGTAACATGCTGAATGAACCTGGTTACATTCGACTAAAAAGAAGAGATACTGCTTTTCTTGGCCGTACATTAGAGGGCTGATCCCCAAAATCCGTGAAACAAACATTATTTTTGTCTAGCACTGGCTGGACTTAAAAAGTAAATTTTTATTTTAGACTTAAGATATGAGTAATTATTGTTAGTTCAAAAATATTGAAGATACAATACAATAAAAAAAAAACATTGATAACAACCCGAAAAAAAACCCGAAAAAATATTAAAAATACAGGTAGGCGTGGTATTTTGCCCGCTGCCTCCAATTGAGTGGTCTGATGTTGCTGAATTTCAATAGCGAAATTTTTGAAACTATACTTGGAAGATTGTCCCCTCGGGAGCCTTGGCAAAGGTGATTTCAACCCAAAGACAGACGGACATCGCTTAATCAACTTCTCTATTTATAAGGATCCAGAATATATTTATTGAAAATTAATATTGTAGAAATTCAACACGGAATGACAAACAACATAAAATTACAACTTAAAGGGGCTATTATTACCATTAATGGGGCATAGTAAGGAACCCCACATGAGTCTCATTTGCAATTGAATGATTTGTTTTTACTTAATAGCACTTAATTTGTTTTCTTCTAAAATTTGTTACAATTTCGATCATGCTGAAGGTAAGTTTTTTGAATATTATATAATCGTGCCATATATAAATTAGCTTTCATTTATAAAATTCTTTGACAGAATCATATCAATAGCTTTCCATCCCTGATATGTTGCTTTATATTTGGATTTTAATATACATAATAGTGAATATGAATGAAAAAATCAACTCTTTTTTCCTCGTTTTACGTTAGAAAAAATTATTCATATATTTTTTAATATAACAATTTCGCTAGTTTGTTAAAAGTCGGTATAAATTCTTCCTCTTATATGTTGTGTGTTACTTTAATTTCACCATGTATCCTTAACCTATTCATTTAAGGCTGTCCACTCGTAGGTCTTTCTAAATATAATTGTTTGTTTTATAGGGTTCCGTACACAAAGTGTAAAAACGAAACCCTATTGTTTTCGCTACAATGTCTGTCCGTCTGTCCGTCTGTCAGCGCCTTTTATCTCTGGAACCGTAATAGGTAGACTCTTGAAATTTTCACAGATGATGTATAGTTGTTGCCGCTATAGCAACAAATACTAAAACTTATAGGGTGTTCCAATAGAGAGGTGTTATTTACGAAAATGTGTTTATTTCTTGAGCTGTAGGATGGATACACTTGAAATTTACAAAGAGTTATTAAAACTTAGTTCACTATATAAACAAGTATAAAAAATAAAACTAAAAATTAAAGGGTGTTCCGATAGTGGTGTGAAATGCATGTATAAGGCATAAGTTTTGAACCGTAATAGGTAGACTCTTGAAATTTTCACAGAAGGTGTATAGCGATGGCCGCTATACTAGTAAATACTAAAACTTATAGGGTGTTCCGATAGAGAGGTGTTATTCACGAATATGTGCTTATTTCTTGAACTGTAGGAGGAATTCATTAAAAATCTGCAAGCACTAAATTAAAATTAGTTCGCTATATACAAGTCTGAAAAAAATAAACCTAAAAATTAAAGGGTGTTCCGATAGTGGAGTTATTTGTATGTATAAGGCCTAAGTTTTGAACCATAGTAGGTAGACTCTTGAATATTTTACCAAAGGTGTATAACTATGGCCGCTATAGCAAAAAATATTAAAACTTATAGGGTGTTCCGATAGAGAGGTGTTATTTACGAATATGTGTTTATTTCTTACAAACAGTAATTAAAACTTAGTTCGCTTTATAAACAAGTCTAAAGAAATAAACCTAAAAATTAAAGGGTGTTCCGATAGTGGTGTTCTTTGTATGTGTAAGGCCTAAGTTTTGAACCATAGTAGATAGGTAGACTCTTGAAAATTTTACCAAAAGTGTATAACTGCGGCCACAATAGCAAAAAATACTAAAACGTAGGGTGTTCCAAAAGTGACGTGTTATTTACGTTTATGTCTTTTTTTTGAGCTGTAAGAGGAAACCACTTACAATTTGCAGACTGTAATTAAAACTATGTTTGTTTTATAAACAAGTATACAAAATTGAACTTAAATATTAAAGGGTGTTCCAATAGTGACGTGATTTGCATGTATATATCCTAAGTTTTGAATGAATAGGTGGAATCTTGAAATTTTTACAGGAGGTGTATAACTATGTCCACTATAACAAATAATAAAAATTAAAGGGTTTTCCGCCAGTGACGTGATTTGCATGTATAAAGCCTTATTTATTGAACCGTAACAGGTAGACTCTTGAAATTTTGTACAAAAGATGTGTTGCCACGGCCGATATCACAATTACTAAAAATTAAAGGGTGTTCCGACAGTGACATGTTTTTTACTTATAGTGACTTATTTTTTAATCGCAATCTTTAGTATATTCATAGAAAGGAAATTGCCATGGCCACTATAATGAATAATAAAATTAAAGGGTGTTCTGACAGTGAAAAGATTTTATAAACCATAATATAAAATCCGACAGTAGATGTGTTACTTCGGCCGCTATAACAAATACTTAAAATTGAAGTGTATCCATTAGTAACGTGTTTTTCGCGCATATTACCTAATTTTTTTAACCGCAATAGGTAGGCTCCTGATATTTTAATAGAAAGTGTATTACCGTGGCCGCTATAAAATCAATTACATATTAAAATTTAAAGGGTGTTGTAATTATGATGCAATTTTCGCGAATATTACTTTAATTTTAAAATTTAAGGGTGTCCCATAAGACATAAGGAAATAAACAACTGGAATTTTTAAATTATACTGAACATAGTACGGAACCCTACGTGTGTGAGTCTAACTCGCACTTGAATAATTTATTTTAGTCTGTGTATTTATTAAGTCTATTGTGAGGTCATATGCTCACCACAAAGCTATTAAAAATAAAACTTTATCTGTCCGGTAAGTTTTGCTTTACTTCATTTTCATCACTTTCAGATTTTTTAGTTTTGCTTTAATAGTTTCACCTAGAAAAAAAAAATGCACAAATAGAATAAACAACTAAACCAACAAACTAAGCAAATTTATATCTGTAGTCTTTCAACGTTATTTTTGTACTACTTTATGGCATTAAATCAAATTGTGGTTGTATGTATTTGGCCAAGTTGGCAATTTTAAATAAGGGGTTATTTATAAATGTTGTGACCATTATTAAATATTTTATATTTATTTAACACACAAGTAAGTGTAGAGATAAAAAAATACAAAAAACTTTTAGCTGGAAAGCTACCGTAGTTTAAGGTAGAAAACTGTAAAGTACAAAATAGTTGCAACAAATTTAAAAAAAAGTTTTTTGTTCGGTTATTTTTTGAGGTGAAAAAGTTAAACGATAATAATTAATATAAATAAATATCTCTAAAATATGAAAAGATTTTCTCTGCGAAGCTGTAGAATATCTTGGTATAAAAAACAAATATTTCTAAACTTGTAAACATTACCTGCAAGGAGTATTTTTAGTAAGTCTTCAGTTATTTTTATTATTAGTTAAAACCTAACTTTTAGCTTCTTCTTCATTCATTAATAAAAAGAGTGACCTATTTACCACATCCATTAAATAAAAGGTTGAATCAAAATTTTGATAGGGTTAATTTTTTCAACTGATACCAACTCACTCTTACTACATAAAAACTTGTTCTTTTTATTGTTTTAGAAATAGAAAGCCTTCTTAAACTGTACATTTAACATTTGACAAATTTATTTTGAACGTAAAAGCAATTTCCAAGTAACTTCACTTCAATTTAGGTTTTTTTAATTACGATTTTTTTGATGTTTGTCTACATACTGAAAGGTACCTTAGTACTCGGTTCAAATGTAGGATAATTTTTTCCTAAAAATATCTCCTTGCCAAGAGAAAAGAGAGATAAAAGTGAAAGTACGTAATTTTCCCGATTTTATTTTTCTAAGGTGCTGCTCTTTATACCCTTCAATACCGGTGATAAGGGTATATATAAGTTTGTCATTCATTTCACATAGAGAAGTTGATGAAGCAAAGCCCGTCTGTCCATCTGTCCGTCTGTCCGTGTTCGGGTAGTAATGTCATTTGCCAAGGCACCAAATGCAAAAAATTTAAGCACACCAATCTGTCAGGCATAGTTTCGAAAATTTTCTGATTGCGATTCAGCAACATCGGATCATTCTTTTGAACGCCGCGGACCAAAAACCAATCCCACCTATATTTTACAGGTTCTTTTGGGTTTTAATGATTCCCTTTTGGGTTTTGTGTCAAATAAATATTAGATCGCAACAGGTAGATCGCAAGCAGTGCATACAGATTTGGGGGGATCAATAAACTCCTGCTTTTACAACAAGTCAAAAAAAAATAAACTTAAAAATTAAAGAGTGTTCCGATAGTGGTGTGAATTGCATGTTTAAGGTCTAAGTTTTAAACCATAATAGGTAGACTCTTGAAATTTTCACAGAAGGTGTATAACTGTAGCCATTATAGCAATAAATACTAAAACTTATCGGATGTTCCTTTATGTCTTTATTACTTGAGCTATAGTAGGCGACCACTTAAAATTTTCAGACAGTAAATAACACTATGTTCGCTTTCTAAACAAGTATATAAAATTAAACCTTAAAATTAAAAGGGTGTTCCGAGAGTGACGTGCTTTGCATGTATATGGCCTAAGTTTTGAACGATAATAAGTAGACTGTTGAAGTTCTTACAGGAGGTTTATTATAATGGAAGCTATAACAAATAATAAAAATTAAAGGGTGTTCCGACAGTGACGTGATTCTCATGTATAACGCTTTATTTCTTGAACCGTAATAGGTAGACTCTTAAAATTTTGTACAGGAGTTATGTTGCCACGGGCGATATGACAATTACTAAAAATTAAAGGGTGTTCCGACAATGACATATTTTTCACTTATATTGACTTATTTTTTTAATCGTAATAGGTAAACTCGTTATATATTTATAGAATAAGAATTTCCATGGCCGTAATAACAAATAACAAAATGATTTTTACTTAAATAGCCTTATTTTTGAACCGTAATAGGTAGACTCTTGAAATATTTACAGTAGATGTTGTACTTCGGCCGCTGAACAGAAATAGGTAGGTCTGATATTTTTATAGAAAGTGTATTACCATGGCCGTTATAACAACAATTCCTAAAATTTAAAGGGTGTTCTAATAGCGTTGCAATTTTCGCGAATATGACTTTGATTTTAAAAATAAAGGGTGCCCATTAGACATGAAAAAATTAATAACTTGAATTTTTAAGGGCGTACTAAACATAATACGGAACCCTACGTGTTGGAGACACACTTGACTGATTTATTTTGTTTACATTTGGATTTTTTTGTCGATGGTCGTATTTTGCTACAAATATTTTTTTTAAATTATCTGAGTTTTGTGTGAATAGGAAATTTTTAAAAATTGGTTTTTTAATTTCCTCTAAAATTTCATTTTTTTAACGAAATTTTTATTTCTTGGAGAAATATTTTTTTCTCAGTAAAACCTCGGTTTGTATGATAAATTTAAGTCTTAGGAAATTCTTGAGTTTTCATGTTTATATTGAAAATAGAAAAATAGATAAGAAACATCCTTTCTTCTATAATTTTCCCGTTTTTATTTATGATTGAAAAAAGCTACCCACTCAATTTATATGCACCATTTATATGCAATATATTTTCTGATTTAAATATCAAAAAAAAAAAAAAAAAAAAAAATAGTCGGTTGAGTATTTGTTTTTTTAATAGATAAATAAATTCACAAATCTTTAAACAAACATACTTTCTCTATTGTTAGTTTTGCTGTTAATGATTTGCTATATTGATGTCGTAGAAAAAATAAAATAGGATTTAATAAAAATATATTCCCTTAGCAATATAAACATATAAAACCATCAATAATATGATCAGAATCCTTTTCGATTACATATGTGATTATATAATAATAAAGGCTAACACTTACTCAATTCACACTTACATGGTAAAAATATATCAGATTAAGTGGTAAAAGATACAAACACACTTGTCTTGTTCTTCTTTTGTGGTTGGTTTTTTTATTTATCATCTCCTTGTTTATTTGTGCTGTGGTTTTACAATTTTTTTCTCGGTTTTATATTTTATATTATAATTTTTTCTTTCTATAAAAACCATTTATTGTTTTGTTGTTTTTGCTTTGGAGCAGAAAGTGTCCTTTTGAATCCTTAAAAATAGCCAATCATATAATCTTTGTTCGTATTTACGTATAAAAGCATCTGCTTGAAATTCAGTTTAAAAGTATTTTTTGTCAGCATGTTTAGTGGTTGTTTGAAAAATATTATTTTTATGTCCTAAATTGCTATTTTATATAATGGGTGATTTTTTTGAGGTTAGGATTTTCATGCATTAGTATTTGACAGATCACGTGAGATTTCAGACATGGTGCCAAAGAGAAAGATGCTCAGTATGCTTTGACATTTCATCATGAATAGACTTACTAACGAGCAACGCTTGCAAATCATTGAATTTTATTACCAAAATCAGTGTTCGGTTCGAAATGTGTTTTATCGACAAATTTTGTTCAGCGATGAGGCTCATTACTGGTTGAATGGCTACGTAAATAAGCAAAATTGCCGCATTTGGAGTGAAGAGCAACCAGAAGCCGTTCAAGAACTGCCCATGCATCCCGAAAAATGCACTGTTTGGTGTGGTTTGTACGCTGGTGGAATCATTGGACCGTATTTTTTCAAAGATGCTGTTGGACGCAACGTTACGGTGAATGGCGATCGCTATCGTTCGATGCTAACAAACTTTTTGTTGCCAAAAATGGAACAACTGAACTTGGTTGACATGTGGTTTCAACAAGATGGCGCTACATGCCACAGAGCTCGCGATTCTATGGCCATTTTGAGGGAAAACTTCGGAGAACAATTCATCTCAAGAAATGGACCGGTAAGTTGGCCACCAAGATCATGCGATTTGACGCCTTTAGACTATTTTTTGTGGGGCTACGTCAAGTCTAAAGTCTACAGAAATAAGCCAGCAACTATTCCAGATTTGGAAGACAACATTTCCGAAGAAATTCGGGCTATTCCGGCTGAATTGCTCG
The DNA here is from genome assembly GCA_949628195.1 of Phasia obesa. NCBI lineage: Eukaryota > Metazoa > Arthropoda > Insecta > Diptera > Tachinidae > Phasia > Phasia obesa. The sequence goes on from OX451218.1 coordinate 79,764,809, forward strand.
AAAAAGTTGCCCAAAATTGGACTTTCCGAATGGACCACCTAAGACGCAGCCGCGGTCAACATTTAAATGAAATTATCTTCAAAAAGTAAATGTCATGGACCAATCTAACGTTTCAAATAAAGAACCGATGAGATTTTGCAAATTTTATGCGTTTTTTTTAAAAAAAAAGTTCTCAAGCTCTTAAAAAATCACATGATATTTTTTATATATTTTACTTGATCTTAACAATTTCATATGTTTATGACTTTTAATTCCTTTCTGTTACCCTAAGGGTCATGAAAACCTAATAAATTTCGTAAGAGGAAAAAGGATGCGAATAATAAAAGTACATATAAAAAAATTTGATTATACATATATATGTATAGATAAAATAATGTGCAAAACTTATCCACAAAATACACATTAAATTTTAAATTTTATATTTTCAAAATAGTTTTCATTTTCGGGTAGAGAGGGAAAAATACGTAAAGCATTTTAGAATCCTTCTTTCTAGCCGATTATCCACCTAGTGATCACTTTCGCATTGCTTCGGTGCGGGGCTGCTCTTTTGTTCTAATAGAACAGCCGTCGTTGCTACTACGTTTTGGTATCGCTATTTTTGACGTAACACTTTTTCTTGAATGTCGCTATGTATTTTCAATTGTTCTAGTTTTTCAACATAAGTCAAACAATATTTTCCGGAGATATTCCTCCAGCGATTTCTTCTACAGACTGTCGTTATATTCTTCATTTCTCGCACCTGAAGAAAGTGTGCTCTGCATAGTCCATACAGTTGTCTCCATAGATACAGATAGGTGTGCCACTTTTCCCATCCTATGGAGGTATTGCCACTTTTTCGTGGTCTGTGCTCGTGCCTTCCTTTTTGCTATTTCTCCGTTTGTTCTTCCAATTTGTCTTCGTTTACTCCAAAGTGCTGTCCGATCTTTTGCTAAAAGGTCCATTGGGATAGCTCCGCTTAAGATGGGGACTACGGTCTCCGACCCAGTGCGGTATTCTAAGGCAATAAGATCGGCTGCGTCATTTCTATCATCAGCTTCGTTTTGCTGTAGTATAGCCTCCGATAAAGACCGTTGCTTGAGCTGCTTTTGTGGCAGCGTATTCAAGTTGGGTTCTGATCTTTAGTCTAGGATATAACTTCAAATCCTACATATTTGAGAAACCTCCTCATCTTTATAGTTTCAGAGAAGACCCGCATATCTATCTCTAGCGGAATGTTCTGTGCGAATGAGAATAAATGAAGCACATGTTAAAAAAATCAACACAAAAAGTTTTTTTTTTTCTTAAAACTTGTTGAATTTCCTTCGAGGAATAATTTATTTGTGGAAAATGCCTACAAACAGAAATGTGTTTCGTGTGCAATTTTTCTTTCATACTTATATGAAATTGAAAAAACAAATGAATGGATATTTTGTTACCATACAAATGCAAAGATTTTCGCTGTTGATATTGCATAGTATTCAAGTTCTTTATTTAATTTGTTATAAAATGTACAAATTATATCAAATAACTGTATCTGAAATTTTATGGAAATTTTATGAGTTAAATGTTATTTGAATACATGTTATTAAATACGAGTATATCAATGAGGAATGTTTTGAGGAAATATGACATCGAATGCTTTATAGATTTTTGCATCGTGCAAAGATTGTAAGAAAAGAAAAATTTTCAGATTGCCACTGTCTCGAAATGATCCTATATTTTGCTACAAGTCCTCACTTTTAACAATATTGTTCCTTATTATTGTTCTGCTTATTCTATGCTACCCGGAACCAAAAATGATAATTGATAATTTAAGGGAAATTATAGGAGCGGGATTTGACACCAAGGCGAAATTAGCAGTAGTTAAAAATCTTATTCCCAAAAGTCATCAGAATAATGTGTGAGATAAATGTAAATAAGGAAATTTGCTAAATGAAGAACAACTATCACGCTGTGATTATGTCATTACATCTTTCATCCAACACGACATCAAGAGCAAGTCTACGACTATTTCTTGAACAACTAAACATGTACAATAATATGAATTACTTCGCCTAGCCATGTGGAACTTTTTTATGCTATCAAGCATTTTCCCAATACAAAGTGTAGTGTATAAGTGTGGGTTGAGGCAAATAGAAGTTCGGTATTATTTTTAAAATCCTGAGGAAGGTTGATTTGAAATATTGTGGAAACTAGAGATGCATCTGCTATGTATAAATTATTAGCATAAGAATTAATCTTTGGGATAGCCATGCCATTAATTCAGCTCAGGTAGCTTTTCAGCGAAATTTCTAAATGATAAATGAATTAAGTGCTCAAATCTCTTTTTTCTATTTCTGCACCACCTTGGAATTTTACCTATAAAGAAAAATTTGAAAAATAATTGAAAATGTTTAAAATAAATAAATCGAAAATTTTTAGACAAAAATGAATAAAGACAAATTGGAAAAAATAATTTGAAAAAGGTATAAAATCTGAAAAAATAATTTTTGAAAGTATATGCACCAACAATAAATATAGAGAGTCTCTAACTGCTGTAATTTGTGTTTACGTCTATTTTCAGTAAGTTTTGTCTCAGACATAATGAACAATATTGTAAATTTTTATATATTATGAAAGGCATAATCGTTTTTTTTTTAAGTGCGATATTCCTTTGGTTATTGTAAAATTTCACACCACTTATTTATAAAGCCATTAATGAGACACAAAAAAAAGTTGGTAATGCGAAAACCATTGATTCAAGAGTTGACGATGCTTCTAATTTGTCAATACGCCGCACAATTTAGCCAAGTGGACAGAAATGAAATAACTGAGTCAAGTGCGAGTTAGTCCCATACACGTAGGGTTCCGTACTATGTATAGTATGCCTTTAAAAATTCAAGTTGTTAATTTTGTCATGTCTAATGGGGCACCCTTTATTTTTAAAATCAAAGTCATATTCGCGAAAATTACATCGCTATTGGAACACCCTTTAAATTTTAGGAATTGTTTTTATAACGGCCATGGTAATACACTTCCTATTAAAATATCAGACCTACCTATTTCTGTTCAGCGGCCGAAGTACAACATCTACTGCAAACATTTCAAGAGTTTGCCTATTACAGTTCAAAAAATAAATCTATTTAAGTAAAAATCATGTCTCCATCGGAACACCCTTTAGTTTTGTTATTTGTTATAACGGCCATGGAAATTCTTTTTCTAAAAATATATCAAGAGTTTACCTATTACGATTAAAAATAAAACATGTGATTGTCTGAACACCCTTTAATTTTTAGTAATTGTCATATCGGTCGTGGCTACATATCTCTTGTACAAAATTTTAAGAGTCTACCTATTACGGCTCAAGAAATAAGGCGTTATACATGAGAAGCACGTCACTGTCGAAACACCCTTTAATTTTTATTATTTGTTAAAGTTTCCATAGTAATAAACCTCCTGTAAAAACTTCAAGAGTCTACTTATTATCGTTCAAAACGTAGGCCATATACACGCAAAGCACGTCACTCTCGGAACATCCTTTAATTTTAAAGTTTAATTTTATATACTTGTTTAGAAGGCGAATATAGTGTTAAATACTGTTTGCAAATTTTAAGTGGTTGCCTACTATAGCTCAAGAAATCAAGACATAAAGGCAAATAATTTTCGGAACACCCTATAAGTTTTAGAATTTGCTACTATAGCGGCCATAGTTATACACCGTCTGTGAAAATTTCAAGCGTCTACCTATTATGGTTCAATACTTAGGCCTTATACATGCAAATCACACCACTATCGGAACACCCTTTAATTTTTAAGTTTATTTTTATATACTGGTTTATATAGCGAACTAAGTTTTATTTACTGTTTTAAAATCTTGAGTCTATGCCTCCTACTGTTCAAGAAATAAACACATATTCGTGAATAACACCTCTCTATCGGAACACCCTATAAGTTTTAGTATTTGTTGCTATAGCGGCAATAGCTATACATCATCTGTAAAAATTTCAAGAGTCTACCTATTACGGTTCCAGAGATAAAAGGCGCTGACAGACGGACAGACATTGTAGCGAAAACAATAGCGTTTCGTTTTTATCCTTTGGGTACGGAACCCTAAAAATAAATTAAACTAAAAAATAAATTCAAATAATTTGTTTGTATCGGGTGGTTAAATTTTAAGGGCCGATGTTGAATGTGAACCACACCTAAACGTAAATTTTTTCTGCATTTAATTTGACTCTTCTCAATTTCAGACTAACTCAATTGGAACCATGCAACGATGCACAATCGAGCAACGCGTTAAAGTTATTCAGGCTTATTATGAAAATGGCTGATCAATTTTCGAAGAAAATCATCTTCAGTGATGAGGCACGATAATCCAAGAGTGATTATCGAAAAACGAATGCACCCACAAAGCGTGACTGTTTGGCGCGGTTTATGGGCTGGCGGCATCATCGGGCCGTATTTTTTCCAAAATGAGGCCGGTCATGCCGTTACTGTGAACGGTGTTCGCTATCGTGAGATGATAACGAACATTTTATGGCCCGAATTGGAAGATATGCATGTGGACGATATGCGGTTTCACCAGGACGGTGCGACTTGATACACAGCTAACGAAACAATGGCTCTTTTGCGCGACAATTTCTTTGGGGTTATTTGAAAGCAAAGGTGTACGAGAATAAGGATGATGTGGAACAAGATTAACGTGGGCACCTGCCGCTTGCCCATGGTGTTCTTACCACCGAGTGAAATATAAGCGTAGACTAGCGCCCCCATTTTGCAGTATAACAACACTTTACGGCAAGCCTAGATTCCATATTATAGCCTCTTGCTTGGGGTTTGGAGTCTATCCAAACTCCGTCTGTTGAGTGTGCAACATCACACTTGATAGACCTCGCACCATGTGTACCCCCGAGGGGACTTCACCAACAACCGGTCACAGAGAGGTTAGGCTTTCTGTGGGGCTGCCGATTCCCGTGGTAACAGTCCTTTGGGCACTGGTCGGGCCTTGAAGAGGACCCGTGTGTTTTAAGACACAGTCCTTTTCTTCCAGATTTAGGTTCTAGGAACCCTAGCGTCTGGCCCCTATTTTCCCCGAGTAAACCGAGTCAAGGCATTTGAGAATGTACTGCAATGACAATTGGAACCCCCGGAGGAACGTCAATAACGATGAGATAATTCGGCACATTAACGGCATAGAACTTCAATTATGCCTCAGAGTCATCGAAAATTTGGAGCATCGGATGGAGGCAATTTGGGCGATATTTTGTTCCATACATAATTGAACCATACAAATATTATCAAAATAAAAAGAAATGGCAATAAATTCCTAAATAATTTGTGTTTTATTCAAAATCAACATCGGCCCTTAAAATTTAACTACTCTTTATTTTGATAATAAATAGCCTAAATAAGAAATATTCAAAATATTTTTTTAATTCCTTCTCACTTTGTCACAGGGTACTCTCAATGTGACACAAATCAAAAATGAAAGTTTCCATACAAAAATTCATATCTTCAAGTGAAATTCGACAAGTTGTTATTCTAATAATTTTAAGTGCAACCTTGCACAAATAGAATATTATAAGAAAACAAAATTAAATTTTAGTTTGTTTTGGTTCAAAAATTTGCACCATTTTTAAAAATTGAGATTTCAGTAATGGACCCATCAACAAAAAAAAATTATTTTCAAATTACTATTTCAGATTTTATTGAAACTTTTTTTCATATTTATGTATATTCCTTGACTACTTGAATACAAATATATTTTTAAAAATAATTCTTTTTTTAAAAATAATTCTATGTAAATAAATTTAAACCTACACAGCGAAAACAATGCCCACCGTAGATTTGCTGTGGCTCACCCTTTAATTATTAACACTTTGTCGTAACATACAAATTTTGCACAGTTAGTGGTCAGTTAAATAATATAAAATTTACTTTATTGTGTCCCAGGAATTCTGAATGACTTCCATTAACTTAGGTTTGACTTCATATTGTTTCCCAATATTATGTTGGTATGTACAAGTGATTTCTCCATACAAGTAAAATTGTATGTACTTGTTTATAAATGAACAAAAAAATACTTGTTTATAAATGAACAAAAAAATCCTTTTAGACCCCCATGTTGTGGCTATTTTTGCTCTTTATAATAAGGACGATCATCTACCGAAATCCGTTGGTGCAATTTAAGAAACCCCAAAATCATTTGCACGGGCAGGAGGCGTGTTGCTAGGCATAAGCACCCCATTATCCCATTATCTATTTTTTTTCTTAACGGTGATAAATAACACCTCTGTGCACAATTTTGTTCACATCGTACCACGTTTCCTATTTTTGTCCAAAAATACACTACGTCCTTACATTGTGCGCCGTCGTTATCAGCAGGTTGGGTTTTTATCGTTTACCACATGGAAAATTTTGCAGAGATTTTCGTTAACATCCAATTAAGAATTAAACTGCGTCGCGACGTACGTTTACCGGATAATCTTTTGGTTAAGTGAATAAGCTATATTGCCGAACAAAGAGTAAAACAAACTAAAAGCGAAACCATTGTATCCACAAAAATTAAGTAATTAAGTAAGGAGTTCATATTTCTTTCTAAATGAACTAGAAACTGCCGATACGGTAAATGGTTTACGTCATCGGCATATGCTTAATGATTTTTTTTTTTTTGCAAAAAGCAGTAAGATAAACATCGGCTTCTTGTGGTTTCAGTAGAGAAATGTAATATGTGGCGCCACATCACATTTCTCATGAAATCATCGATTTTTTAAAACATCATCATTTTTGTGAAAATGTTATTTCACGAAACGAACTTATTTCTGGGCCCTCAAGATTGAACACCAATACGCCTCTTGTCTATTTTATTGTGCTGACAACCCAAAAACTTTTGAGCAATTGGACACCAGGAAATTCAGGAAAAAGTAATTGTACTGACAGGATGCGCTATACAATAGGTGATTGTGGTACTCATTTTTTTATATCATTTTTAAAATCAAACAGAATTAAAACTTTAATTAACAATAAAGTTCGAATCTTCTTATAAAAATACCCTTCACATAAGCAAGATTTTTAAATACATGTTCAAAAACTTAGCAATCGGAAGAATTGGTAGGCGTTTAAACATTTTAGAAGGAGCCTTATTTAGAGATCCAATAGCGCCTCTACTGAGAAATTAAATACCCTTGTACAATTGTACATCAACTGAAATGGATGCTATATTCTAGATGATGCTATATTCCGTTATATTTTGATTCATCAAAATCAAAAAAAAGAATGACTTTAATCAATCCATAAATTTATAAAATTAAATTTATGATAATTAAGGGAAAGGGAGGCCTCTACTTTTAGGCAGGCTCGAATGGTGCTCAAGGTAGGAAGGCCAGTAAGGTGCTCAGATATAATAGAAGTATTTTAGACTGGATAACTGCTCTGGTGACAGGTAAGAGAAACTTCAAGTAACATCTAGCCAAGATAAAAATCGAAGAAGATGATATTTGCAGACTGTAACTGGAAGAGGCTGCGAAGTCAGCACACATTGTTCGTGAATCTCCGGCACTGGATAGCATAAGACTTTAGGACTACGGGTAGAAGCTTGTTAAATGTGGATGCCATGAGGGACCTGAGCCTTGAATAAATGATAGCAATTACTGTATGTGTAGAAAGAAGACCAACAGCTACTAGTCGACAGTGTGAAATCACTACAGTCAAGATTAAAGGATGGTTGTAGTACATGACTCATTGAAAGTAAGGTTGCTGTAAATTACATTTCGTTTGCCTAGAAGGAGGACGGAAGGGTAACGAAAAGGGAACCAATAATGATAGTTAAGAATAAGATTTATATTTCCGTTTAACACTTTGCCATCTATTATTTATTTTACGATTAAATTTTTTAGATACAAAATTATACTTTATTTTGAATTAAGACATTTATCATTACTCACAACCTTTTTGTTTACAAGCTTTTAAATTTTATTTAATCCGACAAATATCATCAAAAGCTGTTTACAAAATTAGTATCATTTTGCTTTAATACTCTCTTACACTCTTTTTTTTGCATTTCTTTTTTCAGATTTATAATGCAGATACACAGCATAAAGGTCAGTATTATATTAAAGTTGACTTAAAGCACATCAAAATGTAAATTTTAAAGCACTTTTAAGTTGCAAATGAAAATTTTATAAAAATATCTTGTTTGCTTAACACTCAAGTCTTCAGACTAAAAGAGAAATAAAATACAAACAAAATGAATTGAAATAAATTAATGCTCATAAACTAAATTATTCAACTTGCTTTGTATGGCGATGGAAATGTGCTGAAAGATATTTTTTATTTTTGGAAAATAAAATCCATGTTTACCACTTACGCTTGTGTGGCTGAGTTACAAATTAATAATTTATTTATAATGAAACTGAAATTAAAAAGAAAGAAAAACAAACCACAAATTGAATATAAAATTTTACTTGAATTTAAGTATTAACTTGGAAAATATAAGAAATATTTTTGTATTTTCAAGAAAATTAAAACAAAAATATAAGAATAAAGTTTTAAGAGCGATTATATGAATTTGAATAATAAATTCGATATTGTCATTTATAATCACATTTATGATAGATTAAGTATTATATTATAATAAGGATTGGAGGTTGTTTAATTTGACTGAACAAATTTTCGCCTAAAACTATAATTGTTATTACGAGTGATATGGCTAAGGCACATTTGAGAACTGTAATATTCGCTGACTACTACATATGGTTCAGACTGAGGTTTAAGAATGGCAGCAGTAATCATCTTTGATTTATATACATAGAAAAAAATTAACAAACAATTTTCAAAATAAAAAAACTGAAAACAATTTAAAAACTTCTGCTTTTTAAAACGTTGAGTACATATATGAGCCCTTGATTTTTAAAGTGGTATAAGTCAATAATTTTAAAAATTTAGTTTATCAGCTATTTCATATCAAATCCTAATAAAATAACATAATCTAAAGTAATTCATAGTATGCCATGAAAATTAGGTTGATAAATGAGTTTAATTTTTGGTTGGTAAACAAAATACAGTTACTGTATATTTTAATAGTGGTATAAGTCAGTCTATTGGGCAAAATAATTATTAGTAATTTTGGCATATCTTCAGATAGCAGCGGTTCAGGTATGATCAGGTAATCCTATTAATGTAAAAATGCACTATTTGTAGTTCATTGTAGGTGAAGAAGTATAAGTTATGCTCCCAGGAAATGGAAACGAATAAGACTAATATCGTCTTCCGATGAATCAGATCATACTTTAAAAGAGAAATCGGAACCCTTACAAACAAAAGAAATCAACATGAAATCAAGAAAGAAGAAGCTGTGTCTTGGCTAAAAATACAATGGATCAGATTTCTAAAAAATTCTCCATATAAGACGTTTTATAAAACTTCTTTGGATGACAATTCCGAATTTAAACTGTTAGGCCTTTCACCTAAAAGAGGAAGTCCAAGAATATACGAAAATATTTATTTGCTTTCATTATACACCATCACTATACCAATAACAGAAGAAAACCGTAAAGATATGATGGATTAATTATCTCAAAAATTTTCAACAAACACTTTATTTTCCTAAATACTAAAAAATAAATTACTTAGATACAATGCAATGAGTTTGAATAGAATGTTAATTTCTAATAAAAAATATTCCTTGATGGCTTAAGTCATTTATAATGTCATGTAGTTAATTTTGAAAATGGTATAAGTCATCTCAACCTTTCAATAGAACATTTTCTTTTAAAAATTGTATAAGTGTTGGTTTAAAAAAAAATCCCCACAGCACCTAAACTGCACATAGTTGTATAAAACAAAACACATTCTTTTACATTCAATTTTAGACGTTAGAATTAAATATTTCTTATGTTTTTAAATAAAAATATAATTTTTTTTGTTAATATATATTTATGTACGAAAAACGTTACATTGAATAGTAATTTTAAAAATTATCATCTTTTAAAAATTATCATCCCCTAAAAGACAAAAAAAAATACAATACTGTAAAGAAATAAATTTCACCTAAAAAATGTCAACAATATTAAATTTATTTATTGTTAAAAACTTGGAAATATAACAAGTTCTGATTGAATTTATAAGAAAATTTTTTATATTATTTACTTATTTGAAAATGCCAGCAAATCAGATGCTATGCTGTTCACTCGCAAGAGGAAGGGCATAGAGGTTGGGTCCCTAATGCTTTTCGGGTCGGAAATCAGTTTGTCAAGGAAGGTGAATTATCTAGGCGTTATTCTGGATAAGAAACTTACCTGGAACGAACATATTGAGATGAAGACATGGAAGGCAAAAAGGATCATGCATCAGTGTAAACGAGTGTGTGGCTGTAAATAGGGAGTCTCGCCAAAGGCTGCATACTGGATTTACACAATGATGGTGCGACCCATAATAACTTATGCTTCAGTGGTTTAGTGGCCTAAAGCCTCTCAGACAACAAGAAAGCGTAAGTTGGATGGGGTTCTAAGAATTGCTTGTATGAGTATATGTGGCGCAATGCGCACGGCTCCAACACAGGCAATTGAGGCAATGGTGGGATTGATGCCGCTGGACTTATTTATTAGATCAACGGCTGCGATGTCTGCTTTGTGTAAGAAGAGTGATGACATTTAGCATCGCTTTGGGCCGAACATCGGTTATAATAGAATCCTGGACCTTATTAGTAAGGAGGTTAGGGAAGCTCAAATGCCGATGGAAGAAAGGTAGAAAAAAGGTAGTCGAAAGACTGCATCGGAACTAATTGCGGACGGCGTTATACACAATGAGTGTATGGAGAATGACATCAGTATTTTCACTGATGGTTCTCTTATGGACGGTAGAGCAGGAGCTGGTGTACAGTCAGTTGAGCTAAACTTGTCCTGTAGTCTCCGTTTGGGGGAGTACGTCTCCGTTTACCAGGCAGAATTGCTTGGCCTGCTACTTGCGTTGGATCACCTGCTGGAATGTCGAGTGCGGGGAAGAAAGGTTCTCATTGCACTTGACAACCAATCGGTTATAAAACGCATGAAGCAGGTGAACGTGTACTCCAAACTAGTGCTGGAATGTGTTTTAAAGCTTAACAGATATTCCTCGGTTAACGAGGTAACATTGATGTGGGTTAAAGGAAACATTGGCATTGCTGGGAATGAAGCAGCAGATCAACTAGCAAAAAGGGGATCTGCTGAGAATTTCTGTGGACCAGAACCCAGAGTATCACTGGGAAATGGCCTAATACGAGCAAAAGTCCTACAATGGCTGAACTAACTAAACCTGAAAAGGTGGAGGGAGGCTACTACATGTAGACAGGCTCGAATGGTGCTCAAAGAGCCCCTTGGCAGGAAAGCCAGCAAGGTTCTTAGATACAATAGAAGTACCTTAAGCTGGATAACTGCGTTAATGCCAGGTCATGGAAACTTCAAGTATCATCTAGCCAAAATGAAATTCGAAGAAGATGATACTTGCAGACTATGCCTGGAAGACGCTGAAACGGTAGCGCACATTGTGTGTGAATGTCCAGCACTGGCTAGCGTAAGACTTAGGACCACGGGCAGAAGCCTGTTAGATGTGGATGCCATGGGGGAACTAAGCCTTAGACAAATGCTAGCAATCCCTAAAGACACCGTGATGAGAAAAAATGCCGATAATTCTCAGTCGAGACTCTGAAATCACTAGTCTAGATTAAAGGCTAACTCAATGATAGTAAGATTGCCGCAAGTTATGTCGGATGTCTATAGTTATTGAGGACGGAGGGGGGTCGAAAAGGGACCCATTTAGTAGTGGTCTGCTTCTTTATTCCCCCTACATTAATAATAATAGTACTTATTTGGAAACTGCAACGATATATCGCGCAATAGTGCCTTAATATAAGTAAACAAAATTTACTCCCCTATGTGTGTTGAATTCACACCGTACCCGCATGTGTGAAGACATTTATAGCCACGTTTTTGACATTTGGAGAGTTGACTATCTATGTAATCTATGGTTTATTGCATGGACCTCTTCTTGCCTAACTAGTATTTCTATTCTATTCTTATAAGAAAGTAATATTATCATTTGCTGTACAAATAATTACAAAAGTAATTCCAATAATTGAATTAAAAAATTCTAAATCCGTAGCTACTAAAACACAAACTATTTAAAGTAGATAATTAGCAAGAAATTTTTACCAAACCTGGAGTTAGTTTAAAGACATATTTTAAAAGTTTAACGATTATTATTAAAATATAAGTGGTAAAATTTTTACCTTAATTACTGAAACTAAAATGCATTGATTTAGTGAACTGTGAAGATTTTTTAAGTAAAAGTATTTAACTATTATACCTCTGTTTAAGCCAACGTGTTCCTTTGAAATTGTTAATAAATTCTTAAGTAAACACCTTTACATCATGTGCATCCTAAAAATGTTTTATTTCATTAGATAAAAAGAATATTAAGAGATCTATTAACTTTTAAAATTTAATATCTATAAAAAATATCATTAATGTTGAAATGTTTTCACTTGCGTCTTATCCTAATTCACTTAAACATATTGGTTTTTGAAAATCTCTCTTACTTGTTTTTTTTATTTCGTATTTGTTGTGATTCATTAGGCAGCTGAATATAAGATACAAAATGCTATAAGCCTTATAATAATTTTATCTTTAAAAATCTCTATGAAGTTTTTTTCGTAAGTTCCTAAATAATCCTCTTAAATGAGGCTGCAAAATCTTATTTAAAGCAATCTAGATTGAATGTAGACAATGAAACTGATTTTTGTATATGTATGAAAAAAAAAAACAAAATCATTTATAAACTTTGGACAGCCTGCCGTTTTATCCAGCAGAGGAAATAACGCAACAAGAAAAATGTTTCTTAATGTATGAGAAGACCTACTATGAAATTAAAGTAGATGTGATTTTTCGTTACTGCAGAGAAAATTTACTATGAAATTAAAGTAGATGTAACCTTTGATTCATAGACATAAGTAAAATATCGATGTCGACCGCTGATATTTGAAATAGCGATGTGTCAATATATTGATATTTATTTTAGCGTATCCTCATTTTTTATATTATAGACTTTGGTTACGTGTTTTTTTACTATATAAAATAAATCAGCCAAGTGCGAGTTAGACACACACCTCGTAGGGTTTCGTACTATGTTTAGTACAATTTTAAAAATACAAGTTCTTCATTTTTGTATGTCTTATGGGGCGCCCTTTAATTTTAAAATTATTGAAACACCCTTTAAATTTTAGTAATTGTTGCTATAGCGGCCGTGGCCCTTTATTGATTAGTAATTGTTACAGCGGCCGAAATACAACATATCCTAAAAAACATTTCAAGAGTTCAAGACATGATCGGAACACCCTTTAATTTTGTAATTTTTTTGTGGGGGGCCATGGCATTTCTCAATCTATGAATATATCAAGAGTCTACCTATTACGATTAAAAATTAAGTCACTATATGTGGAAAACATGTCACTGTCAGACACCCTTTACTTCTTAGTACTTGTCATAAGGGCCGTGGCAACACATCTTCTGTACAAATTTCAATATTATACATGCAAATCACGTCGCTGTCGGAAAACCCTTTAAATTTTATTGTTTTTATTGGGGTCACAGTAATACACCATTTGTGAAAATTTCAAGAGTCTATCTATTATGGTTAAAAAATTAGCCCATATTTATGCAAATCACGTCTCTGTCGCTACACTCTAATAGTTATAGTGGCCATAGTAATACACCTCCTGCAAAAATTTCAAATGTCTACCCATTATCGTTCAAAACTTAGGCAATTTTTTAGGTTTAATTTGGTATACTCGTTTATAAAGCGAACATAATTTTAATTAATGTCTGCAAATTTGAAGTGGCTGCCTGCTACAGCTCAAGAAATAAAGACATTACACGTTACTTACGGAACACCCTATAAGTTTTAGTATTTTTTGCTATAGCGGCCACAGTTATATACTTACTGTGAAAATTTTAAGACTCTACCTATTATGGTTCAAAACTTCGGTCATATACATGCAAATCATGTCACTTTCGGAACACCCTTTAATTTTTAGGTTTATTTTTTTATACTTGTTTATATAGCGAACTAAGTTTTAATTACTGTTTGTAAATCTTTAGTCTATGTCTCCTACAGGTCAAGTAGTAAACACATATACGTGAGTAACACGTCTTTATCGGAATACCTTATAAGTATTAATATTTGTTACTATAGCGGCAACAGTTATATATCTTCTGTGAAAATTTCAAGAGTCTTCCGAATACGGTTGCAGAAATAAATGGTGCTGACAGACGGACGGACAGAGATTGTAGCGAAAACAATAGGGTTACGTTTTTACCCTTTTGGTGCGGAACCCTAAAAAGATTCATCGCTTTATTAAGCAGTGACTATTTTAAATAAATAATAATTTGTTTATTATAACAACCGTATTGTCATCCATTATAGAAACGGAGTCCAATTTCGAAATACTTTTCAGAAAAAATTAAAACTTCTATTGCAATTGGTAGTGTATATTTCAATGTTCCTCTAAACACTACCAGGAAAAATAATGAAATATTTTTCAATATTAAAACCTAAAACCGTTGGAATTTAAAACAACCAGTTGTGTTTTCTAAGCTTAAAAATATTAACAAAACAAATAATAGAATAATAAACTTTTCTGCTTGTGGCCCGTAACAATCGCATAAAATAACAAGCATCATTTAACCTTAAAACCGACAATAAAATTTTGTAAACAAACAGAAATGTTTTTATCTAAATAAAAATAAAAATAAAAATCAAATAAAAATAAAAATTTTGTTTTTCAAAAATAAAAACCACCACGCAGGAACATTTAAGCACACGAATTTAATATCATCATCATAAAAAATAATGATTTCAAAGATGAAAAAAAAAAAAAAATTGACACACATACCAGGGAGTATATTAAACTATTCACGATAAATTTTGACACAGCATTGAAGGATAATGCTGTTTTATTTCATTTCTAACAAACCAGCTAGCGAACAGAATCGTTATGTTTTGCACCTGCTGTGTATATTTGTAAAGTATTTGTATGCGAGCTTTATTAACGCTTTAGCGATTTTAAGGAATGAGTTAAAAGTAATTTGGTTATTTATATGCTTCGTTGTAGCTCTTAGAGTAAAACAGACTTTATGTGCAATTTAAAATATGACAAATGGATATTCACAAACGCTTTGAAAAAAAAAATGAGTTTCTTTGAAGAAATATTTAAAATGCGGGGCAATCTTTGCGACTGCCGATAGAAGTGAAAATTAATAACACTTTTAATCTAAATAATCTATACATATAATATAATTCTTGCAAAAAAAACCGACTTCAAAACAGATAGTTGGGTACCAGTTCTAAACTAAAAATGTAAGAAGTAATCTGTAAGAACTATATATAAACCAAATAAAAGATAAACAAAATGCATCAAAATTAGCAGGAAAAGAAGTAAAGACTATGTGAAATTGAAGCATCTCCCTATTACTGTTCAAAAGTTAAGCTATTTTCACCAACATCCGTCTTTAATGGGGACACCGTTTAATTTTAAATTGTTATAGCTGTAATAGCGATCATAGTACTACACATTATGTGTAAATTTCAGTTGTCCATCTAAAACGGCTCAAAAGATAAGGCATACATCAAATTTCATTATTTATAGGGACACTGTCTCATTTCCATAAGTCTCTATCTATAACGGTTGAAAAGACTAGTCCATATAAGTCAAATTACGTCAGCTATGAGGACACCCTTTAAGTTTTTTGTACTTTTTTCTGTGGACATAGTGATATTAGCTTTGTTAGAATTTTAAATGTTTATCTATAAGCGTTTAAAAGATAAGGTCATATAGATCAAATATTATTAACTTTAGGTAAACCCTTTAATTTCCAACTTTATACTTTTTACTATAGCGGACATAGTAATATACGTTCTGCGTAAATATTAAATGTCTGTCTATAACGGTTTCAAAGATAGGGCATCATAAATCAAATAACATCACCTATTGGGACACCCTTTAATTTACAATTTTAAATTAAAGACCTATTGTCATAGAGGACTTGGCCACATAGATTTTGTGTCTATAACGGTTTAAAGGTTTAGTCATATACAGCAAATTACTGAACTATAGGGACACCCTTTAGTTCATAACTCTAAATGTTTATAATTGCTAGTATACCAGACAAAGTAGTAGAAATTCTGCTTAATTTTCAAGTGTTTGTCTATAACGGTTCAAAAGATAGGGCCATATAGGTCAAATTACATCAATTATAGGAACACCATTTAATTTCTAAATTCAAATTATATACCTGTTATAGCGGACTTAGCAATACAGGTTCCTTGTAAATTTCAGCTGTCTCTCTGTAACGGTTCAAAAGTTTGGCCACATATATAAAATTACATTAACTATTGGGACACCCTTTTATTTCCAAATTCAAATTTTATACTTTTTGTTATAGCGGACTTAGTAATAAAGGTTCTTTGTAAATTTAACGGTCGGTGTACAACTGTCCAAAAGTATGGGCATATACAACAAATTTAATGAACTATTGGAGCACCCTTTAATTTTTAATTTGGAATATTTATCCTTTTTACTATAAAGGTAATCGATATTCTGTCAAACTTTCTAGGTTTTGTCTTTAATAGTTCAAAAGATAGGCCCATAAAGGTCAAATTACGTCACCTATGGGGATACCCTTTAAATTTTAAGTTTATTTTTTTATTACTTTTTGTTGGTGGGAGCTATAGTGATACCCAATTTTTTAAAATTTTAAACTGGTGCCCTTTAGGGTTCTTAATACACGAAAAAAACATGTATGTTGTATGGGGACAAAGCAGTGAAAGTACGCAATTTACGCTTTAAAGGTACTAAAATTTTCGGTTTAAAGCTGGTATATTTTAAATACGGATGCGCACCTTTTATTTTGAAAGAGGGATATCTTAAACATCATATTTCTTTCGAGAACAAAGTTAACTTGTGTATGCTTTTCGTCTGCATTCAGTGATTTAAAAAAACATCCATAGCTCTTTTCCCCCAACAAATAAATTGCATTTTTATTAAAAGACGTTATGGGTAATTAGCATAATATTAAATAATTAACAGGTGGCACCAATTGAATAAAATTTTAATGCTATTTGTATTTTTACTTTGTGGAATTACATTGTTATTAAAATATTTTAAACACCTCTTACAGAGGTTTACAATAATTTTTAGAATTTTATCCAAGTCTACCTTTGTATAAAGAAAATACGTATCTGTATGGATTTTAACAAAACTTTGTAAGCAGATACCTTGCACCCTGATTCTAATATGGGATACTTTTTTCCGCAAAAATACCTTATTTCCAAGAGATAATATAGACAAATAACAGTAAAAGTATGACGACTTTTTTTTACCAATTTAAAGGTACGGCATACTTTAAGGCAGGTTTTATTTTTTAAAGCGGAATATTTTAAACACGGTTTTTGAAACAGATGGCGCTGATTTAAAATAATAACAAAATACTAATTACTTATTGCCAAATAGCCAATTGAATAAAATTTGTATTTGATTTGCATTTTGACTTTATGGAATTACAATGTTTTGAAAATATTTTAAACACCTCTTACAGAGGTTTACAATAATTTTTAGAAATTTAAGATTTTTTATAAATTTCAGAATTTTATCCATGGATGGGTACCTTTATATGAAGTAAATGCATAAACCATAATTGAAGGACTATTAAAGTAAGAGTCTTACAATTGGTGTGGATTACTTTCAAAGCCAAATCGAGCAAAATATAGTCAGGACGGCCACGAAGTGACGGGCACAGCTAGTCAACAATTTAGCAATTAATCCTTGACATTGATAAATTAATTTTATGCCACAACATATACAGCTAATCAAAGTAAAATAATTAAAAGAAATTGCGATATATTGTACTGACCTTCTCGATTCTTGTAGCGTGTACACTCTCCTGCACAATATTTGTAGCTACCCAAATTAAATGAACTAAGCCTTATAGCAGGTAAATATATTGTAATAGGATTAAAATTTATATTGTAAACAAAAAGAAGAATAACACGGTCTGTATATGTGCTTATACTTGGTATATTAGTGCACGTACATATGTATTTAATGTGGAAAAAGTTGATACTCGTACATACATAGAGTGGAGAACTACAAATAGACAAATGCCAGCAGCCAGTATACTACTCGTTTTATACATTTTAAACACATAATACACATAATTCTGTTTTTACACGGTCTTTTTTACACGGTTTTGATTTAACACGGTTTGAAAATAAAAAAATTAAATTTTTTACACGATTTTATTACATTTACCACGATTCAAAATCTTTTGGTATTCGATTTTTTTCTCAAATTTAATTTTTTGCGAAATATGTTCATATCACAAATTTAGGGGAATTCCCTTTTTGTGTGCAACAACAAATTTACTTGTCAGAGCAATTGTGAACTATCAATGCATCACTAAAAAAAAAACGTTGAAAACTACAAATACTATTTCTTTAAAAACCAAAGTTGAAATTTTAGATCGCTTTAGAAATGAAGAAGGCTTAATATTTCTTGGCAAAATATTCGGTTTAACGAAGCAGTAAGAACTTAAAAAAAATTAAATTTCAATTAGGCAATCGGTGATTTCTGGTACGTAACTATCTGTTATGTCTTCATTATATGCAAATAAAAGGTGCAAATACACATTATATGCACAAACACACGTGTGCTTTATTGAAATAAACATTAAATGTTGTTCTTACAATAGTTTAAAAATATTGTTGTTATGTTTCAACAAAAAAATTTTAAATAATAAATTTTTTTTTCTATAGTTACTGTTTTGTCATATAAATCAAGAAAATCTGAGCTGCATGGCTAAGGCATTTTATTCGATCCGCCTGTAATGCGGCTTGTAATCTGCAATTAATATCTTTTGGAAGCGTCTGATTTTTATAATTTTCTTTATATCAATTGACAAACTGAAAGTAAAGCGTGGTTAAATTTTTAAGGGCCGATGTTGATTTTGAATAAAACACAAATTATTTAGAAAATTATTGTCATTTCTTTTTATTTTGATAATATCAGCCAAATGTCCGGCGGCCTCGGCGATACACCTTCATCCGATGCTCCAAATTTTCGATGACTCTGAGGCATAATTGAGGTTCTATGCCGTTAATGTGCCGAATTAGCTCTTGAATTGTTGCTGGCTTATTGACGTACACCTTTTATTTCAAATAACCCAAAAGAAAGAAGTCCAACGGTGTCAAATAAGATGATCTTGGCGGCCAATTGACATTGCCATCACCTGAGATAACAGGGCCATTGAATTTGTCGCGTAAAAGATACATAATCGAGCGTTGCTCCATGTTAATTAAATGCCCAAAAAACTTGACGTTTAGGTGTGGTTCACATTCAAAATCGGCTCTAAATTTAACCACCCTTTATTAATGGTTTACTTCACCACAAAAGACGTCGTGATTCCAGAAATAGTCGACAAATTCCATGAAATGATAGGGAACGAGCATAGTATTAAAGTGGTTAAGAATAAAAACTTATTGATTTTAAAACGACATTTGAATCAACAGTGCTTACTTACGAACTAATTTTATTTCTTTCAGTCCTCTTTTATTTCCTTTTTTTCAGTCATGTGCTTAAAACGAGCACATGCAAACATACTTTTGTATGCATAATTTTCTGTTTGTATTCAAATGCGCTATTTAAATAATATCTCGTTGTTATAATGTCGTCTGTAGTTTTCTAATACTGGTTGCAATGCTTCAATTCAAACAGCACTGACAGCAATTGCAACTGAAGTGCAGCTTCTGTATTGAAATGTCAGTTGTCGTGTTAGCGTCAGTTGCTCAAACTAAGGATATTTTCATTTATTTTTTCTATGGCACCATTATTCCATTCCTACTTTCAGGTGAGTATGTGTGTGTGTACGTATGTGTCTTTGTGTGAGCGTGTGCGTATTTATACAAATAAAGATTCATTTTATTTTTTATTTTAAGTCTTCATCATAGAAACATTTATATAAAAATATTTGGATTTTGGAATTTTTTATTTGTGCTGCTGTTGTTTTATATGATTTATGATCTTTAGAATTTTCACAATACCTCTCGTCGTATAAATCATGGAAATCAAATTTATAATTAAAAATGCGTTCAAAGATTGCTACTGCTTTCTAATTATTTGCTGCACATGCATGCACAGTCATTAATTTTTAATATTAATATATTATTATATGAATTTTATTTGAAATATTTTTAAATTAATAAATTAATTATTTAGGCTTAAGTTCTATTTCTTTGATAAGTTTCTTTAAATAGAAAATTAATAACAATTGAAACTACGATACGAAGAGTACTGATGACGGTATCTGGTATCTAATTTTTCTTTATCTCTTTATAATTAAGAACTTAAGCCTTAATAATTAATTTATTAAATAATATATTATCTAAAATTTAATACGTTGTGAAGAATGACAATTACAGATGTTATATTACTACGGCCCTTATAACAAATAGCAAGAATTAAAGAGTTCTCCGAAAGTGACGTGATTTGCATTTTTTAATTAAAATAGGCAGACTCTTGTAATTTCTACTGAAGGTGTATTAATATGGGCTTTATATTCCGGCAGTGTCGTGATTTGCACTTATATAGCCTTATTTTTTTTAACCGTAAAAGGTAGGCTCTTGAAATTTGTACAAAGGATATGTTGCTACGGCCGCTATGATTATTACTAAAAATAAATGGGTGTTACGAAAGTGACATGATTTTCTTAAGAGGCAGACTCTTGATATATTCATATAAAGGGATTTACCATGGCCTCTATAACAAATAGCAAATAGTTAATTAAAGGGTGCTCCGACAGTGTCATGATTTGGACGTATAGGCCTTATTTTTTACCGTTATGGGTAGACTTTTGAAATTGTTAGGTAGATGTCTCGCCATCGCCGCTATAACACTTAAAGTGTGTTCCGCAATAACATATTTTCACTTACATATATTGCCTTATTTTTTGAAACGCAATAGGTAGGCTCCTGCTATTTTCATAGAAAGATCTTATATCTGAACAGTAATAGGCTGACAATTAAAATTTACAACAGATTATATTTTACAATATCTACTATAACAACAAGTAACGAAAATAAATTTAATAAAAATGAAATGGTGTTCCGTAGAATTTGAACTTCTCTTTTAAATGTTATAGGCAGACAGTTAATATTTATACAGGGTATTTAGTACTATACTCTTGTACGAACAGATGACGTGTAACCTTTCTATACCCGCGCGTTGGTCTGTGAGACCAACAAAACGATTTTTCGTTAAAATTTCTTTAATCAGAAACTTTACCAAGTTGAATTTTGGGTTAGCTTCCGCTTTTTTTACAAGCTCTATTTTAGTGTCCTTTTGGCATTTGCATGAGACGAGCGTGTTGGTGTATTTAATAAAAAACGATCTGTGAGACCGACGCGGGTATATGTGTAACTTTTAGTAACGTAAAACTATTATTTTGATCTTTGTTTTTTCTTGATTATTTTTTGCGTATTATTATTTTGCAGCTACTTTTTGATAAGAAAATGAATCAAGAGCAAATCAGATTACTTTTGGAGGAAGAAACCTCGAGTTCTGATTATGAGGATTAAAATGACAGCGAGGTTGAAGATTTTGTTGAGGAAGTTCTACAAAATTATGATACCGAGCAAGAAGATGAAGAGGAAGATGATGAGGAGTTGGTTGAGATTCATATTTAATTCATGTACAAAACAATCCCGATAAGAAAATTAACCTCTGCATTAACTTTCTTGATTCTTTGTCGTACGATCTTATTAACTCGCAACTTCGACGTCGAGCTCTAAACATTTCTTTGCCTAAAACCATCAAACTTAAGCTCTCCGAGTTATGTAAAATAGATGGTCCCGAGTCTTCAGGAACGTCGTTTAATAAAACTGGTCGCTGTGGATACTGCTCATCAAAAAGAACCGAAAAACACTTTACACCTGTGCCACATGCTTAAAATATTTTTGTTTGGAGCACGCTGTTATGGTATGTCCTGATTGTTACCATAAGGATAATGAATAAGTTACTTTGCTGTTTATTATTGAAAAAAGAATAATTTTAAAGCTAAGAAAGCTATTTTTTTTTTAAGAGGAAATAAATTTAAGTTTTGTTTTTGCAGTAACATTAACGTTTTTGAAGGCTGTTTTCTACATGCAGTGCGATATGCCCTGACTCTTATTAAAAGACTGAAAACTAAGTCAATCTATGATTTATGTATTGTAGAAGAAGTGCTTTAAAGTTAGTAAAAATTATTTTCGTTTATTTGAAGAAAAAAATATGTTTTTGTGTTGTTTTTGTAGTATCTAAGAAAAAACTCTAGATTTTGATGGCTTATGTTTAAAAGACTAAAAAGCAATAACATAAGTGAATATGAATTCAATTTTTGTTTTCGTTTTTTATTATATCATCAATCTGAGATAGAAACATTTTATTTTCAGTTTTGTCTAGAAAAACTAGTATTTTTTCTAGTTCGAACTTTCGGTCTGTGAGACCGTGCGCGGGTATATGTGTTACAAAAATTGGCGCGGGTATAGCAAGGGTAATTATATTTCAGCTATATTGAGTGCCTTCAGTTCATCATACAATTTCCTTTTTCTGTATTTAATAAAATCGAAATATTTTAATCCTCCAGAATATCGTTCTTAAGAAATTAAATTAAGCTTAAAGAAATAAAATTAAGCTTAAAGAAATAAAATTAAAAATTATTTTAGACGAAATAAGACCCAATAATAGTTTTTTGGTGTCTTTATTAATTTAAGTGTTATTTTTATGAATTGATTCATTTTCCATATTAGGGGTTGTTTTATTGGGAGCTGGGTTAAATCTCTAATAATAAACTTTTTTGGGGGATTCATATTAAAACAATTGTAGGTATAATGCACGATAAGTTGAGGTATATGTGTCCCACACATTTTTACACATAAGAGAACTGCTTTCCAAATACCTCATTTCTGTCTTATTAAAAGGATGTGAAGTTCTTGAAAATTTTTTTTCTTTCTCCTTATATTTTTTGATAACTTACCTAAAATTCTTTTATTTGTTCTCTTATATTTGCATTAATTTAATTATATACAAATTCTTGAATATCTTTATAATAAAATTGGGTAAAAAAAACATTATCTCATGTCATTATTATCTGATTTCTGAATGGAAGTTTTCCGAACATGTGGTACAATTTTGGAATCTTCCATTAAACTAATTTTAATTGATTTTTTTTGTGTTGTAGTTTTAATATGTTTACCTTACAATTTTACTAGTATTCCAATAACTTTGTTTTGCATATAAAATATTAAAATCAATACATAAAATAAAATAGTAAATCATTTACTGTCTGCCTGTCACTTTTTTTTGGGTTCGCATCACGTAAAAACTACTGGATGGATTTCAATAAATTTTAAATTTTGTGAGTAGGTACTTTAGTATCCTGATTCCAATATAGGATACCTTATAAAGTATGTCTTATTTCCAAGAGAAAGTGTAGAAAAAGCAGTAAAAGTACGCCGATTATTTTACCGATTTAAAGGTACTGCATACTTTAAGGAATCTTTTATTTTTTAAAGCAGTATATTTGAAGCATTGTTGCGCAACAGATGGCGCTATTTTCCTGTCCTGTCTGGCTTATACAGAGCATTACAATAGAAATATTGTTAAGGCGCACACAACGTGTGTGGGCACAGCTAGTATTAAAATAAAATAATTAATTTCAAGCCTCATGGAACAAATGAAACAAACAACTTTCAAACAAATTCCCATTCAGCGTCGAGCCAACACCGGTAGAATTTACACTGCTGTGGTGTTGTTTTCCACAAAAACTTCAATCTCGTTGTAGACATGAAATATATTGGAGAATTTACAATGCCTCGCCATTCGACCTCTTACCTGCAGGCAAGCTGTTGTCAATATACCGAGTTTTTCAAAATGTTCTGCATTTTAAGGCCGGGGTACATTGAAGCCGTCATACGTTATACTTTGAGGTATTCAACGGTGATTAAAGTACCGACGGATACTAAATAAGGAAAGAAAACACTTGAAAAGCTTTGTTTATTTTGTCTCATTTTTGCTCCCACTCAAAACAAAATTTTAATCAAATCAAAGAAAAACCCAATTGATAGCTGTAAAACTGCTCAAGGTACGTCAAATGTTAAAAGTTATCCAACTTTCGTACTTTGCGTTGACGGAGTCGTACTGATTGTGATAACGCTCACAAGAAAACCTGTATTTCAAGTTTCTTGTCCGTTGAAAAAGACGACGTATAATGTATGATAAATTCTATACTCTCCCAACCACATAAATGATCGTTGACAGCCATAAGCTGTGACATTTCTTATGTCTAACAGTTGACTGTTTTGATGGTGACTTTGTTTGTGACTCATAGCTGGCTCAATTACGCGACCGTTAATTCAAACATTTTCACTTAACAAAATTGAAATAAGTAAATGTATTAATAATAAAAATAACAAAGTGAATAACGATAATAAAGTGAATAAACGAAATTCAAATCTGACTATAAGTCGGTTTCGAGAAATGGACCTGTCGCCAGTTGGCCTTCAACGTGCTGCTATTTGACACCTGTCAATTATTTTCTATGGGATCTCGTTTATAATAAACCAGCAACAATTAATGCCTTTGTAGCAAACATTATTTGCGTTATTTGTGGGGTACATCCAGCAATCCTCTAAAAAGTGACCAATAAATCGACGTCCAAAATGCACTTTGTCTAGAATAACAGCTGTGGCCATATGACGGAAATAATTTTCGTATTTTAATGTCATTGATTGAATATTGAATTGATAAAAAAAATTCTGCATACGTACTTTATATTATTACAGTTTATTATTTTATTATTTACTAACAGTGCCCGCAACTTCGTAAGCGCCTTTGAAATATTTTGATCGATTTTGCTTTGAAAGCAATCCACGCCAAAAACCCCTTATTTTTTAGTGCCGTCTTAAACTATGCTTCAGTTATGGTTGGTTATTTACTGTATAAAACAGCGTCATCTGTTAGTGGTTAGTACTTCAGTTATGGTTTATGTATTTACTTTACTACTAAAATAAATGCGTACATTCACTGCTGTTTCTCCACTTTCTCTTGGAGATAAAATATTTTTGCGGAATCAGGACACTAAGGTACCTCCCCAGAAAATTTTGATAAAATCCATCCGGTAGTAGTAGTGATGCGAACGCAAAAGAAACGCAGACAGACAGACTTACATATAGAAATGAGTTGCTATTTTATGTATTGACTTTTATTATATCTGTGGTTTTTTGACAACATATATATATTAAGTAGAGTCTAGAAAATTTTCCAAATATTTTAACTTAAAAGGTAAGTTTTTAAAGTCTATATTTTCGTCTAGTCGTCATATTTTTACTACGCTTAGTTATAAAAATGTTATTAAAAAAATTTATAACTAAAAAAAATTAGACTTAAGTTATTTTGTGAAAAGTCCAGAGATATTATTACGATTAATTATAATAAAGACCTTAAGCCTGAATAATTATTAATTCCATGAAAATTTATTTTGTTATTTACGAAATAATTCAAGTTTCAAAACTTGTTCTTTATGCATTTTTTCTGTTTTTATGTTTTATACATAAAAGGTTTTACTGTAGGCGCCGCGGATAATCGAGTGTTTACTGTATATAAATGAATAAGATAATTATTGTGCTGTTTCTGTATTCTAATTGAAAACTTTCTAGACGATTTCTTCAATCAGAATACAGAAACAGTAAACAAGTCTTGCCATTGCCAGATAAAAAATGCCTTCTTCATGGTTCCTATTATCTCGCAAATCATCTCACTGATGTTCAGCTAAGCAACATCCCTCAATCTTTGTCGAATGTAACCACGATCATTTAGGATGTTACGGGAGAATGGATTTAGAGATAACTATTTTATAAAAACGAAGAAATATCAAGGAAAAATTATGAAGTCTTAAAACAATATTTTTTTCTTTGAGAAACTTAGCTAATTAAAATCCCAGGACAAGATTTTTTTAGAAGATTTTTTCTTTGTAATTTAATTGAGTCTTTAGTTACACTTATTTGTTGGGCTTAGTGTTTACTTTTAATTTCATAGTTTGTATGTTTTCTTTAGTAATTACCTCTTTTGACTCCAACAAATATTCATTCTATAAATTGAAATAAATTAATACCAAATCTGCACAATAAAATGTGGTTTAAGGAAAAAGAAACTTATTTCTTAAAAGTAATCACAGCTTTCATATAAAACAAAATGGTCCTGAGATAATTAAAAAAGACATCTTAAAAACGGTTGACTGTCAAAAGTTTGAAAAGGGATTTAATCTGCAAAAAGGCAGTTTTTAACAATTTCCTTGGGAGCAAAAAACTCATCTTTGTTTTTTATTTCTAAAATTAAACTGTTAATTTCAAAAATGTCAAAAGTTTCACATTTTTTCATCAGCAATTAACTCTTAATCAATGTCAAAGAAAAGTGTTAAAATAAAAAGTTTTTCTTAAGAAAGCCTTCTTAAGCAACATTTTTATAATACATAGTATTTCTAAAGAAAATAAATACTAGAAGTATCCAAATACAGTTAAACAAATTTGTATAGAATTTTTTTAGTCTTTAAATAGTGGTTTGAAAGTCTGTATAAAAAGAATGTAATAGAATTATAATTATTTTAGTAATTCCTTACACTATTTACTTTATTAGTAGTAAATTTTTTGAATCAGTTTCAGTATAGTATTTTGTATCTGCTAATTAATTTGGGTCAATTCTTTTCTTTCTTTTCTTTTCAAAGAAATGTAGATATCTTATAAAATAAAACATATTAAACAGTTGCAGGAACACAAACAAGCTTACTGAACACATGATTATTCATACCATACTCTTACAGCTGTATTTATAATGTCTATGTACTCAACATATCCAAAATATCTATATTCTCTATCTAGGGAGAAAACGGACTCAATTAAAGATTTCCAACGAACTCTATTTTGGACAGTTCTTTTTGCCTCGTTCCAACTAAAACCGGATACTTCTAGTTCTTTCACTACTATGGAACGCCATGTATTCTTCCGCCGACCTCTGCGACGGTTGCCTTGAGGGTTGAATGTCATTTCTGAATTAGTTATTGTATTTGTCGATCTTAATGTGTGGCCTAGCCAACCATATTTTCTTCTTTTGATGTCTACATGCACTGGGGTTTGATTAGTTGTACGGTGAAGATTTTTGTTTGAGATTGTGTTGGGACAGAAACATCGTACGATTCGTCTTAGGCACCTATTCGTGAAGGTTTGCAGTTTGTGGATAGATGATTGTTTTAGACCCCACGTCTCACATCCGTAAAGCATGACAGGTTTAACGCAGGTATTAAATACTTTAATTTTCATATTCAGCGAGAGATCATTTGAAATCCGCATTTCTCTACCAGAGCACATTGCATTTCTGGATCGATTGATTCTATTTTGTATGTCCTCATCTGATCCATTTGCATTGGATACATTGAATTTATGTTCCATCAGGGGTTCCTCAAGGTAGTCATTTGTGTCCATTATTATTCCTAATATTTATCAATGATCTTCCAACATGCATCCATCATTCCAAAATATTAATGTATGCCAACGGTGTTAAGCCTTTCCTTAGCTTAAATGAAAATAAACAATAAATTGAAACAAAAATTTTAAAAATCATATAATTCCCCCCATAGACTATTTCGTTACAATATAAGCAGGGAAAATGGCTATCGTACATCACACACCTTATCCTTGGGCAAATGTTAGCAATGTTGAGCGACTCTGAGGAAGAAGGTCAGGCTAATGACAGCTCTAGACTCAATGAAAGTAAGATAGTTGTAAATTTACAATCGGAGTACTAGAAATCAATGTGTAATGAAGGCGATGGAAACAGGACACATAAATTAAGACTTTTACTTTTGTATCCTCCCTGCAAGAATAAAAAATGTTGAACATAAACAAAATTGTATTACAAATAAGGGTCAGAAAATCTTGAGGCCATTGCTTTTTATATTTTTTATAAATGTCATTTTGCGATGGTTTGATTTTTGCTGTTTTTTAATGTTGTCGGTGTGATATTTTGACTCATTGTTTTTTTTTTTTGTAGTGAAATGATTCCTAGCTTGCCAAGTTCATCCTTAGGTTTCATAACTTCATTGACTATCGTAGCTATTGCGATGATCCAGTTTGGGAAGCGTTAGAGTTTCCCAACTTACAAAATAAAAGAATAATAGCCCTTCAGCAAATAACGTGTATAGCTTCTTGTATAGCATCAAATAGAAAGTAATATTTTTAGCTGTGTACATTTGTAAAACAAGCTGACGTAAGGGACGTTATCTTGTAAAGTTCACAGTACGGGACAAAAAAAATCATGTTTGCTGTTGCACCAAACGATAACTTTAGATCAACTACAAAAGAGATTTTATTTCATATTTAACAAATTTAATCTGGCAACAACACAAATTAGTTGCCCAACTTCAACATCGATTACACACTGTGTAATTTTTTAAGTCATGGCAAAATAACCATATACGGACACCACTACGTCATAAAAGACCAAAAAAAAGACTCCTATCTCCCAGTTTTGCCTAAAGTCCTCCAGGTTTTTTTTGTAAATTTAATCTGGCAACAACACAAATTAGTTGCCCAACTTCAACATCGATTACACCCTGTGTAATTTTTTAAGTCATGGCAAAATAACCATATACGGACACCACTACGTCATAAAAGACCAAAAAAAAGACCCCTGTCTCCCAGTTTTGCCCAAAGTCCTCCAGGTTTTTTTTTATGGGCCCTCAAAGATGTGGGGCCTCGATGTCATTTTTGCAAAATATGATCATTTACTCAAGCTCATATTTTGCAAACCGTTTGAAATTTTGATATACCCTCTGAGGCAAAGTTGTAGCTCTTGTCATAAAGAACATTGTTAACATATAAAATCAAAAGAACTTCATCTTCAAGGTCAAAATCGCAAAAAACTTTAAAAAATAAATTTTTTTTACCTTTTTTCCCCTGTTCAGGTCCATAGGTAGCAAACCGTTCAAAATTCAAGGAAACAATCAACTACAAAAATGAACCTAAGATCTCAATAAACAACTTCCTAGAACATATGAACTTCCTAGGAATAATTCTTAACACCGTTTAGGTAGCGCTTAGGTAGGCGAAATGAATTTAAAAATTTTCGGGAAATTTTTCACTTTTGCGGCTACTTAAGCGCTACGTAAACGGTGTTAAGAATCATTCCTAGGAAGTTCATATGTTCTAGAAAGTTGTTTACTGGGATCTTAGGTTCATTTTTGTAGTTGATTGTTTCCTTGAATTTTGAACGGTTTGCTACCTATGGACCTGAACAGGGGAAAAAAGGTAAAAAAAATTTAATTTTTTAAAGTTTTTTTCGATTTTGACCTTGAAGATGAAGTTCTTTTGCCTGGAGGACTTTGGGCAAAACTGGGAGACAGGGGTCTTTTTTTTTGGTCTTTTATCACGTAGTGGTGTCCGTATATGGTTATTTTTTTCCGTGTTGCACTGTGTTATCTAACTTCGTAATTCTTAGATTTGTGTCTGATTTTTTTTGCGTTCTGCCCAGAATTTTGTACCTTATAAACTCAACTTTGACCCCTAACAAGATAAGGCCTCTTTCGTCAACTTGTGCACCTAACCAGTATTATTATTTCTAATAAGGTTTTCTTTACTGTTGATCATAAAGTTATACCAGCATTATGAATTTTATGGGTTGTAAATATTTTTGACTTTGTATGTGGTATATACGCTGCTGTCTATTTATATAAAAACACAAATTGTTTTAAGTTTGTCATTTTATAATAAGAGCAACATTTTCTGAATACTTTTAATAGTATCCATTTAGCATTTTCGCAAACCAAGGAGACTAGTAACAATATTAAAAATTTACATTACCAACAATACGTGTAAACAATTTTTTCCGAAAATATCTTCACCGTTAGTATTAATAAATAGGTTTGTGTAACTATTTTGTAATATGTAGCACTTTTATTTTAATTTATTACTTTTGCATCTCATCTCCAACAAGTTTTGCACATAGTGAATTTATAATAAATCCATCATTATGATATGCAAGCACATATGGCAAATATGTTATACATAGTTTTTAATAAATTCATGCTCTCAAACACCAGTATACTATTTTTTAGTATCCATACTGATACAATGTTTATTGAATACACACGCTAATACATAATATGTATTTACGCATGGACTTAACACAGGATAACACTGATACTGATGGTGTTTTTAGCCTACCAGTTACATGAAAGCTGGAGAAGTTTGTAGTGATCCAGAAAATTCATTACATACTGTCAGGTGTCTAAATTAAATTTTTCCCATTTTTTTTTTAAATTGTTAACCTAATTTGTGTTCTTTCAACCCTATTAGTAATGAGAGAAAATAAACGAAAGTAGGCCTTACTTTATATGCAGACCACGTGGATTTTCCCCTAGACTTAGGGGATTTTTTTCATTTAGAGGAGAATTTGAGGGTTAACATTTGGTACTTCGCTTCTTGCAGTAGGGAAGTAGGAATATGTACTCATTTTGTATGACAAACAGTTCAAAAATTTTAATATTTCAATTAAAAATAAAAATAAATCAATAAAAATAATTAAAATTAGAAAAAAAAAAACAGAAGGCCTTGTGCCTCCAAAAGAAGGAGTAAAGAGGCCTTCTAGAAGGCCCTCATACTCCTTCTTTTTACCACTGGGTATATTTATATACACACGCATATGTATATTTATAATACATACTATTTATAATACCTACAATTTTTCTTTTGGGCGATTTTTAACAAAAATCGGGGATTAATTTAGGGTATTTTTTTATTTAATTAATTTGGATTTTATTTTTTGAAAATTCCAGAAAATTCTATTATGTAATCAAGAAAAATTATTTTAGGGGTGTATTTTAAAACAAGCTAGTTTTTAGGGGTTTTTTATTTGTTTTTAGGGGAGAGAGAAACAAATCTGGCAACCGTGATGCAGACTCGAATGGTGATCAGGAACGCCAGTAATTTTGTAATACTGTATGAGCAACAAAGCAACGAAAACTTTAAGTCCAACGTTAACGATGTCACAAAATAAAATCAGGGTCCATGATTATTGAAATACTATGCTAGTTTTTTTTGAGATTTGGAAGAAAAATAAAAGTATCTTAATGCATACGGCATGCTATTCAATACTTGTGCTTTTTTAATAAACATAAGAATATCTCTAGAAGAGTAATAAATATGATGCGACAAATTAAAAATTCAGGCGTTGAATTTTGAAAAAGTTTGTACAAAATCATTAGAAGTATTGAAAGGTCCTTTTTAAAAACTCTATATTTAAACTGAAACACGAATCGTAAAACTTTTTTATTTAAAATCTCTATTAATCTTACATTACCATTTTACGTGCAAGAATAAATTTCCAAACAATATCATATTTGGGACATTAGTAATGCCTGTAAAATTAAAGTAAAATTAACTTTTGAAGAAACTTTATCTATGTGATATGAATACATTAGTTTGTTGTCAAGTAATACACCCAAAACTCGGACTCTGTTCACCCACTCTATGCTATGTTATGCTATGCTAGGTTCAGAGGAAAACCTTCTGAATCTAGCACATCGAACCCCATAACTTTAGTTTTTGATAAATAAATCTGAAGACAATTTAAATCCATCCAGGTATCGACCCTATAAAGAGTATTATTTACCACATTCCAAAAATTGTAAAATGATGGTTTCATGAAAAACCAAAGCTGAAGATCAGCAAATGCATAGGTATCACGTGAACTCATTTCAATTTTGTTATATATATTTTTTTAATATTTTGAGGTCCAGAAAGTTGGCAGGAGGTATGGAAAAAGAATAAAGAAATTGTTTAAAAAATATAAAAAAATTCAGGAATAAATTACTTTTTTTGGCATAAAATGTTAATAGGATTACTTAAACGAATCCTCAGCTACATTATTGCCAAACAAAGTTAAGCGCTATCACCTGGTATGAATGAGATATTAGACAAAAACTGATGACACAAGTGGCCACTGAACTTCACAATTTTTCCATGACCCTGAATATAAATTGTTCACCAAATTAGCTTAACTGATTAAAGGGTGTTACTACCCTTTTGTAGTAGAATCGAACCTATACTATCAAATCCGTGTATTTTTTCGAAAATTTCTTATTTCTTGCACTATGTAATTTGAACCTGACCATCAGTCTCAATTGTTTTGTTTAAACAAAGGAGCATTTAACCAGGTGACAACACAAGGCTGAGCTAATATTAAAGAGACATTTTTTCAATTTTTTATATATAGAGTTTGACATTTATCATTTATTTTAAGAGGAAATAAAAGAATTGTTAGTGACAAATCCATATAAAAAAAATTCAAAAAAATTATTTGTAAAATTTTATGCTCATTGACACCTTGTTAAATGTGCCTCAGTATTAACAGCAGTGTTGTCAGATTAGGGGATTTATACCCAAATCGGGGATTTTTATTTGCAAAATGGGATTAAAAATTTGGTTTGGGGATTGGGGAATTCGTTGAGGATAATTTCAATATTTTGAGGATTTTTTGGGGATTCTTATTTTGATTTCATATACATTTTGGACATGTAATTTTATTATTATTTTAATTGTTCGCTATTTAAGTATGGTTGATAAATGGAGATGAAAAAGTCATAACGAAAATTATTTAAGCAGCAAAAGTTAATTCATTGGATTTACCCTGGATGAAATAGAACTTGCTTAAGATTTTAAGAAAGAACAGAATACTTGCCTTGTTTTCAGACCTCAATTTGCTTACCAACTACAAAGTTTGTCTCATATTGGCAAAGAAACTAATAAAATATTATATAAATTGCAAAATTAGTTGCTCGAATCTTCGTTATAAAATAATACATAAACGTATATATTAAACATAATTTTTTTTTTTTTGTACCACCAACCCCCAATCAGATAGGCGCTTTACCAATCAGTCTATCGAAATTTTTTGTAACCCTTTTAATCCATCCCCAGAAATTGTTAACTCAATCAACTTGTATAATATTATTACAATAAAAATATACAGCTTAGGCCCATTATTATAGTAATGTGGATAATGCTCATTGCTATAACTTGTCCTTATAGTACGTGATATTTAAAAGTTGTTTTTGGCTTACTTTTAATAACGAAAAGCTATTTATCGCTCCAACAAAATCCTAACTTTAGCTAAAGGCAAGTTATAATAATGGGCCTTAATGTATTTATGCGGTAATTTAAATTTTGGAAATTTAATTTAAAAATTTAAACTTTTTTGTTGAATTTTGGGGATGAAGATTTTGAAATTGAGGATAGAACCCGAAAAATATCTGGGAACCCTGATTAACAGTGAGGCTTTAGTTCGTTTTATTCTCTCTATCTCTCTCTCTCTCTCTGATTAATATTAAAGGAAAAATGGGTAAATTTTATTTTAACCATTAGCAGAATTTAATGCATTTTCTGGATCGCTACATCTTTGCTTCACCATTCTTTTCATCTATCTACTTTGTGTTAACTTAATATCTTAAATTAAGCTGAAATTTTATCTGGCGAGTACTAATATTTTTTATTAATTACGTAGATTATGGTAAAAAATATTCTATTACTTCTTCTTCACTATTTTTATAAAATTTCTAAAGTTTTAAACAATTTTAAAACATTAATAACTGAGAAGGAATTTTAAATATAAAATTTCAGGCTAACTTTTTTTTTATTTTAACACTATAGCTTAAACTTTTAATATAGGTCTTTAATTAAGCATAAATTTAGCTTTCATTTTATTTAATACTTGATTAAAGTCATGTTTAACCAAGTGTGCTTTAACAACTGCCGGTATAAATAACGCCGCAACTACCACAATATCACTAGCGTGTGTATATAGTCGTATATATTTTTATAGAAATACACAAAACTATTTAAAGTTGCAACATGTCATTCACAAATTCATAAATATGCAATTTTTTGCATATGTTCATACCAGTATGTATATACAAACACACATAAAAACACACTGCACAAACACAGACATATTTATAGTATATAAGGAGTAAAATATGCACGAATACAACATGAATGATATCTGCTCCCAATTTGTTTGTTCAATGCACGCAGAATGTTGTTGAAGCTAAAGTTGGTAAATGTTAAGGCATGATGGTGCTTCTGATGTTTATAATGACGACGGTGTATCTTAACTATTTGTACTACTACCTCTACTACTAGTAGTATTAACTTTTAATGTACCAGCTTTTTTGTGATATTCAGATAACTGAATATTCATTAAAATTATATAAACATGTTAAAAATAGCGAAATTATAAAAAGTACATTTTTGTACACACCTTTCCTTTCAATCTTTAGATAACATTATAATGAAATAAAACTACGCTGCACCAAAACAAACAAAAAAAAGCTTTCAAAAAATTTGTTGCACAAGTCAGTTGCATATAGTTCTCATACATAAATTTAATAAAGAAATAAAAAACAAAAGTTATTTAAATTAATTATTTTCGTTGTCGATTTTGTTTAAAGCTTTTCATTTTTTTCTCTTTTTCCTAGTTATTAAAGTTGTTAATGAACAATTTAAAAAATAATTTATTTGAAATAAATTATTTCTATACAAAATTAAGTCAAGGTAAAAAATTATTTAAAATTTTGTGGTAAAAAAATACTTTAATTTTATTGTGTTCTGACTTTTATTACATTCTTTTCCTTACTTTTATTGAAGAATATCTGTACCCGCCACGTCGTGGGCGTCCTGCTATTTTGTTCGATTTTCCTTTGAAAGTATTCAATACCTATTGTAAGACTTACTTATAGAGTAGCAGTTACAGAATAACAGAATTTTATAGCAACACTTTAGTCGTAGTATTCTTACCAAATTTTAAAAATTAACGCTAAATAACAAAAATAATGTAATCACATAATTACCTAAGCATATATGTATTTCACAAAATAACCAAATTATACAACACGTACGCGACTTAAAACAAATACAAATTTTATTTTTTGTTTTTTTTTTTTTTTGTTTTCATAATTTTTTTATTGTATCTTCAATATTTTTGAACTAACAATAATTACTCATATCTTAAGTCTAAAATAAAAATTTACTTTTTAAGTCCAGCCAGTGCTAGACAAAAATAATGTTTGTTTCACGGATTTTGAAATCACTTGCGGGTCATCCCTCTAATGTATGGCCAAGAAAAGCAGTATCTCTTCTTTTTAGTCGAATGTAACCAGGTTCATTCAGCATGTTACGCGCCAAAGGGTTTGGATGAGATTCAAGCCTTTTATTTAATTGGCTATTTGGCAGTAAGAAGTTCATATGTTTTTATCTCCATGTGTGTTTAAATATTAAAAACTGAAGGTGCCGTGCCATACTAAGTACTTAAAACGATAATTGTTTTAAAATATATACAACTTTCTAAAATTAAAGGTTTCGTGCTGTACTAAGCAGTACTTTGTTCCTCCTTAAGATATGCTACATATCAGTTTATGTATTTTTTTACTTTATAAAAAATAAAGTATTCATATCCGGTTACTTCAACTGCTTACTTTCACTGCCTTTTCTCCACTTTCTTTTGGAAATAAGATATTTTTGCGAAAAAAAGTATCCTATATTGGGACCAGGATACTTAGGTACCTCCTCACAAAATTTTGTTAAAATCAATCTAGTAGATTTTACCTGATGCGAACGTAAATGAAAAGCATACAGACATACAGACGGAAATGAGTTACTACATTATTATATGTATAGATAATAAAAGAATATGAAAATATATATATAAAAATATATTATTGTCAATAAAAGCTACCATACTTGGGACTTTTTTCACCTAACTCCAAGTAGTAAATATTAGTGGCAGTTTTTAGATTGCAATATTTCCAAAACTACCCCTTAAGATTATACTCAAACAACTTAACGAAAGAATTTGTGTTTAATAAAAATAATCTATACCGATACTATTTAAGCAATAATTAAATAAATTTAATTGCTGGTTTATCTTTCAATATCGCCTCTTTCTACTGATTCTCTTATAAAATGGTACTAGTCTGTCTGAAATCACTAAAGTCAAGGTTAGAGGCTGGATGTAGCACGTGACCCTATGAGAGCAAGGTTGCCATAAATTTCATTAAAATCATAGAGGACAAGAAAGTGGTCTGCTTCGAAATTCCCCCTACATTAAATTAAAATAAAACAGCTCATACATATGTAGACTGTCAGATCTTTACAATATAGAATATTTTACTTTTTTCGGGAATGTCTAAGTGTTTGTTTAATCAGTGTACTCAATAAAAATTATACAAATAATTAAGGAAAAAATTAAAAAACGTAAAGAAGAAATAAAACTTTACAACATTTAAATTGTTATAAAATAATGCCTCGCAATCTGAAAGATTAAATTATAAGAATAAATTTATCTAACTATAATCAGCTAATAATATAAACAATTTAAGCAAGACAACAAAAAAATTAACTTCTCTTTTAAGCCTGAACTATGAAGCGTAGTGAAATGTTGTCTTAAATTATAATAATATATAATTTATTTTTATATAAAATTTTTGTTTTTCATTTGTAATTCTTGTAAAAAGAATTTTCGCAGTTTGAAAAGCTTAATTAAAAGAAAAACTTCATGTCATTTTAATTAAGTAATTAAGTCAGCATTTTAAAAGGTTCAAGGCAATAAATAAATTATCGTCTTATTTAAGTCTGAAATATGAATACTATATTTTACTTGAGAATTTTTAAGATTTTTTTTTTTTAACATAAAGATGTGTCATCACCCTTTTATTTTTCTTTATCATAATTTACATTTCTCTCGTAATTAAAATTTTTAGCTTACTTTCCACCATTTCACATTATAACAAAATGCTTGTGACAATTTGCTACAAAACCACCAACAGCAACCAACCACTTGTTTAGATAAAAAAATATAACAAGTTTGAAAAATAATGAATTGTTTTGAGAAGGAGTATTTTTAGCTTTTTGGTTTGCTGAAAAGAAATTTCAAAATGACAAATACAGTCTCATAGCTTACGATTGTGTGAAATTTTACATTGTCATAGAAACTTGTACCTTTATACTTGCATATTTTATAATTCGTCGCTGTTATACACACACACACACACAGACACACCTACATTTTCGCATATTTATAAACTTGAGTGTTTTCGTATGCAAATTTGTGTTAGTGTGACTATTTTCAGTGAGTATGGGAGTATGTAATGATGTGTTATACGTACTTAGGTATAACTAGATAAACTAACTGAAGTGCTGTTTTAGTAAGTGCTGACAACTATAAAGAGAGATACTCAGCCACCAAAATAATTTGTTTCTTTAAAGTTTTGCCTTGTTTGTATAGGAATTCTTTTTCTGTTCTTTGGTTTTAGCACATTTGTTTAAATGTTATAAAAGAAGAATGTTGACAAAAAGTGTCGAAGATTTGGATGTTATTTGCTATGTGCACTTACAAAAAATAAATACTAAATATAAAAGAAACGAATTTTTTCTCTCAAAACCAAGCACGACACTATATACGTTTGTATATTTGCAAAAAAAAATACAAAACCCTTTTTTGCATACATATAATTGTGAAATTTAAAATGTACCCACAAAATAGTGTCTAAATACCTAATTAAATGGAAACTTATAAGATATTTCTAAGGTTTTTTTTTTTTAAGAAGGAAGTCTTGTTATTTATAAGGAAAACCTTTTTGAAAAAATCAAAAGGATCTGGCCTGAGCAAACAGTGAAATACATATAATGGGTGATTTTTTTGAGGTTAGGATTTTCATGCATTAGTATTTGACAGATCACGTGAGATTTCAGACATGGTGCCAAAGAGAAAGATGCTCAGTATGCTTTGACATTTCATCATGAATAGACTTACTAACGAGCAACGCTTGCAAATCATTGAATTTTATTACCAAAATCAGTGTTCGGTTCGAAATGTGTTTTATCGACAAATTTTGTTCAGTGATGAGGCTCATTTCTGGTTGAATGGCTACGTAAATAAGCAAAATTGCCGCATTTGGAGTGAAGAGCAACCAGAAGCCGTTCAAGAACTGCCCATGCATCCCGAAAAATGCACTGTTTGGTGTGGTTTGTACGCTGGTGGAATCATTGGACCGTATTTTTTCAAAGATGCTGTTGGACGCAACGTTACGGTGAATGGCGATCGCTATCGTTCGATGCTAACAAACTTTTTGTTGCCAAAAATGGAACAACTGAACTTGGTTGACATGTGGTTTCAACAAGATGGCGCTACATGCCACACAGCTCGCGATTCTATGGCCATTTTGAGGGAAAACTTCGGAGAACAATTCATCTCAAGAAATGGACCGGTAAGTTGGCCACCAAGATCATGCGATTTGACGCCTTTAGACTATTTTTTGTGGGGCTACGTCAAGTCTAAAGTCTACAGAAATAAGCCAGCAACTATTCCAGCTTTGGAAGACAACATTTCCGAAGAAATTCGGGCTATTCCGGCCGAAATGCTCGAAAAAGTTGCCCAAAATTGGACTTTCCGAATGGACCACCTAAGACGCAGCCGCGGTCAACATTTAAATGAAATTATCTTCAAAAAGTAAATGTCATGGACCAATCTAACGTTTCAAATAAAGAACCGATGAGATTTTGCAAATTTTATGCGTTTTTTTTAAAAAAAAAGTTCTCAAGCTCTTAAAAAATCACTCGTTAGGTTCTAAATTGCATTTTTATTATAAAACGTTATGGGTAATTAGCATAATACTAAATAATTAATATTAAAATTCACAAAAATTTTATATATAAATAAATATGCAATTACTTATGCAAACCTTTGGCAACACTTGTTACTATTCGATTCACTTGCGAGAACAAAATTTACTTGTGTATGCAATTAATTATACTTTACGTCTGCATTAAGTGATGGCAAAAAATCATCCAATTGTAGAAGGACAGTAAGGAAAAATAAAAACGGTTTGTTGGTGTTTTTTTTTGAAGCTGTAATATTCTCAAATATTATTCTATTAACATATACACTTCTCATTCTGTTTTGTAGAATTTTGTTACTTATAGAGTAATTTCGGCTTCTCTAAAATTAGGAAAAATGTTTCCTTGTGATTTGGGCTGAGCCACCAGTGAGATATGTATTGGAACTAGCTATTTTTCCCCAACAAAAAAGTGGCAATGGGTATTTTTTTTTTTAATTTATTTTATTTGCAATCTATTTTGCAAGAAATATTAAGCAAGCAATTTTTTTGAAATTTACATTCACTGAGTTGCTAAGTTCTATTAAACTAAGCAGAATATAGAAAAGGTTATTTAGTAAAGTATAGTATACTACAATAATTTTTTATAGGTACAAATAAAATGGCTTATTTTACTTATGACTATCTTCTGAAAGGCAAATCTAATACATGAAATCTTTTCAGTTTTCGTATCTCATAACTATCATCAAGAAGAGTTATAGCCAATATATTACTCTGAAAGTCTTTTTAGGTATCTATCAGGATTGATATCTCTGAAGGATTTCAATATTTGAATTGCTTGCAAACTGGCTACAAAGTTGTCTTATATAATAAAATTTTATTTTCCAAGCTTAATTCTGACTTTGTTCCAAGTAGCCAATACATTTTTTTTGTTCATGGGTAATTGGCATAATATTAAGTAATTAATATTTAAATTCCCAAAAAATTTTAATAGAGGTATAGAATATTAAGTTGCAATAAAACAACGATGGATTATTCGATTGACATGAATTTTATTTATCCGAAAGATAATCTTGTGGCATTATATTTTAAATATGATATGACGGCTGGTTCGGATGTAGTCCAATCTGGACGTTCAATTTTCGATAACTTTTTCCAAAATTTGTGGCCGTATATCGGCAATAACACGGCGAATGTTGTCTTCCAAATGGTCAAGCATTTGTGGCTTATCCGCAAAGACCAATGACTTTACATAGCCCCACATAAAGTAGTCTAGCGGTGTTAAATCACAAGATCTTGGAGGCCAATTCACAGGTCCAAAACGTGAAATTGCACTATTTGCAAGCATTATTGCATTATTTGCACTATTTGCAAATAGTGCAAATTTCTTTATGGGTTGTCTTGTGCCAAAAATGAGTTAAAGCAATTGTGAATGACAGGTTTTCTTATTGATGTAATGAAGTTTCCTTTCTGATAAAAATAAAAAGATTTACCAGATGAAAAAATAAGGAATACCTTTAGAAATATCTTCCATTCATTCTGCTGGCATACCCCTTGACCTTAAACCGTTTCATATAGGATATATTATTGCTTCTATTAGGCAGTTTTGGCTTGTATATTTATTTAAAATAATTTCGTTTATTTTAGGACAAACTTCTTTATAAAATGAAGAATGACTTATTTTTCTTGTACCCTAAACTTGATTTCCTTTCACATATTTTACGAAAAAAATAACTACTAGTTTCTTTTTGTTGGCAAAATGTACAATGATTTTTTTCAGTGTAAATAAATTAATATCCGATTGTAAAAAGGATTGTGGGTGGGTTAATTTTAATTTTGTGTTTGTATAATAAGCACTTAAAATTTTGATAAGACAATTTTTTTTAAAATCATGTGAACACCTTCTGTAGCGGCAATTTATAAAATGCTTAAAATATTTAATAAAATATGTACACTTCGGTTCACTTATTTAAAGGCACAAAAGATCCCATATTCAGGAGCCGGTATCTTTTGCAATATTTAACCGATTCCAGAATTTTAAAATAGAAATGGAAGCCAGACAACTTGAGATATAAACAAAATCATGACAATGGTGGTTTCTTAACTAAGAAACCTTTTTTTTGAGGAATTTATAAAAAAATTCTAAAAATGTAGTATTTTTTTTTTGGTTCACTTGAATAAAGGCACTTTGTTGCTTTTGTATTATTTTTAAAGTAAGCGGTGATTTTTTGTTAGGGGCGTTTGTTTATTGCAATTTATTATATCTTAGTCGATTTACGAGTCAAAATGGCAAAACAAAAAATTTTAAATCTATCGGAAAGGGCTAAAATCGATCTTTACCGTTCTGAAGGATATTCTAACCGCGCAATAGCTAAAAAAATTGGACGGAGCCCAACAGTTGTCGACAATTACATCAAGGACCCCGAGGGGTATGGAAAAAATTTTAAAGGAAGGGTTTCGTTGCCTTTATCTACTTATGAGAAAAGAAAAATCATCAGAATTGCTTCTAATTCTGCCTTATCCTTGTCAAAAATAAGAGCTCAAGCTGGAGTGCAAGCGAGCAAGTCATCAGTACGTAGAGTTATTAAGAGCTGTGAGTATCTTAAATATCAGAAATTACAAAAAAAGCCGCCACTTAATGTTCCTCGTAAGGAAAAGCGTCTTCAATTCGCAAAAGACTACATGGTATGGGATGTGCAGCAAAGAGGCCATGTAAATGACTGGAAAACCGTTGTATTTACGGATGAAAAGAAGTTTAATTTGGATGGGCCTGATGGCTACAACTATTATTTCCATGACCTGCGTAAAGAAAAGCGATTTTTGAACCGACATCACAGCCGAGAGGACGGCGTTATGGTGTGGGGTGCTATTACGTACTATGACACCATCGATCTTGAATTTCAAAGTGCAAAAATGACTGGTGCAACCTATAGAACGTTATTGGAGTCGGCTTTCCCGAAGTTCAATGAACTATTTGGTCCAATACCTTGGATATTGCAACAGGATACTGCCCCTATACACAACGCCGGAGTAGTAAAGGAGTACATTGCAAGCCAAAATGTTAATATACTTGACTGGCCACCCTATTCGCCAGATCTAAAAATTATCGAAAATGTGTGGGGTTGGTTATCTCGTAAGGTCTATGAAGGAGGTAGACAATTTGATGACAAGCAGACACTAATTCAGGCCATTAAGGATGCTTGGAATGAAATTTCGTTGGATTACATGAATTCTCTTTATCTGTCAATGAAAACCCGTATATTTGAAGTTATTAAAAACAAAGGGGGTTGTACTCATTACTAATAGTTCTTTAATAAAGCGAATAAAGTAATAATAACTTAAAAAACAAGAAAAGCTGTTTTTCATTAAAGTTAGTTAAAGTGCCTTTATTCAAGTGAACCAAAAAAAAAATACCACATTTTTAGATTTTGTTTATAAATTCCTCAAAAAAGGGTTCCTTAGTTAAGAAACCACCATTGTCATGACTCTGTTTTTATCTCAAGATATCTAGCTTCCATTTCTATTTTAAAATTCTGAAGTCGGTTAAAAATTGTAAAAGATACCGGCTCCTGAATATGGGATCTTTTGTGGCTTTAAATAAGTGAACCGGAGTGTATGACTATAATATTGCAGGCAGGTGCTGAAATATTAAAATATCTTGAACGTATAAACATTTCTATTTACACAGCTACACATCACTCATACGCCACCCCTTTCGGTAAACTTATCACATTCGGCTGAATTGTGGGAATTCCCGTCATTCACTTGCCTTTAAATAAAGTAATGACGGAAATGCAAGCTAATATTCAAATTGAATTTTTTAACCATCAAACCTAAAATTTGTTGTAATGAATATGAAAGTTGCTGTAGTACTAAAATACTAATACTAAAAAATAATTCCCAATTCAACAAATTCCTGTAAGATAACTGTCATTTAAAATTAACGTACAATTATTTTTTTTTTCTTATAAAATAAACGCCTTCAATAAAGCTAACTGCGGGAAATGCCGTGTAATGTGCAGAATATATACATATATGTAAAATTAAGTGAGTTTCTCAGTACGACCATCATCTCATGGCAGGAATTGCAGTCATTTGTTTGACACAGTTTAAGCAATGATTCAGTGATAAAAAGCAGTTATTGTATTATTAAGTGAAGCCGATTTTTTTTATGTATATTGTGTAGTTTTGGGTATAAAGAATACATTTTAATGTTCTTTTAATATTTTCGCATACAAATACACGATGGTTAAAAACTTTTTATCAAAAATAAAATATTAATTTTAAAATTTTTTTAATTCCTATTTTTCTTCTGTATAAATAAATCATGAAATTACAAACAAATGAATATTTAACAACAAGCATTAAGCCTGTATTTTAATTTATTAATAAAAATTTATTTAAAATAATATATTGACTTTTAAAGAACAGAGTTAAATTTAATTTAAATTGCAAATTAAAATACCCTGTGGGATATTTCAATATAAAATTTTCCCATTACAAGAAAAAGTAGGAGGGCTAGAAAATCTCATGTGTTGGGGTTTTCTTTTTGTAATTTAAACAAAATTTAAATATATAGTTAAAACGACAAATAATGTTTATCTTACTTTTAATGTTATAATATGGGATTTCACTTTGTGTATCAAAAACAATGTTAAGTAGAAAAAAAATATATTTTTTTACAACACTATACGTCTTAATAACTTGGTAGTTTTTAGGGTTCCGTACACAAAGTGTAAAAACGTACCCCTATTGTTTTCGCTACAATGTCTGTCCGTCTGTCAGAGCCTTTTATCTCTGGAACCGTTATAGGTAGACTCTTGAAATTTTCACAGATGATGTATAGCTGTTGCCGCTATAGCAACAAGTACAAAAACGTACAGGGTGTTCCGATAGAGAGGTGTTATTCACGAACATGTGTTTATTTCTTGAACTGTAGGAGGAATACACTAAAAATATGTAAGCAATAATTAAAACTTAGTTCGCTATATAAACAAGTCTAAAAAAAATAAACCTTAAAATTAAATGGTGTACCGATAGTGGGGTGATTTGCATGAATAAGGCCTAAATTTTTCACCATAATAGGTAGACTCTTGAAATGTTCACAGAAGGCGTATAACTGTGGCCGCTATAGCAACAAATATTAAAACTTATAGGGGATTCCGATCAAGAGGTGTTATTCACGAAAATGTGTTTATTACTTGAACTGCAGGAGGCATACACTAAAAATTTACAAACAGTAATTAAAACATAGTTCACTATATGAACAAGTCTAAAAAAAATTAACCTAAAAATTAAAGAGTGTTCCGATAGTGGTGTGATTTGCATGTATAAAGCCTAAGTTTTGAACCATAATAGGTAGACTCTTTAAATTTTTACAGAAGGTGTATAACTGTAGCCACTATAGCAGTAAATACTAAAACTTATCGGGTGTTCCGAAAGTGAGGTGTTATTTGCCTTTATGTCTTTAGATCTTGAGCTAAAGGAGGCAACCACTTAAAATTTGCAGACAGTAATTAACTCTGTGTTCGATTTCTAAACAGCTATATAAAATTAAACCTTAAAATTAAAAGGTGTTCCGAGAGCGTCGCGCTTTGCGTGTATATGGCCTAAGTTTTGAACGATAATAAGTAGACTCTTGAAGTATTACTATGGAAAATATAACAAATAATAAAAATTAAAGGGTGTTCCGACAGTGAAGTGATTCTCATGTATAACTCCTTATTTCTTTAAACGTAATAGGTAGACTCTTAAAATTTTGTACAGGAGATAGTTGCCACGGCCGACATGACAATTACTAAAAATTATAGGGTGTTCCGGCAATGACATGTTTTTCACGTATAGTGACTT
This sequence comes from Phasia obesa, assembly GCA_949628195.1. Taxonomy (NCBI): domain Eukaryota; kingdom Metazoa; phylum Arthropoda; class Insecta; order Diptera; family Tachinidae; genus Phasia; species Phasia obesa. The sequence continues at coordinate 79,809,391 of OX451218.1, forward strand.
ACCTTTTTAATCGTAATAGGTAAACTCTTGATATATTCATAGAAGAAGAATTTCCATGGCCGTTATAACAAATAACAAAATTAAAGGGTGTTCCGACAGAGACATGATTTGTACTTAAGTAGCCTTATTTTTGAACCGTAATAGGTAGACTCTTGAATTGTTTACAGTAGATGTTGTACTTCGGCCGCTGTAAGAATTACTAATTACTAAAGGGTGATCCGTCAGTGACATGTTTTTCACGTATATTAGCTTATTTTTTGAACCGCAATAGGTAGGCCTGATATTTTTATAGAAAGTGTATTGCCATGGCCGTTATAACAATTCCTAAAATTAAAAGTGTGTTCCAATAGCGATGCAATTTTCGCGATTATGACTTAGATTTTAAAAATAAAAAATGAAAAAATTAAACTTGAGTTTTTAAAGGCGTACTAAACATAGTACCCTACCTGTGTGAGACTAACTCGCACTTTACTGATTTATTTTTAATGTGTTGTAGTCAATTTGGTATTTTTACTGGAAAGTGTGAAAACAGGCATATTATTGAATATTGAAATTATTAATATTTAACACAACTAATTACGTAATATGTGACCTTTTTTAAACACTGATGTTACAACACTGTCAACTAGGAAGTCGTAGCACCCAAATATAAATATTTTGTATAATACATACAATGAAATTTGTAGTCAAGCTTGAGTCCGTTCTATTCCTTCAAAGAAAGAATAAATTAAATTACAACTAAGGTGATATTATTAAATGTTGGCTGAAGCAACAACAAATATGGTAAATATTAAAGTAAACAATTTTAAAAATATTTTTTCTGCTGGTCTGTCTACTCGACTATCCAGTTCTTCAGAGATCTTTATTTCTTGAACCTTTACACTTAAAATATATTTTTTTATAAAATGTATTACTGATTAAATCACATGCTTTAATAATCCATCTAGAATTTTACTGGAGAAAAATAAGCTGCATACTTATGGTATTAAATATCAATAAGATAAAATGCTGATAATAATTTACTATATATATCCTATTTTTTATTAGTTTTTAATTTAATGTGGATGTGGGAATGGAAATAATTGTTGTTAGCCTGAAAACTAATAAAAAAAAAATTGGGCAGTTTAACCACACATCGTGGACTATGATTTTGTGATCGACCAATATCATTTAATGGCTTTTATGGACTATTTCTAGCGTGACCACATCTTAAGGGCGACCTGAAGTTTTGGCGTCATGTGTGCAGATATGACGACAACTAAACTTTCGTTCAAATTATAGAGGTCATCTACTGTCAATGGCTGTCAAAAACTCACTAATAACCGCAGCAAGTTACTTCTCTCTAAATACAAAAAGTCACAGAATTATCAAACACATTCTGCCTTAGTCATGACTGCTTTGCAAATAGTTATTTTAATTTAATTTCTAACCAAAATTTGATAAACATATATTTTTTCCTGTAACCACTTAATTGCTTATCACTAAATATAGGCTATTTTATTATTTTTCTTTTTACGATTTTCATACTTTCAAAATAACTGTGTGCAGTAAATAAAAGTTTAAATGCTGCAATAAAATTTACCATAACGATCAATTTTTTCACAAATATTATTTTTCGTTTATTTTAAATTTTGGGTGATTATTGTGTTGAATTTTATTATTTTATTAATTTTTATTTTTTTAACTATACTTAAGTTTTTCTTTAATGCTTCTTTATTTTTTAAGAAGAACTTTTTTCGTTTTCGTTTTAATTTTTTTATTTTTATTAAATGTCTTCGGGTTTGAAAATATTTTTAGAGAGCGTAATGTATCCGTTGGAAATAAAATGCCAGGAGTAATCAAAACAACAAACTTTATTTTATTCTTAAAGTTGACTTTTTTAAGTCTTTTTTTTATTATTTTTGGTCTTGTTTACTTATAAACAAGAATTAAAAGTTATTTTTGCCTTTAAGAAGCAATATTGATGGTATTACAAATACAGCTTGTTGTTGTCGTAAAATTTTTGCTAAGCTTTTTTATAGATACAGATATTTTTAGGTATTATTGTTACTGTATCCGAGTATAGTTAGTTTGGTAGTACTAAGTAGCATACAAATTAAAAACTTTAATAAAAAATTATTTTTGTGGAACTAAAAATCTATGTATATAGTAGATAGAACAATTAAAAAGTCCTAATTATGTTGCGCTGAATATACAGATTTTACTAGCAGCAAAAGAAAAGCAGTATATATACACGTAGAAAATATATGGCTAAAAAGCGTTTACATGAAAACAATTCAACTTAGCTTATAAACGTTTGTGTACGTATGTATCAATAAACATATTAGCAATATAGTATTGATGACTACCTGTGAGTATGCCACTATTTTTGTAGAGTTTGTACAGCTCATACCGTTTGACATACATGCAAAAAAACATGGTTGAGGTAACCATAATATAAGAGCAATATATTATGGCTAAATTATAATGTTGTAGTGAAACCGTATTATTGTTGAACATTACAATATTATGGTTAAAATAACTATTATAGTATGATTAAAAAAATAAGAAATGTCATATGAATTAGATGCAAAAGTTTTTTTCATTTTAAAATACAAAATTATTTTTTTATATTTTTATTAATGATTTTATACAAAATACAGACGATTATATAATACATACATAAATAAATTTAATTAGCATTTTTCTTCTTCCAAACTGTGTTCCAAGAACATAAGGGTGAAAAAAATTTATGCCATCGATTTCACGGCATTCGCACATGGTCCATACTATCGCAGTTCATGGATTTACCAGTAAAGAATTGTAAATCCTTAAAACGGCTCAAGATTTATTTCATTACTTGTTCATGTTGTTCTTGAAGACATCAATTTTATCGGGGGATGTATTTTCCATTTCCTCCAAAACCTTATTCATGTAGTCTTTCAAGTACAAAGTCAAGTCTTTCTTGTCTCTAAGAGCAAAGCATTCTTGTAAACGATGATTAAGAACAACATCAACGCCGGTCTCAACGGTTGAGACTGTACCCTCATCAGGTTCTTCAGCTGAGGTTTGAAATCTTTAATTTTAAATCATCGACCAATTTCGTTTTGTAATGATAGCCCTGTTTATTAACCGACTTCAAAAAAAAGAAGGAGGTTATCAATTCGTCTGTGTGTTGCTTTTTTTTTTTTTTTTTTTTGTATGTTTGTGCCTTCAGAACTCGGTCATTTCTGAACCGATTTTCAAAATTTTTGCACTATTACAAAGGTTATGGCTACAGATTGGTCCCATTTTAAAAGAAGTTCAAAAGTTTAAAAATTAAAGGGTGTCCCCATACAACATACATGTTTTTTACGTGTATTATGAACTTTATAGGTCACCAATTTAAAATTAAAAAAAAGTGTGTATCACTGTAGCTCCCAATAACAAAAAGTAATTAAAAAATAAAAGTAAAAATTAAAGGGTGACCCCATAGGTGACTTAATTTCATCTTTATTCTCCTATCTTTTGAACCGTTATAGACAAACTCTTGAAAGTTGCACATAATGTTCGTTACTATGTCTCTTATAATAAGTATAAATATTTAAAATTAAAAATTAAAGGGTGTCCCATTAGTTGGTTTATTTTGATATATATATGGCCAAACTTTTGAACCGTTATAGACAGACAGTTGAAATTTACAAAGAACTTGTATTGCTAAGTCCGCTAAAATAACAAGTGTAAAATATGAATTTGGAAATCAAAGGGTGTCCCAATTGTTAATGTAAAAGTAATATATATGGCCAAACTTTTCAACTGTTATAGATAGACAGTTGAAATTTACAAAGAACCTATATTGCTTAGTCCGCTATTACAACAAGTATAAAATTTGGATCTATAAATTAAAGGGTGTCCCCATTATTGATGTAATTTGACCATTATGTCCTCATCTTTGGAACCGTTATAGACAAACACTTGAAAAATAGACAGAATGTTTACTACTATGTCTGGTATAACAACAAGTATAAATATTTAAAATTGGAAATTAAAGGGTGGCCCAATAGTTGATGTAATTTAATGTATATGGACACAAAGTTAAAATTTAAAAAGAATCTGTATGACAAAGTCCTCCTTAAAAAGTATTTATATTAAAATTTGAATTTAAAGGGTGTCCCAATATGTGACGTCATTTGATATATATGACCATATCTTTTAAACAGTTATTGATAAACACTTAACAATTAGACATAATGTCCATTACTATATCTGTTATAATAAGTATAAACATTTAAAGTTATAAATTACAGGGTGTCGCAATAGTTTATGTAATTTGATGTATATGACAAAACTTTTAAACCGTTACAGACAGATGGTTGAAATTTACAATGAACCTGTATTGCTACGACCGCTATAACTAGTATAAAATTTGAATTCGGAAATTTCAGGGTGTCGCAATAGTTACCGTCTTTAAGAAACATGATTTTAAGTTTGTCTGTTTTGAAGTCGGTTTTTTTTTGCAAGAATTATTTTTATAATATCGAGGTTTTATTACTTTTTGTGGTGTGAAATATAAAAATAAATGTCAGTCTTACACGGACACAAATTGCGGGAATATAGAGAAGATGGTTGCCACGAGCTCCATTTAAGCGAAAAAGAAATAATTAAACATGTATATAAATTCCCCAAACAATTGTTTACACATCTATATTTTTTATTATTTTCTTTAAGCACAAACCAATAAACTTCGATGACATATGTAAATAAACAAAAAATATTTATTTTTAAAAATATTTTGGTTACTTAGGAAAGGGGCAACGGGTAGATTACTTAACACCCCAAACCGAAAATAATTAATTTTTCACTTTGAATATACTTTTAACTTATATTCTTTTATATATCCATAAAAATATCTGTTTCCATTGGGTATGGTAAAGTTGAGTGTAGGCCACTCCCAATTTTTTGGTAGTATTTTGTAGATTTTTTTTATTCTCGAAATAATTAGAATTTAATTTCCTTTTTTTCAATTTAAAAAAATAAGCGAATTTTTGACAGCTGGTTTGCTCATAACAAAGTAAAGCAAAAATAATTAACTGCAGCGATGCCTTAATAAATTCGCCTAGTTACCTAATATTTCGCTAAACTTTGTTGATAGATTTTTTTTTTTTTTTTTTGTTAAACAAATTATTATGATCAACATTTTTTAACATCAGATTTTAAAGAACAAACACCATCTGGTAATTTCAATCGTCTCGAAGCAAGCATCGAGACATTAGTGCAGTCGATAAACAGTTTTATGTGCTCTATGAGCAGCATGATGCAAGAAATGGTACGCATGCAATCTACTATGTTGCAGGCGTTACTTAACAAACCGTGAACTGTTTAAAAATATGTTTCTGGAACGCAAACGGCTTGCGCCAACACAAAAATGAACTCGAGTACTTCCTTAAGAAGGAACAAATTGATGTCATGCTGGTTTCAGAGACTCAATTAACAACAAATAGCTTTTTTAAAATAAATGGCTATATCTTATATGACACCAAAGACCCCCGTGGCAGAGCATGTGGTGGTTCAGCAATACTAATAAAGGCTCGAATCAAACATTATTTACAGTGTGATTTTTGTGAAGATTACCTACAAGCAACAAACATCTGCATTGAAGAATTTCATCAAAACTTAGTTATTTCTTCGATTTATTCACCTCCTAGGTTTCAAATATCAGAGAGTCAATACAGCGATTTCTTCAAATCACTAGGTCCCTGTCTCATAGCATCAGGCGACTACAACGCTAAACATACATTTTGGGGATCACGCCTAATAACTCCAAAAGGTCGTGTTTTGTTTGACACAATTTCAAAAATGCATCTGAATGTGATATCGAGTGGACAACCCACCTATTGGCCTACTGATCGACAAAAAATACCTGATGTTATCGATTTTGGCGTGACTAAAGGTATTTCGAGAGAAATGATTAAGATTGAAGCGTCACTCGAATTATCCTCAGATCATTCACCCACTATTGTCTATATATGGAATCAGCAAAATATCGTGTCGCCAACAACTTGCACAAGCATTAATTGATTGAAATATAGAAAGTATCTCAGTACTCATTGTTCGGAAAACATACCGCTAAGAACACCAGAAGATGTGGACCAGAGTCTAATTTATTTTGATCAAAATCTTAAATCAGCTGCCCAACATGCGACAGAAACCAGACAACCAGCTAGATACAATCAAATTTACTTTGTAGACGTCGAGCGGCTCTTGGCTGAAAAAAGAAAAATTAGAAGAGAGTGGCAAGCACACAGATCTCCTCAACTTAAATCTAGACTTAAAGATTGCACGAAACGACTAAGACAGCTGCTAGAATCTCGAAGAGTAGCATCTCTGAAAAATTACTTGGAAGACCTCGATGCAACTGCTCAATCAGATTATTCATTATGGCGTGCATGTAGGAACCTTAAAAGACCGGTCGTACGTAAGCCTCCCTTGCGAACTTCTTGTGGAGACTGGGCAAGGAATGATACCGAAAAAGGCAATTTGTTTTTTGGACATTTGAAGAAGGTTTTCACCCCAAATGTATGTACTGATATAGCTGAGTTACCATCAGTAGAGACTAGTGCCGTAGTACCCCTAAGATTTGAATTTCGCGATATTGAAAGGGCAATAGCAGATTTAAACACCAAAAATGCCCCTGGCGTTGATAAAACAAGTAACAAGATGTTAGTTGAGTTGCCCCGTATAGGTCGCAGAATTATTCTGTTTGTTTTTAATGCCATCTTACGTCTTGAGTACTTTCCCACAGGAAAGTACTCAATTAAGAAATTTTACAGGAGCTCTTTTTTCCTTTTAAAAGTTTTTTTATTCATTTACTTTTACTTTTTGTATAAAAATAATTTATAAAATAATTTTTAAGAAAAGAGTAGTTAATTGCGATTTAGATTTATATTCATCCTGTTAATCATCCTGTTAAAAATAATGATGTTACAGATAAAAACATTGAGCTTACAGAAAAAAGCTTTGAGGAAATTAAATTTATTTCTAGGTTTTTAGTGAATTTTGTATGACCTACACAAAGCAAAGTGGGAAAAGAGGATGACAAAATAATTATTTAAAATTTTTAAAAGATCAAATGTTATTTTGGTATTAAAAGTATCAAGCTGGGAAATTTAAAAAAAAAATAAAATATTTCTGTAGGTGATAACACAATTAAAATGCTACGGTTAAATTTTTGATAATGTACAAACAAATTGAAAATAATTCTTGCAAAAAAAACCGACTACAAAACAAATATATGTGCATCAATTCTAAACTAAAAATTTAAAAGGAAGTAATCTGTAAGATCTAGTACCCAAATCAAATACTTTTATACTTGTTGCTCTAAGGGACATAGTTTTATACGTTCGGTACATTCAAATTTCTATCCATAACGGTTCAGCAGATAAAGCCATATACGACAAATTACATCAGATATGAGGACACCCTTTATTTTTTTTAAACTTATTATTACTGACACAGTAATAAAAAGAAACGGTTCCAAAGATATGGCCATATAGGTTAAACAATATCACCTAGGGGACACCCTTTAATGTACAATTTTAAATTAAACACTTATTTTAAAGGACAGATTCTTTGTTAATTTCAAATGTCTGTCTAAAACGGTTCCAAAGTTTGGCCATATGCATCAATTTACATCTACTATTGAGACACACTTTATAATTTTAAATGTTTATAAAAGTTATTATATGGGACATAGTAGTGGAGATTCTGTCTAATTTTCAAGTGTTTGTCTATAACGGTTTAAAAGATAGGGCTAGATAGGTACAATTATATCAATTATGGGGACACCCTTTAGTTTCCAAATTTAAATTATATACTTGATGTTATAACGGACTTAGAATTACAGGTTCTTTGTAAATTTCAACCGTCTCTCTGTTACGGTTCAAAAGTTTTGCAATATACATCAAATTACATCAAGTATTGGGACACCCTTTAACTTCTAGTTATAAATATTTAATTTCTGATTATAAATATTGGACATTCTGTCCAATTTTCAAGTGATTGTCTACAATGGTTCATATATTTAAATTGACGTCACATATGGGGACACCCTTTAATTTTGAAGTTTATTTTTTTATTAATTTCTGTTATTGGCAGCTATAGTAATAAGCAGTTTTTTTTTAAATTTTAAAAGGGTGCCGTTTACGGTTGATAATACACGTAAAAAACACGTATGTTGTTCCCTTCAATTTTCAAAATTCTGAACTTCTTTTAAAATGGGACCAATCTGTAAGCATTTCCTTTATAATAAAGATAAAATTTTTAAATCGGTTCAGAAATGACTGAGTTCTGCGGGCACAAACATAAAAAAAGTAACATTCAGTCGTATTAATAATCTCCTTTTTTTTTGAAGTCGGTTAAAAAGTAGATGGGTACTGCTTTGAAATTGGTGACATCAACATTTTAGTGTTCACAATGAAAATGCAATTTGAAAGAAAAGCAAATAAGAGTGGCGAATTTACTAAACCAGGAAAAGACCACACAAAAGTAGAATCATACAGACCTATAAGTCTTTTATCAAACGTGTCAAAGTTATTTGAGAGAATATTAATAACTAAGCTGAATCCAATTCTTAGCGCGAAAGGATGCATTCCGAACCATCAATTCGGCTTCAGAAAACAACATAGTACGATCCAACAAACACACAGATTAGTAAATGTAATTAAAACGACCTTTGAAGAAAAAAAATACTGTTCTGCGCTCTTTATCGACGTTTCTCAAGCATTCGATAAGGTTTGGCACGAAGGCCTAATATTTAAGCTAAAGCTGAACTTGCCCGAAAACTTGTATAAGCTCTTAAAAGATTATTTAACGAATCGCAAATTTTTATTAAAAGAAGGTGACTTTTTAAGCTCGCCACAGCTCATTGAAGCCGGAGTTCCCCAAGGTAGTACTTTGGGACCAATTTTATATTTACTGTACACATCGGATATGCCAATTAGCACCCTAGTCCACACATCAACTTTTGCAGATGACACAGCTTTTTTAAGTATTCATGAAAGTGCCCAAGAAGCATCACACTTTTACAAGACCACATACTCAATTTGGAAAAATGGCTAGAAAAATGGAGAATAAAAGTGAATGAACAAAAATGCACTCACATAACTTTCACACTGCGCAGGGACTCATGCCCTCCTATTCGCATAAATAACCAAATGATACCACAGCTTTCAGACGTTAAATACCTGGATAAACATCTTGACCGTCGCACAGTGGCTGAAAATCGTTTTTCGTTGGCCAAAATTCTGTAACTTTTGAACCGATCAAAATATTAAAATAAATTTTTTAATGGATAGATATTTAGCTCAGCTTGATTCAGTTTTAATTATATTAAAATTGATTGAGAACTTTTTAAGGAATTCGAGGTCAAAGTTGAACATTTTAATTTTTTTAACTTTCAGAGTGAAATATGGGTTTATTCTGTGTGTAACATAGTAAAATATCCCTCTAAGATCCAAAAAAGTATATATATTCTTGATCAGTGATGAAATCTAAGACGATATAGCTATGTCCGTCTGTCCATACGTCCGTCTGTCCATCCTTCCGTCCGTCCATTCGCCTGTCTGTATGAACACGATTCAGTCTAAACGAAAAGAGCTAGACCCTTGAAATTTGGTACATATATATCTTGAAGGATAGGGCAGGCTAAGTTCGTAAATGGGCCAAATCGGACCAGGGGGAAAAAATTGCCCTAAGAAGAACTAAACCAACCCCTGAAAAACTACACATTTTTACAAGTTTTTTTTGTAAATTTGTTAAGCAAATGAAACATTTTTATGTCAAAGAAGGTTCAGGGTCTTTACCCTGGAGCTAGAAAATCATAAAAATTTATTTTTGGACCCCGCCCCCTTTTTGTGGGCGTTTATATAGCATATTATATGAAAAATAGTGTCAATAATTAACAAATTGTATTACCTAAGCCTAGATTGCATAAAAAATTAATTTTTAAGCTTTCATGACGAATGGAAAATGTACTCGGATCTTCTGCGCTACCTTCACCTCACCCCCCCCCCCCCCCAAAAAAAAATTTTTTTTTCTTTGGTTAAGCAACAAGAAAATATAATTTTTATTCATTTGACTTAAATATTAATTGCAAATATTCCATATTTTGTTCTGTGCTATTTCTGTTCTTTAGTAGTTTTTTGGCTTCTTCATCTAAATCCCGATGGTCCACTTTCCATTGATTTCGAATACTGGATATGAACGGATCTGACGTTGCCAATAACATATTAAATAGATCTTCATTTGTTGAATTCCGTGAAATTTTCCTAGTATTGTGCTCTCTATAAAATATGTAATCCTTGTTCCTTTTTTCCTGAGCCTCCTCTGATATACCTCCAAGTGGCACCAAATGATATTTAATGACATCTTCACAATGATAAAGGATTTTGTGAACTGTTGCAGACATATTTCTTCATGGGTAGTTAGTTGTATATATTTTTGCAGTTTCCTTAGCATAATCTCCAAATTTTCTACAGTCAATTTCTTCATTGCACGCAAGTACTTCTAGTATTATTTTAAATCTGAAAATAAGGTTGAAATCAACACCTGTTATTTCAGATGCTGTTTCTGTATCTGAAAAGAATCTTCTTGCGGTATTGCCATCATTTGTATTGCCTGACCCTTGTTTTGGCTGATCTATAATCAGTCCACGTTTGCGATATTCATCTTGAACATGTTTCTTTTTTATTGATCCTGAAGACCCGAAATCCAAATCATAACTGATTTTTAGTATGTGTTCCATAAGTCGTATTCTTGCGTGTAGTGGTGATAATCCAAATTCATATGCAACTCGGTGGACTAGCTTTAACAACTTTTTCAATGATATCCACTTTTGTAAAGTGGTTCTGTAAGCGTAATTGATGTAGGAAAGATTCTTTTATATTTGTAGAACCAAAGGCATCGTTAATATCTTTAAGCTTCCGCCTCTTAGATCTATCGCTGCAATTGTCCACTAATGATTTGCGTGGTCTTCCAGCCTTATCTTGCTTTGCTGTTTCTGCAGCGACAGTAAGTTGACCTTCTAACCACTTTGCACTTTTTATATAAAATTTTTGTTTACTGTACATAACTTCTTTGTAGCGTTTTTTTAGTGCTTTGACGAAATTATATAGTTGCTCTTGCATTTCGGTGCTACACGAATTTAAGTTTAATTTTATTTTAACGTAACTAAGAACATCTTCCTGATTATTGTTTCTAAAATACACTTCGGCCAGTTCTTTATAACTGAAGCTCTCTATTTTCTTTTGAATATTTTTATTTGCGTTTGTTATGTTTTATCCGTACACTTAAAGAATTAAGTTATTACTGAGTAATCCCTTAACGAATCCGTACTTTTATAAATTTTTAGATACATGTTCTTCACACACTGATCTTTAATTTCATAGCAGGTAGCGTTTAAATTGAACAAAACTGTACTCATGCGTCAATATGGGGTTGTTTTTTAACTTTAGTGGTTTAATGTCGCAATTATTGTTATAAAATTGTTTATGACTTTGGTTGACCCTAACATTTGATAACAGGTAAATTTAGAAAGAGATCATATGCTTCCTGTAGAGCCCATTGTGATAATTTTATTACTTATTTTTTGCTGATCAAAACAAAGCCATTAAACCCTTTCGAAGGTATTATATTTATTTTTTTTAGTTATACGTAGCCTAAACTAAAAAAATTAAACTTTTAGGCAAAAAAGTGAAAATTTAATACACCATTGTATATGAATTTTTTTCGAGTAATTTCATTAAAATGAAAAAAGTGTTCTACAGGCGGCTCGTGGCGGGTGCAAAAGTATATATAGCGTTAAAGAGGACACTTTCACCTTTCTCGTGGTTGTATATGTTTCTTGTTCCCTTTTGTTCCCTAGAAGTTCTATTCCACTAAAGTTTAAATTTGAGGAAAATATAGTAGTTTCATAAATATTTCATAACGCCCCTAATATTAAACGCTAGAGCTGTGTCTACTTACAACAACTAAAGACAATAATCCTACCAACATTATAAAAAAAACCGCAGACCATTATCGATGGTAGCTTGCGAGTAGTAACCATTTAATTTTGATAAAAAAACCAAAGAAAAACACCTTTTTCTGAAATTAAAAAAAAAGTTGAGTTTGACAGCATGCCACGCCCACAGTTATCAATATTTTAACATGATTTTTTGGCTACCTTAATTTGGATATATTAACTACAAAATGACGTAAAAATTTTAAAAATCGGTGACAAAAAAAAAATTTACTTTTGGCCAACGAAAAACGATTTTCAGCCACTGTGCGGCGTAACACTTATCTTTGACGACACCCCACAAATAATAATCTAACGGTGTCAAATCGCAGCTCCGAGCTGGCCAAACGACATAAGCTCTGCTCCTGATAATGCGATCTTCAAAAACAGGGCGCAAAACATCGAGTGTAGCTTCGGCTGTGTTGCTCGTAGCGCCGTCCTGTTGAAACCAAATGTTGCCAATATCCTTCTCTTCAATTTTTGTGAACAAAAATTCGTTCAACATGGCCCGATAACGATCGCCATTGACTGTAACGGCCACTCCTTGCTCATTTTCGAAGAAAAATGGCTCAATTATTCCTTTGGACCAAAATCCGAACCAAACAGTGACTCGTTTTGGGTGCATCGGCTTTTCAATGTATGCGTGCGGGTTTTCTGTGCACCAAATGCGACAATTTTGCTTGTTTATATACCCGCCAAGATCAAAATGAGCTTCATCTGAAAAGATGATTTTTTTTTTTGGAAAAATCGGCATCTTCTGTAAGTCAATATTTCCCAGCGTTGTTATAGCGTATACACAATCATATTCGTTCAGCGGAAGGATAAAACTAATTATCTGTCAAATCAGACATGAGCTAAGTGATACCATTCAAGAAATAAGAACTAGTTGAAAAAAAAAAAACGTTAGATCGCGGACCCTTTATTTGTATTCCTTTAACCCACACTAACGTTGGCGCATTTACAGAAGCACATCTGTTTAGTTTTGAACGCAATCAAGCACTAGTTTGCAGTAAACGTGCACTGGCCTCATGAGTTTTATGGTTTTCGAGCAAAATGACAACTTTTCAATGAGAAAGTTATATTAATTCCAATACAATGATTCGAGGTATTGTCCAACGAAAACTATGGTCCTGAGTTTTGGGAAGTCCCTCTGTGTTTACCAGGTATAACTGCTTGGTTTGCAACATGCATTGGATCACCTGCTGGAATTCGGGTGCATTTAGGAAAGGTGTCATTGCAGTAATGTGCGCAGATATAATAGAAGTACCTCAAGCTGGATAAATGCGTTAGTAACACCTGGAGAAAACTTCAAGTATCATCTAGCCAAGATGAAAATCGAAAAAGATGATACTTAAAGACTGTGCCTGGAAGAGGCTGAGCCAAAACATGCACTTTGTGAATGTCAAGCACTGGCTAGCACAAAACTCAGGACCATTGAAGAAGCTTGTTTAACGTGGATGCCTTCTGGGAATTAAGCCTTGGACAAATGCTAGCATTTACTAGAAGCTCCGTAATGAGAAAGAAGGCCGACGGTTACCAGTCGAAAGTCGAAAATTACTAAAGTCAAGGGTAAAGGCTAGTGAAAGCACGTGACTCATGGAAAGTGAGGTTGCCGTAAATTACAATTCGGTTGCCTATACTCATTGTCAACGGAAGGTGGTCGAAAGGGACCTATTAATGTATTGGTCTGCTTCGATACTCCCCCTACATAGTAATATTTTTTTCTTGCATATTGCTGATACTTTTACGATTCCATCCCAAATCGACTTATCTTCTATTTAGGCCAGAAGCGAATAAACCAAACTTTTGATGACTTGTTATGAAGTGACGACAATTTTTACTAAGGACAAATCTCCACGGCTACAGTATAATATCAACAAATATCTACCCTCACTTTTCAAAAATGCTACTTGTTTTAATGAGAAACCCTCTTGTACAATATTTTAAAAAATCTGCCATTTTTATGCTTCAACACATACTGAATGGAAAAGCTTTTGATAAAACCTGGTTAAAATACTACTAAGGCCATTGCATAATACTGTAGGTATGTGAACATAGCACATAGCACTAATGACGACTGAGACCGTTTCGGGCTATATTTCTAGCACTTCTTCAATAACTTTTTTAGTGCTTTTAACCTTTTTTTCTTTTCTGTACAATAAGTTAGTTACCTTAGTTACATTTAACCGTAAAAATATCATATTGTAATGATTCGGCATATTAAAAAATATCGCAACATATGAAAACAGCAGTTCTTTTTTAACCGACTTTAAAAAAAGGAGGAGGTTATCAATTCGTCTGTGTGTTGCTTTTTTTTTGTATGTTTGTGCCTTCAGAATTCGGTAATTTCTGAACCGATTTTAAAAATTTTTGCGCTATTAGATAGGTTATGGCTACAGATTGGTCCCATTTTAAAAGAAGTTCAAAATTTTAAAAATTAAAGGGTGTCCCCATACAACATACATGTTTTTTACGTGTATTATGAACATTATAGGCCACCAATTTAAAATTAAAAAAAAGTGCGTACCAGTGTAGCTCCCAACAACAAAAAGTAATTAAAAAATGAAATTAAAAATTAAAGGGTGACCCCATAGGTGACTTAATTTCACCTTTATTCTCCTATCTTTTAAACCGTTATAGACAAACACTTGAAAGTTGCACAGAATGTTCGTTACTATGTCTGTTATAATAAGTATAAATATTTAAAATTAGAAATTAAAGGGTGTCCCATTAGTTGGATTATTTTGATATATATATGGCCAAACTTTTGAACCTTTATAGACAGACAGTTGAAATTTACAAAGTACTTGTATTGCTAAGTCCGCTAAAATAACAAGTGTAAAATATGAATTTGGAAATTAAAAGGTGTCCCAATAGCTAATGTAAAAGTAATATATATGGCCAAACTTTTCAACTGTTATAGATAGACAGTTGAAATTTACAAAGAACCTATATTGCTTAGTGCGCTACTACAACAAGTATAAAATTTGCATCTTTAAATTAAAGGGTGTCCCCATTATTGATGTAATTTTACCATTATGTCCTCATCTTTGGAACCGTTATAGACAAACACTTGAAAAATAGACAGAATGTTCACTATGTCTGATGTAACAACAAGTATAAATATTTAAAATTGGAAATTAAAGGGTGTCCCAATAGTTGATGTAATTTGATGTATATTGACAAAAAGTTAAAATTTAAAAAGAATCTGTATGAAAAAGTCCTCTTTAAAAAGTATTTATATTAAAATTTTAATTTAAAGGGTGTCCCAATAGGTGACGTCATATGATATATATGACCCTATCTTTTAAACAGTTATTGATAAACACTTAACAATTAGACAGAATGTCCATTACTATATCTGTTATAATAAGTATAAATATTTAAAATTGTAAATTACAGGGTGTCGCAATAGTTTATGTAATTTGATGTATATGACCAAATTTTAAACCGTTACAAACAGACGGTTGAAATTTACAATGAACCTGTATTGCTACGAACGCTATAACTAGTATAAAATTTGACTTCGGAAATTACAGGGTGTCGCAATAGTTACCGTCTTAAACATGATTTTAAGTTTGTCTGTTGTGAAGTCGGTTTTTTTTTGCAGGAATTATTTATTGAATGAGATCTTAGAACGACAATAATGTAATCACAGGTATGTATACTACTTTATATCGATAGCTAAAATTCAAAAAGGCGTAACTAACAAAAATATAATTTTACAGGAGAAGCAAAAAGTTTTGTTAAGTTGAAACTATACTACACTGTACGCCCCTTTGTTTTTTTTTTTTTTTAATAAAAGCTTAATGGAATTTATAATAATCAACCAAAAAGTCTATAGTGAATTTTTTGTTAGTTACGCCTTTTTGCATTTTAGCTGACGATATGTATGTATGTGGTATTAATTCTGAGTATGCACTTAAATTGTTTTTTAGAGCAAAGTTTTCTCATTTAATTAAACAAAATATTTATATTAAAAATGCACAAAAACCTACATTCTAATTATATGTATGTACTAGCTGTGCCAAACACGTCGTGGTCGTCCTGACAATATTTTGCTCAATTTTGCTTTGAAAGTATCCCACACCAATTGTAATTTTACAGTGCTTCAGTTATGGTTTATGTATTTACTTTATATAAAGGTACCCATCCCTGAATAAAATACTGAAATTTATAAAAAACTCTAAAAATTATTGGAAAGCTCTGTAAAAGGTGTTAAAATTATTTAAATAACATTGTAATTATACAAAGTAAAAATACAAATCAAATACAAATTTTATTCAATTGGCGCCTAATGTTTTTTCACTGCTTTTTCTCCACTTTCTCTTGGAATCAGGATGCTAAGGTACCTCCTCAGTAAATTGCGTTAAAATCCATTCAGCAGTTTTCACGTGATGTGAACACAAATGAAAAGCAGATAGACAGACGGAAATGAGTTACTATTTTACTATATGTATAGATATAACTGTTTCAGAAAAAATACAAAACTAATTTTTAAACATTAGCCAAACAACAATTTGCATAAATTGCTTTTAGGAAGTTTTGCAAACATTTTTATGGTCGTCCTGTCGCTCATATTTACTAATGATATTGCCATGTAAACACAAAATGGCTATTAATAACTACCTGCTCTTTTTTTTAACGTACAAAAAGACTTTTAGAAAATTTCATAACTTTTTGTTTCAAGATAAAAAAATACACTAAAAATCTTGACATGTTTGTAGCCTAAAAAAGGTTTTGTTTTTGTTCTTTTTTGTTTGGTTTGTGCAATATAACTGTAGAAAAAATGAAAAAAATGACAAAAACAAATGGCTACTACAAATCAAAAACGAGGACATGACAAACAATATAAAGAAATTATTTTTTTAAGCAAACACATGTATGTATACTTCCATACTCACAGATATTTACACCAGGAAAAAGGTTCGAAATCAAAACATTTGTGTGTCCACGGAAGACAGTAACTAAAAACTTCAAAATTAATATGGGCATTTCCATGGCCACATACGAGTCATTCCATCAGATACGGAAAAATTAAAATTTTTTATTTATTAATCAAATGGGCCAAGTGTGGTTGGGGCCCACACATGCTGGATTTCGTTATAACAAACAACATTTGTTCAAATTTTGATAATGGTTTCTAGAAAAAAGCAAAAAATACAAATTATAGTATAAAAATTTAATTTTCACAAAGATTGTTTTATATTATTGGTAATATGTTCAAATACTTTTAGTGCAATATAATAATTTTTTTTAAATAAGGGGTATCTATTTCGAGACTCCCTAGAAAATTCACATTTAATGGGGAATGTTAATTATCATTTGAAAGAACATTCTTTGGCATTTATTTTTTGAAGCTTATGACTACGAAGTATTGACCGTTGCTACCTCGCAGATGGTCCATCCGTTGAGTCCAATTTTCGATGACTCGTTCGAGCATTTCTACTATTAACTGGCTAATGACACGCGTGATGTTTTCCTTTAAGGCTTGAATCGAAGCGGGATTATCCGCATAAACTTTAGACTTTACATCCCCACAGGAAAAAGTCTAACGATGTGATATCACACGGTCTTGGTGGCTAATCGACCGGTCCAAAACGTGAAATTATGTGCTCTCCGAATTGTTCTCTCAATAAATCCATTGATTGATGCGATGAGTGGGATGTTGCGCCGAATTGCTTAAACCAAATGTCGACGAGATCACGAGCTTCAATTTCAGGCATCAAATAGTCGGTTATCATGGCACGATATCGGTCGCCATTGACGGTTACGTTCGCACCGTCATCATTTTTAAAGAAATATGGACCTATGATTCCACCGCCCAAAAACCACACCAAACCGTTGATTTTTCTGGATGAAGTAGCAGCTCTTGAATCTCTTCAGGTTGCTCTTCGTCTCAAATGCGGCAATTTTGTTTGTTTACATATCCATTGAGCCAGAAATGGGCCTCATCGCTAAACAAAATTTGCCTCGAAAACGTCGGATCTTCTTGGATCTTTTTAAGAGCCCATACAGCGAAACGATTCAGGCGTAAGTCTTTCCATTATGAAATGCCAAACAATACTAAACAAAAATAACATGACAGCATGAAACGACTCACACGTGATGTGTTAAAAAAAAAAGTTTACTGAAAAAAATACCTAGAAATGGATCGCCCTTTATAAAACCGTCTTCAAAATACACACATATAATCTAAAATAAAAATTTAACAGCAAGCAATTTGTAAGCTCCCAGCTTACCAACCGAAACTCAGAGGAATCTTTACACAAAAAAATGACTAAAAGTTAGAAATGAGGCTAACAAAATTTGAGACTTCACAGTGATCTAGCAAGGATTATAGGATCAGTCAGGTGCTACCACCAGCCTTTACACTTGACTTTAGTGATTTCAGACTGTCGACTGGTAACTGTCGGCCTTCTTTCTCAATGTGGAGTCTCTATTAATTGCTACATTTGTCCAAGACTAAGAATCCCATGGCAGCCACATTTAACAAGTTTAAGGATCCACGTTTTAGATAGTACTCTATTTTTTAACCGACTTCAAAAAAAAAGAAGGAGGTTATCAATTCGTCTGTGTGTTGCTTTTTTTTTTTTTTTTTTTTTTTTTTTTTGTATGTTTGTGCCTTCAGAACTCGGTCATTTCTGAACCGATTTTCAAAATTTTTGCACTATTACAAAGGTTATGGCTACATATTGGTCCCATTTTAAAAGAAGTTTAAAAATTAAAGGGTGTCCCCATACAACATACATGTTTTTTACGTGTATTATGAACTTTATAGGTCACCAATTTAAAATTAAAAAAAAGTGTGTATCACTGTAGCTCCCAATAACAAAAAGTAATTAAAAGATAAAAGTAAAAATTAAAGGGTGACCCCATAGGTGACTTAATTTCACCTTTATTCTCCTATCTTTTGAACCGTTATAGACAAACTCTTGAAAGTTGCACATAATGTTCGTTACTATGTCTCTTATAATAAGTATAAATATTTAAAATTAAAAATTAAAGGGTGTCCCATTAGTTGGTTTATTTTGATATATATATGGCCAAACTTTTGAACCGTTATAGACAGACAGTTGAAATTTACAAAGAACTTGTATTGCTAAGTCCGCTAAAATAACAAGTGTAAAATATGAATTTGGAAATCAAAGGGTGTCCCAATTGTTAATGTAAAAGTAATATATATGGCCAAACTTTTCAACTGTTATAGATAGACAGTTGAAATTTACAAAGAACCTATATTGCTTAGTCCGCTATTACAACAAGTATAAAATTTGGATCTATAAATTAAAGGGTGTCCCCATTATTGATGTAATTTGACCATTATGTCCTCATCTTTGGAACCGTTATAGACAAACACTTGAAAAATAGACAGAATGTTTACTACTATGTCTGGTATAACAACAAGTATAAATATTTAAAATTGGAAATTAAAGGGTGGCCCAATAGTTGATGTAATTTAATGTATATGGACACAAAGTTAAAATTTAAAAAGAATCTGTATGACAAAGTCCTCCTTAAAAAGTATTTATATTAAAATTTGAATTTAAAGGGTGTCCCAATAGGTGACGTCATTTGATATATATGACCATATCTTTTAAACAGTTATTGATAAACACTTAACAATTAGACAGAATGTCCATTACTATATCTGTTATAATAAGTATAAACATTTAAAGTTATAAATTACAGGGTGTCGCAATAGTTTATGTAATTTGATGTATATGACAAAACTTTTAAACCGTTACAGACAGATGGTTGAAATTTACAATGAACCTGTATTGCTACGACCGCTATAACTAGTATAAAATTTGAATTCGGAAATTTCAGGGTGTCGCAATAGATACCGTCTTTAAGAAACATGATTTTAAGTTTGTCTGTTTTGAAGTCGGTTTTTTTTTTGCAAGAATTATTTAATGCTATAATATTAGATATATTTTTATTTGTTCCAGTTGCATATGTTTTGAACGGATCTTTTATGTTACGTTATGTTAAATTAATTTTTAATAATTTTTATATTATTTGTTAACATATTCACCACTTTTATAAATATTCCGTATTGTAGGGATATGAGTTTATTTTGTTCTGAAATATAATCCTACCATTCTAAACACACGGAGAAGCGAATAAAAAGGGAGAGGAAATATTGAATATTCTAAGCCATGTCCTTTGATTCTGCTGTTTTGGGTTGACAAAAATGTTCAAATAATTTTTAGATACATGCATATTTTATATATCAACGTAAAATTGAATATTAAAAAAAAACACTTTTAAAAATTAAATAAAAATGTTTTTTTTTAATCGTCTGTGGCCACGACTCCTTTTTCTTGAATTTCAGTGAGTTGCCAGCTAACCCTGAGTTACAATACTGAATAAATAATTGGCGTGGAAGCATATTCTCTGACCCTCATTAATGGAAATAGGAGGATTCCGTTAAAAAAGTTCAATGAAATTACTGCACGTGTTGGTCGCAATAGGTTGACGGCACAAATTTTGTCTTGGAAAATAGATGGTGGTGCAGGCCTGGTATTAGGTCATGCAATTTAGATTTGAAATCATTAAACTTTTTTGGCCTTTTCATATTTAGTTATTGGTTTTCTATAATTTTTTTATTGAATTTTTACCAGAAGTAGGAAATTTGTTTATGCGAAGGATGAAAGAGGGAGTACTGTTTGTGGAAATTTGATTTTAACTTTCTCATATTGAAGTTGGCAGGAAAGTAATACGCAGGCTGTTTATTCCACATGCAAACTTTCAGTTAAGAGAGCAAATTTTCCCTATAATGCGCATTGCGCATTCAAAGGCAAACCGATCACAAATGGATGAGCTCTTTATGAGAAGCATGTTGTACACAAAAATGTGTAAGTATCGGGTCAATTCTCTGGTTTCATTAAAGCACATTCCATTGTAGTAACGCGGAAAATATCACACATGCTCCACTGAGTCAATAGAGTTGGATAACCTACTGTCACCAATGAGTTTTTTTGCTCTCTCATGCATGGTCGACTCGTATACTTTTCGGACATATTTCTGGATTTTCATGTCAAGAACATCAAGACCTAGAGATTAGACATAATTTTTGAATACACGTCTGTGCGTAAACATAAAACATTGAGTATTACGAGCATTAAATTCAAGGTACCGCGAAATAACCCCCAAATGAAATAACTCCCAATGCAACAACTCCCAATGAAATAAGTCCCAACGAAACTTAAATAACTTCCAAATTAAAAAAAAACGAAATAACTCCCAACGCCAAAATGAAATAAGATCCAAAAACTTAAACGTTAATTCAAAAAAATTATATTTTTACAAAAAAAATAAAATAACTCCCAAATGAAATAAGTCCCAACAAAAATGAAATAACTCCCAATACAAATTATTTTTGCACCCGGGCACTGTTTAACTGTTTTAACCTCTATGGTATAACAGGTACCTCCCGATGAAGGAGGTCCATAACCTTGATATCATACCATATATCATAGATATATGACCAAAGGCCGGCTATACAGACAATATTTTGTTAGCGAAGCCGCAGTTCCATATACCATAGAGAGATCATTGAGCCATCCAGCCGGCTTTCGGCTACACAGCCGAAGGTTGTGTAGCGGAAGGTTAAACCCTTCCATACGGAAGGCCTTCGGCCGGGCGTAAGGATTTTCTCCTCTATGGTATACCAACACCGGCTTCGCTTACTAAAGTTTTCCTGCATAGCAGGCCTTCGGCCGGGCGCAATAATTTTCTCCTTTGTGGTATAACCAACACCGGCTTCGCTTACTAAAGTTTTCCTGCATAGATGGCCTTCGGCCGGGCAAAAGGATTTTCTCCTCTGTGGAATAACTAACACCGGCTTCGCTTACTAAAGTTTTTCTACATAGCCTCTTGGATTATCTCGTCTGTGGTATAACCAACACCGGCTTCGCTTACTAAAGTTTTCTGCATAGCCGGCCTTCGGTCGGGCGCAAGGATTTTCTTCTCTATGGTATAAATAATTCATGCAAAAAAAAAAAACCGACTTCAAAACAGACAAACTTAAAATCATGTTTCTTTAAGACGGTAATTATACAATGATTATATTATATTCGAAGAAGATTGTAGCGGGATTTTTTAAATGTCATAGCACAAACTGTCAATTCAGATAAAAAAACTAATTTTTGAATTCAATAATCTAAAACAAATATCAGTCGATTTTCTACAGGGGGAGCAGTACTTCCGGAGTATATAGGGGCACAAGACCTCAGGGTTCTGTGCTTTTTCAGGTCAAACCAATGCCAAACGACTGTCTGTGTACAGCGGATCAAAAGTTTGGCTATATACATAAAATTACACTAACTATTGCGACACCCTGTATTTTCCGAGTTGAAATTTTATACTTGTTATAGCGGTCGTAGCAATACAGGTTCATTGTAAATTTCAACCGTCTGTCTGTAACGGTTTAAAAGTTTGGTCATATACATGAAATTACATAAACTATTGCGGCACCCTGTAATTTATAATTTGAAATATTTATAATTATTTTAATACACATAGTAATGGACATTCTGTCTAATTGTTAAGTGTTTGTCAATAATTATTTAAAAGATAGGGTCATATATATCAAATTACGTCACCTATTGGGACACCCTTTAAATTCAAATTTTAATATAAATACTTGTTAAAGAGAACTTTGTCATACAGATTCTTTGTAAATTTTAACTTTGTGTCCATATACATCAAATTACATCAACTATTGGGACACCCTTTAATTTCCAATTTTAAATATTTATACTTATTGTTATACCAGACATAGTAGTGAACATTCTCTCTATTTTTCAAGTGTTTATCTATAACGGTTTCAAAGATGAGGACCTAATGGTCAAATTACATCAATAATGGGGACACCCTTTAATTTATCCAAATTTTATACTTGTTGTAATAGCGGACTAAGCAATATAGGTTCTTTGTAAATTTCAACTGTCTATCTATAACAGTTGAAAAGTTTGGCCATATATATCACTTTTACATTAACTATTGGGACACCCTTTAATTTCCAAATTCATATTTTACACTTGTTATTTTAGCGGACTTAGCAATACAAGTTCTTTGTAAATTTCAACTGTCTGTCTATAACGGTTCAAAAGTTTGGCCATATATATATCAAAATAACCCAACTAATGGGACACCCTTTAATTTCTAATTTTAAATATTTATACTTATTATAACAGACATTGTAACGAACATTCTGTGCAACTTTCAAGTGTTTGTCTATAACGGTTCAAAGGATAGGACTATAAAGGTGAAATTACGTCACCTATGGGGTCACCCTTTAATTTTTAATTTTATTTTTTAATTACTTTTTGTTATTGGGAGCTATAGTGATACGCACTTTTTTCTAATTTTAAATGGGTGACTTATAAAGTTCATAATACACGTAAAAAACATGTATGTTGTATGGGGACACTCTTTAATTTTTAAACTTTTAAACTGTTTTTAAAATGGGACCAATCTGTAGCCATAACCTTTCTAATGGCGTAAAAATTTTTAAAATCGGTTCAGAAATGACCGAGTTATGAAGGCACAAACATACAAAAAAAAAAAAAAAAAAAAAAAAAGCAACACACAGACGAATTGATAACCTCCTTCTTTTTTTGAAGTCGGTTAAAAACACCGGCTTCGCTGACTAAAAGTTTTCTCTGTATCCAGAATAATCCATTTTTAGTCAAATGAAATAGCTCCAAATCAAAATAAATGAAATAACTCTCAACAGAATTAAGTTAGGAGTTATTTCATTTGGGAGTTATTTATTTTATTGCGAAATAATTCCCAATATAAATTTATGAAATAGCCTCCAAAAAATTGGGAGGTATTTCATTATGAAATAACTTCCAATTTGTATGGGATTTTTGAATTTTTTGTTGGGAGTTATTTCATTTTTTTTTTTGGGATTTATTTCATTTGAGAGATATTTCACGGTACCTTAATTTAACCCTATTCGCACAAATTGTGATAAGATCATGATTGAGTGAGACTCGGTCCATTGTTGAATTAATATGAATTCACTAGAAGTTTGTTAAGAAGATCATTTAGAAATATAAGAAAAAACAGAGCCTTGCGGTAGCCCTGAATTAATCTTGAACTCGTAAATCAAAGTTGGTTAAATTTTAAAAGCCGATGTTGATTATCACACAAATTGTTTGAGAAATTAATGTCACTTCTCTTTATTTTGATAATATTGGTATGGTTCTATTATGTATGGAACAAAATATCGGCCAAATGACCGCCGCTACCTTGGCGGCAAACCTCCATCCGATGCTCCAAATTTTCGATGACGCTGAGGCATAGTTTCGGTTCTATGCCGTTAATGTGACGAATTATCTCAGCCTTTTTCTCTTGAATTGTTGCTGGCTTATCGACGTACACCTTTTCTTTCAAATAACCCCAAAGAAAGAAGTCCAACGGTGTCAAATCACATGACGGCCAATTGACATCGCCACCACGTGAGATAACTCGACCATTGAATTTGAAAAGAACGCTCGATTGTGTATCTTTCCATGGTTCAAATTGAGTTAGTCCGAAATTGAGAAATCTCAAATTAAATGCAGAAAAAAGCTTAACGTTTAGGTAGGGTGCACATTCAACATCGGCCCTTTGTTTACAATTTTTCCTAGAATGGAAATTTTTTTTACCTCTTAATGAAATTTCAAACAAATTATGAAGTATTTGTTTAAGTTTTTCTGATAACTTTATATTTCCTGATTTTTTTTCCTATGCGATTCACTGGTAAGCCATGACAAATCACAAAAAAAAAAAAAAATAATAAACATAACTTGCATTCAAATTACATGCACACAGTTATGCAAACACAATAACTCAAGAAAGGCAAGGTTTACTTTAAAGCGCTGAATAAAAACCATATAAAGTTTAACAAAAAGATTTCTTAATATATCTGTGTATGTATAGGGTTATATAAGGAATCCAAATACACAAAAATATTTTTCCATTTCCTTGATATTTTCTAATAAAAACCATAGTTTTTTCTTTTTCTCTTAAAGTTTATGTTTCTTTAAAATATTTTTCTTCTGGCCTCCAGTAATACCAAGATGAAAAAATAACAAAAAATTTATTTATTTAAAACTTTCTTACAAATAAATAAGAATATCTATGAGAGGAATTTAACAAAAAATACAATGAAATCTAAAATATATTTGTTCAAAAGCGTATATACAAATTATAAGAATAATTTCATCGTAACAACTAAATTTTGAGCATTCTAAGCCGCATAAAACCAAAGGAAAAGTCAGACAGGCCAAATATTTGAGAAAAGAAGCAATTTAATAAAACCAGCCTTAACAGAAAATCATTAAAATAAGTTAATTTCAATTCATTCCAACTTTCTAAGACAAATAAAAAAAAAAAAAACAAATAAATAAAAATAAAAAACAAAGTATGCGTAAACTAATGCTTACTTTTATTTCATCAAATATTGGTGTAACAATAATTTAGTTTAATCGCAGAACAAGTCAACAAATAAACTGAAAAAAAACAACCGCTAAACACAGGAAAACCAGGTTTCATTCTTACATTCCTTTTTGAGACATGAATGCTTTTACTACTACGTAAACCTAAGGAAAGTCATTTATCATTTTTATCTGACTTTTCCTTAAAGTACACAAATACAAAGGCACACAATCGAAGAAGACACCTTCTGTTCTTGATATGTAGAAAAGGCCATATTATATTCGTAGGTTTTTTTTGATTTTATACATTTCTTTTAAAGCAAATAATTGTTCAGTTTACTTTAGACAGGATGTATGTATGTATGTATGTATGTATGTATGTATGTATGTATGTATGTATGTATGTATGTATGTATGTATGTATGTATGTATAAGATTAATATTTATTCTTAGGCTGACCTAAATTTTCCCTTAAAGGAAAACGTTTGTCACATTTCCTTTTAAAGTTGAAGAAGATTGAATGTTAAATAAACGTATTTAGATGTTCGCTAAACTTGAAGAAAGGTGACAAACATATTTAAAAATAATTTAAACATTGATTGAAATTAAAGATTTTTAATTTATTTATTTATGCGTTTTCTGATAATTTATATACTTTTAACTTAAAGATTTTTACAGGCATTCGAAATGATATAATAGTCAACAAAATTTAAATTTATTAATGATGGAGATATTTCTGCACTCAGTAAAAACCTTAACGGATTATGGGTTAAACTATTAATTAATTGACTTTTTGCTTTTTATCATTTTAATTTGTTTTTAAATGAATAATTCGTTTTATATTGCAGGTTGTTGTTCAATCTTTGTTCAGAAGGAAAATAATTGTAGTAATAATAAATTAAGATAATATTTTTGGTTTATTAAAGGTTTATTGAACAAAATTTTAATGGAAATTTGTTTTATAAACCTTTTATAAAACAAAAAAAAATTATGTATTTGGGCCTTAATCTACACATATAATAAAGAAGTAACTCATGTCTGTCTGTCTGTCTGTCTGTCTGTCTGTCTGCTTTTCATTTAAAATTGTGTGAGGAGGTACCTAAGTATCCTGATCCCAATAAAGGATACTTTTTTCCGCAAAAATATCTATTAAAAAATCTATATATTATCAGGACGCCCACGACGTGGCGGGCGCAGCTAGTCTATACATATAATAAAACAGTTTTTTTCCTGTCTGTCTGTCTTTCTGTGTTCCCATCACGTAAAAACTAATTAATGGATTTTAATAAATTTTGGTGAAGTGCCTTAGTATTTCGGATCAATTATAGGATACTTTTTTCATCAAAATATCTCAATACCAAGAAAAGAAAATAGAGAAAAAGTAGTGAAAGTATGCATTTTTACCGACTTAAAATTACTGCGAACTTGGCAGCACCTTTTATTTTTTTATGCGTTTTTTTTATCACCATTTACAGATCTCCACAACAACTTTAGAATATTATAAATTTTAAAATTCTTTATATAAGTAAAACTAAGAAACACTAGAAAAGCAAGAGTCTTAAAATTGTAAGAGTAAAATCGAACTAAATATTGTCAGGATGCCTACGACTTGGCGCGCACAGCTAGTGGATTAATACGTTTAAGGGATTAACAATGTAAATATATATGTAGGCAAAACGTTAAATTTGTAATTAATTGTAATTAATAATAAAAATATAAAAATATGAATTAAAATTAATTGATTCCATTAATAATTAGGATTCTAAATTTTAAAGAAATCTTTAATTGTTTAAGTAGCGTAATAACACTGGCCGCCAAAAAAGAAAAAAAAGTCGCGAGCAAAAACTTGGTTATGTGATTTTAATGGACTTTTATATGCTAAATCCAAATCTGTTCACCGATTTTTTCTATCACGTCTAGTTTTCAAGATATTCTTTGAATAATTTTCAGCAATTATTAAAAGTTGTTCTTGTTTTAATCAAACTGCATGAGATGCATACCTGTACATATGTAGTTATGTCGATTATAATTACTCGTAGAATAATTATAATTCCGGGGTGGGAAACAAACAAAGAAAAAAGATAAAATGGATTAATTTGTATCTTTGTTTCTTAGAGTTGAAGGGTTTAGGGATAAGAGATACTCACCTGGTAATGTTGACCAATGAATTTGTTTGTATAATTTTCTTTGAGATCGTTGTTAAATATGTAGGGTTTTCTTCTTCAGACGAATTAATAACATGTAAGTTTCTTCGTTACAGGTAAGTACATATATTAAAATATTTATTAACACTTTCAGGTAAGTTTAACAATTAAGTACTGATTAATAATTCTTGCAAAAAAAAACCGACTTCAAAACAGACAAACTTAAAATCATGTTTCTTAAAGACGGTAACTATTGCGACACCCTGAAATTTCCGAATTCAAATTTTATACTAGTTATAGCGGTCGTAGCAATACAGGTTCATTGTAAATTTCAACCATCTGTCTGTAACGGTTTAAAAGTTTTGTCATATACATCAAATTACATAAACTATTGCGACACCCTGTAATTTATAACTTTAAATGTTTATACTTATTATAACAGATATAGTAATGGACATTCTGTCTAATTGTTAAGTGTTTATCAATAACTGTTTAAAAGATATGGTCATATATATCAAATGACGTCACCTATTGGGACACCCTTTAAATTCAAATTTTAATATAAATACTTTTTAAGGAGGACTTTGTCATACAGATTCTTTTTAAATTTTAACTTTGTGTCCATATACATTAAATTACATCAACTATTGGGCCACCCTTTAATTTCCAATTTTAAATATTTATACTTGTTGTTATACCAGACATAGTAGTAAACATTCTGTCTATTTTTCAAGTGTTTGTCTATAACGGTTCCAAAGATGAGGACATAATGGTCAAATTACATCAATAATGGGGACACCCTTTAATTTATAGATCCAAATTTTATACTTGTTGTAATAGCGGACTAAGCAATATAGGTTCTTTGTAAATTTCAACTGTCTATCTATAACAGTTGAAAAGTTTGGCCATATATATTACTTTTACATTAACAATTGGGACACCCTTTGATTTCCAAATTCATATTTTACACTTGTTATTTTAGCGGACTTAGCAATACAAGTTCTTTGTAAATTTCAACTGTCTGTCTATAACGGTTCAAAAGTTTGGCCATATATATATCAAAATAAACCAACTAATGGGACACCCTTTAATTTTTAATTTTAAATATTTATACTTATTATAAGAGACATAGTAACGAACATTATGTGCAACTTTCAAGAGTTTGTCTATAACGGTTCAAAAGATAGGAGAATAAAGGTGAAATTAAGTCACCTATGGGGTCACCCTTTAATTTTTACTTTTATTTTTTAATTACTTTTTGTTATTGGGAGCTACAGTGATACACACTTTTTTTTAATTTTAAATTGGTGACCTATAAAGTTCATAATACACGTAAAAAACATGTATGTTGTATGGGGACACCCTTTAATTTTTAAACTTTTGAACTTCTTTTAAAATGGGACCAATCTGTAGCCATAACCTTTGTAATAGTGCAAAAATTTTGAAAATCGGTTCAGAAATGACCGAGTTCTGAAGGCACAAACATACAAAAAAAAAAAAAAAAAAAAAAAAAAAACAAAAAAGCAACACACAGACGAATTGATAACCTCCTTCTTTTTTTTGAAGTCGGTTAAAAATATCTTAAAGTTTGAACTTGAGGGTGACAATCAAAAAGGTAAGTCAGTTTTTTTCTTAAGTTAGTTGCCAGGAAAACTAAAGTGGGCATAAATTATTAAACGAATTCATTGCAGTATTTAGCGATATTATGTTCGTTAACTTATTTCGATATAACGGATGAAACTTACATTTAACAGAATTCTTAATTTAAAAGTTAATACAAATGAGTTTTCTTTTATATTTCAAATTCATTATTTTAAATTCATTATTTTATAATTTAAAAAAAAGAGAAGATTTATTTTGTATAAATGAAGTTTATACATTCTTATTTAAAGAAAATAAAATATTAAAATATTAGATGCAGTATGCAAAATACATATTCGTACACCCTTAGAAAATGCACCACTTCCTTAATATTGTAAATAGTTTTAAAAATAAATCAACTGACATAACTTTTTTAAATTGTATAATCCCAAGCTTATTTTAGGTAAAGTTATCCAACTAAATACTAAAATTAGTTTTAAAATTATTTTACATAAAATTTATGTATAATAAACATTTGTTTGTTCTTTTGTTTTGTTAAATAAAACCTTTTGCTTAAAATTATACAAAAAAAAATCTTTTTAGTTATTTATTTTATTAAATGGTAGCCGT
This sequence comes from Phasia obesa, assembly GCA_949628195.1. Taxonomy (NCBI): domain Eukaryota; kingdom Metazoa; phylum Arthropoda; class Insecta; order Diptera; family Tachinidae; genus Phasia; species Phasia obesa. The sequence goes on from OX451218.1 coordinate 79,839,195, forward strand.
TTTTGCGAAAACTGAAGGTGTCCGAATACGGATTTTGCATACTGTATGTAGCAATGGTCGGCAAAAAAAGGCGGGAGCTTGAAACTTGTTATGTGGCTGTAGTGGACATGTATGTGCCGAATCTAAATCTATTTTTAGATTGATTCTATCATGTCTAGGTTTTGAGATATTCTTATTTAAATAAACTAGTGATATTGAAATATTTAAAAATCTTAATGTGTTATATAATGTTTGTCAAAGTAGGTACCTGCACTTAATTGTTAATAAAATCAAAATTTTCATCATTTATGGTTTATTTTATTCCTAGTATACCTAGCTTTTCGAATAAGGACACAAATGTAAAATATTTGCCCATTTTACGAGTTTTTGAAAACAAAAAAAAATAATTTTTTCAATAAAAAATTTTTTTTTTTATTTTTCATTAAAAACATTTTTTTATTTTATTTTTTCATAAAAATATTTTTTTTTTTCGCCACCAATTTCTGAATAACTCCCAAACAGTTGAAAACGGAAAAAAATTCTTAGTTGACTTAAAGGTAATAAAAGGTAACTTAAAGGTAATTTTATCCCCCATCTTTTGGTGTTTCCATAATTAAAATCGAACAATCCGTTAAAGAGTTATTTAGAAATAAGTTGGCGTGGTCGCCTTGTTTAGCCATATTCGCCATGCCCATAAAAAAAAAAATTAGGTGATATGCGAAAACTTTAAGCGGATTTGAGTTTAATGAGTTGAGATCACTATATTCAACATATTTATGTTCAGGGAGCATTTATATTTGCAGACCAGTGTAATAAACTGGTAAACAACATTTCAAGAAGGCTCTCTATTATCTTCAGGGGATAAGATTATTGGTTTTATTCGTACCGTTAGGACTTGCTCGGTGAACAAAAAGGCTGTACAAAACATCGCGGTACCAAAGGTGGAAAAATGCCACATAAGTTTTCTGGTTTAAAATTGCTTAAGTTTCTAATCTTTAACTTCACCCAGTATAACCCACTTCGTGAATCCCAACAGTGCTGTTGTCTAGAAGATACAATTATTTCCTAAAGGGATGATTATAGTAATGTCCTTATCCCAATCAGGACTTTAGGCCACAAACAATCAGGCCACTTAAAATATTTAGTTGTTTAAAGATTTACCTGGATGTCTAAATTTAATGAATCCATTCCAAGTATTCTACATAGCGCGTCAGTAGCTGTGGACTTTCTGGGTGCTGTAATGCTAAGTGCTAGTATTTCTTCTTTCTCTAAGATATTATGTAATTGGCCTTTACACAAGGGCTTCATAAGACACCATATTGGTCTCTGGTGTTGTGTATACAGGAAATCATTAATGGATATTCATTAACCTATTCGCTTCCAAGGACGAGTATACTCGTCCAAAGGGGCAACGATAAGGTACTTGAGCTGTATGAAGGGAAGACATAGGCAAATTCATAAAGGTGCTACGGATACGTTGGGCGGGTAATGTTGCGCGAATCGATGACAGCAGACCACAGAAAACTATGCTAAACTACGACACCAGATGCTCTACACGAAAACGACGGCCAAGAATATGATGGAAGTTGATTAAGTTGAAGAAGACTTAAGAACAATAAATATCCATAACTGGCAAGAAAAGAGAAGAACAAGCTAAAGCTCACCCAAAGCTGTAATCTTATTAGAAGAAGAAAATAAGAGGAAGCGTTATTAAATTTTAGTACCAAGTAAAGACGCAATGTCTATTATTGCAGCAGCTAATTTGTTTTCTAAGTATTTCTTAAACTGTAAGTTTTAAGTAAAGTCGAGTCCAAAGGATTTATACCTTTAAACAAATTCTTTACTATCAGCACCAAATTTCCACTTGAGTTTTTTTGGAAATTATAGTACCAACACGAAAGACCAAAATTGTAGACTTATCAAGATTATATTTTAGAATCCACATTGGGCAGTAATTTAATAGTACATCAACCATATCGTGCAGCTAAAAGGGTAAATTAAATAACTTAGGTTTTGAATGCTTTGTTGGACTGTCGACAACTTGAACAATATTTAACCAACACGAAAGGGCTAACAAGGTCCTTTCGTGGTTTCGAAGACATATTATTTCAATATGGCTTGGTAGAATTCCGTTAGATTCAATGACATCCACATTTGTAATGTTTTTAAAGTTATAAAATAAGTTTCAGATTATAAATATTAATATTGAAATATTTATGGCGAATTAAAGACGTTTACTATATTATAATATGGAACATTTTTTTACAAATTTAGACTTAGCTTTAATTTTAATAGCAAGTGCTTAGCTTTTGTTAAGACTGTTTGCAGTAATAAAGAATTTGTTCCTATCGAATTTTTGAAAGGTGAAGTTTTCACAACTTGGATGTTATCAATGAGATGTGTCATCAATGAACAAAGAATTTTTGTGCTATCAACTCTGCATTACATAAACAGAGACAATATAAGTAATATGAAAGAGAAACCTTTAGCTATGCTTGATTATAGTTCGATCAAATGTGGTGTTGATGCCATGGACCAAATGTTGGGAACTCACACCTGTATACGTGCAACAAACCGATGGCCATTAGCAGGAATGGGCCAATAATACCCGTATTACTAGTTGATAAATGAAGTATAATGGAGGTAATTTAATTCCACACGTTCTGAAATCACCTAAATAAACGTAAAAATATGAAAAAAAAAAATCTCAAATTCGCTAAAAATAATATGTGAGGTCCACAGGGACCTTGTTGGTTATTGTCTATTAAAAAAAATTGTTGGTTATCGGAGGGTTAACTTAAAATGTTATAATCCTTTTGGCGTTAAAAAATAAATAAAAAATAAGAAAAAATCACGAAGTTTAACCCAAAAAAAGTAGAAAATGTCATAAAATTGAATGATTGGTTTTAAATATTATCTGGGACATATAAACTTACATATAAGACATTATAATATCGTTATAAAATAACTGAATTATTTTTATTTAAACTGAACTAATAGGAGATATCAATAATTCTTGCAAACAATCGTTTAAATTGCTAACTAATTTCGTTTCAAAATGAAATAAAAACCGGAGGTGATTTTAAATTTTAAATAAAAACATCCTTGCCTTTGTACAAAACACATCAAAAGTAAAATCCTTTAAAACAAATAAAAGAGCTGCATATACAATTTTAAACTTCAATCTGCACAAGATTTTAATTATTTACATTTACCTACAAAAACTTTAGATTTTCTAACGTAAAAAAAAACTAAGAACTGAACAAGAAGTGAACAAGCAACTAAAAAAAAAAACAACAAAGTCAATTTTAGTTACGAGTCCAATAAAAATGAAATGAAAAAGAAGAACCATAAAAACTGAATATTAAGCAATTTTAGCTTAATTACTTTTTAATTAAATTGCATACAACTTTAATGTATAAAGCTAAATTGCTGAATAAACTTTTAATTTTTGCTCTCGTTATTTCTCTTTCATATATATTTTTTGCTTGCCTTAAACACACGAATAATAAAAAGTTTATTTGTGTGAAATGCAAAAATACGTTTTGCTTATCTTTCCATGGCTGAGTATGGTCAGATAAAACAAGTCTATAAACGAATTATCTTTTTCTTTATTAAAAAAAAGCAAAAGGATAAATTTACACCTTTTTACACCAATGGTCATTTAAGAATTTTGGAAGTAAAATTTTGTTTGTGTATTTAATTAAATTAAAAATTAATTTACAGTCTAGACGAGTAATCTGATCAGGGCTAATTTAAAAGTTCTTAACTAAAGTACCAGACGTCATTAAAAATGTTAATTGAATAAGCTGCTGGCCTTTAGTGTGAACTTATTTTTAACCGACTTCAAAAAAAGAAGGAGGTTATCAATTTGTCTAAATGTTGCTTTTTATTTTAAATTTTTTCTTTATTTGAAAGGTTATGCTTAAAAACAGTTCATTATTTTAAAAATTAAATGGTGTCCCCATACAACATACATGTTTTTTTTTTTGTATTAAGAACCGTAAAGGGCACCAATTTAAAATTTAAAAAAATTGCATATTACTATAGCTCCCAACAACAAAAATTTATAAAAAATAAACTTAAAAATTAAAGGGTGTCCCCATAGGTGACGTAATTTTACCTTTATGGGCCTATCTGTTGAACCATTATAAACAAAACCTTGAATGTTTCACAAAAAACCGTTATAATAAAAAGTATAAATATTCAAAATTACAAATTAAAGGGTGCCCCAATAGTATATTTAATTTTATGTATATGACCATACTTTAGAACAGTTGTACACCGATCGTTGAAATTTAAAAAGAACCTGTGCTGCTAAGACCACTATAACAAAAAGTATAAAATTTAAATTTGAAAATAAAAGGGTGTCCCAATAGTTTATGTAGTAATTCTATGTATGTGGCCAAACTTTTGAACTGTTGTAGACAGACAGCTGAAATTTCCAAGGAACCTGTATTGCAAAGTCCACTATAGCAAGTATATAATTTGAATTTAGAAATTAAAGGGTGTCCCCATAAATTGTGTAATTTTCTCTATATGGCGCTATCTTTTGAATCGTTAAACACAAACACTTGACAATTAGGCAGAATGTCCACTACTTTCTCTGTTATAATAAGAAGTATAAATATTTGGAATTATAATATAAAGAGTGTCCCAATAGTTAATTTAATTTAATATATATGGCCAAACTTTTGAACCGTTATAGACAGGTAGTTGAAATTTATAAAGAATATTTGTGGCTAAGTCCTCTATAACAACAGGTATTTAATTTAAAATTGTAAATTAAAGAGTGTCCCAATCGGTGATGCTATTTGATCTATGGAGAAGCTTGAAATTCACATAGGCTTTACTTTTTTCCCCTCTAATTTTGGCGCATCTTTTATTTGGCTTAAATCTAATTCTTACAGATTACTTCTTGTATTTTTAGTTTAGAATTGGTGCTCTTCTATCTGTTTTGAAGTCGGTTTTTTTTTCCAAGAATTATCCTTTAATAGGTGCTACTCTCTAAAAGTAAGAGTCTTACAATTGGTGTGGAATACTTTCAAAGCAAAATCAAGCAAAATATTGTCAGAACGCCCACGTTGCTGAACAGCAACAGTGTAGAAAATGTTATTGAAAATATTTTTTTAGAATATATTAACCGTCTAACTCCCCCGCATATCGGTATTTTGTGTCTTTATTCCAACAAATCGTAAAAAACACCCCGAAAAGGGGGAAATGAGTAGATAAGATGTTCTACAGGATGTCCGCCGGCAAGGTATACTACTTTGTTTATTTCCATTGTTATCCTGGCTGTATGTGATGTGCACCGTCTTGTTGATACCACATGTTAATCAAGCCCAAAGCGTGAAATTCATATCACGATATCGCTCCCCATTCATATCACGATATCTCGCCGATTTAATTTTCAAAGATGTAAAGTCCAATGATTCCTCCTGACCAAATGGCACACCAGACTGTCACTTTTAATGGAGCCAAAGGTGACTGATGAATAATCTGAGCGTTTTCCAATGCCCAGAACCTAATATTCTATTTATTCATATATCCATTCAAATGAAAATGTGCCTCGTCACTCATGATTTTTTTATGAAAATTGGGTTTGTCATGGGCGAGCTGTAACATCCTCTTGTCATATACGTACGGTGGCGTTAATGGTCTTGTGAAAGAAGCTCTTGTGTCAGCTGAATCTTAAATGGAAACAAATGCAAATCCTTGCCCAAAATTCTGGCCAAAATTCTTCTTTGAATACCTTATATACCTTCTTTGAATACCTGCTCTTTAGCAGGGCATTAAATTAAGGTTGACGGATTGTTTTGATTGTTAGTATACCTTCCCGTCGGACACCCTGTATACATAATTTTACTATATATATATATATATGTTAAAACACAACAAAAGGGCTACTGGGCAATCTTTAATTTGTTTGGTTTTTGGTTTTTGGTTTTTGGTTTTTGGTGTTTGTGTTTGTGTTTGTGTTTGTGTTAAGTTTTTTGTTTTTGGGTTCTTAACACATTTTTGATAGCTCGAATGACTGAGTGTGATAGTGAATCAAGGCTTTAGGATGTAGACAAAATTTCCAAGAAATAATAAAATTTATTTTATTTTATTAACTTCGTAAAAAAGGAATTATATGCATTTTTAATGAATGTTCGCTTAAAATTATTATATATTCAGGTGTTAGCAAAAAAATCAGGTATACATTTTCGTTTTGTTAGTTTTATGTACTTTAAACCTAAATATGCAAAACTTAAATCACAAAAATTAAACAAAAATATCGTCTTTACACTCATTTATTCATAATGTCACATACATATTTAAATTTGTACATACAATTTAATCTTTTAATCATTGCTGAATTTAAAATGTATTTTTTTATAAAATTTTAAATGCAAAAATCATTTTTTTTATTTTTATATTTTAATAAACAAAATATTTTTTTATTCATTTAACTGCAGTAAAAGTGTATATATGATTATTAAATATCTTATGATTATTTTTCACTCGCTTTAAAACCCAGTATGTTAAATGAACAATAAAAAATTGGTTGCAAATTTAAAATTTTAATTTAATTTAAATAAAACCTAATAAAATTATACAATTTTTTTAAATTTCCAATTAGTTTTGATTTAATTTAATTTAGTTTTGAATTTAAATTTCAATTCTAACACTATCTTTAGTTATTTGGCAAAATTTAAAAAAAAAATAAATAAAGTAAACTTTTTTTTTGATTTTCAAAATGTTATTGCATGCGATCAGGAAAAAAATGTGCATAATAATCAAGACCAAGAGCTCAAATTTTGATTTTTTCTCATTTGTTGTAAATTGAATGAATTACTCAATTACTCATATTTTAAGTCCAAAATAAAAAACAAATATACTTGTTAAGTCCAGTCAGTGCTAGAAAAAAAAAATATGTCCCACGAATGTTGGACATCACTCTAGTCTCCCTTTATCTCTCTTTCTTAGTCTAATGCAACCACGTTAAGTTTATATGTTCTAAGCTTCTTTAAATATGACATATTTCAAGCTCCTTTAAATACGTTACCGCACAGGTGGTCATTTCTACTTTAACCGATCCACATAAGGGTATTTTGGCTCTCAAAAGTTATTGAGTAATCCTAGATCAACCAAACTTAGCAGAAAAATATCTTATGGCATTAGTCTGTTAAGGCTTGAAAATAAAATAATTGGAGATTCTAAAATAACGTTTTCGCCCGTCCTCTTTTGTGGGCGGTGACATAAAAAATATATATTTTTTAAATGTAATTATTAAAAGTAATGAATTACATAAGCCTGAATACCATAAAAGTAAAATTTTTAAGTTTTTAGGGGCAGGATACCTCATTCTCTAATGAATTTCCCTGCATATACATATGTTTTTAAGAATTTGAGTCGTAATTTAATCGTACTTAGTCTAGAGCTATACCCCGAAGAAGCCAATGACTTTAGAAAAACCAAAAAAGTGTTTAAAGAGTAAAACAAACAATTTCATTCGGAATGGTGAAATTTTATCTAAATCTATATCTATACATATAAGAAAACAGTAACTTATTTTCTGTCTGCATGTCTATCTTTCTGTCTACGAACACAATTTTGTTAGGAAGTACCTCACTATTCTTATTCCTCTATAGGATACTTTTTTCCTCAAATATATCTTACTTCCAAGAGAAAGTGGCGAAAAAGCAGTTAAAGTACGCCGATTATTTTTACCGATTTAAAGGTACTACATACTTTAAAGCATCTTTTATTTTGGAAAGCGGGATTTTTTAAAACAAGGTTGCGCAGCAGATGGCGCTGTTTTAAAATAATTACAAAATATTAATTACTTAGTGCCAAAGAGCCAATTGAATAAAATTTGTATTAGATTTTTATTTTTAATCTGTGGAATTACATTTTTATTGAAATATTTTAAACACCTTTTACAATGCTTTATAATTTTATTTTAGAATTTTATCTTAAAATTTGTTATGGATTTACTTTTAAAGTAAAATCAAACAAAATATTGCCAGGACGCTTACAACATATGTGGGTACAGCTAGTATATAATAATCATAAAACCTCAGAAATAAAATGTAATTTGAAGAATAAAGCTTTTGTAAATTATTTCCTGTTTTGGCTCTCTCACTTATACCAAGTTCTGTAGAAGAAGGATTTTGAAGGCCTTGCTAAAGACATAAACGATAAATGCTCGTATTCAAAATTATTAAATGAATGAAATGCACTTTAAACATCTTTTAAATCTACGTATGTTGGTATGCATTTTGGGTTGGAAGCTTTTAATTTGGAAAAACTGCTCCCTAGCAGTCTTATATATAAACATACCCTAGGACAATATTTCAAAAATCCTCTCTCTCTCTCACTTTAGTAGTCTAAAATTTTCCCAAAAAGCTAACAATCGGAAGAATAACAAAAATATGAAACACACATAAGTAATAATATTTCTTTTTTTAAGTTCCACTTTGCCTTTGTTCAAGTATAATAATAATTTTACCTATGACAGAAATAACAAAAAATAATATCCACCTATTTGTTTTTTCTCAAGCCAGAAAATAATTAATTGCAAGAAACTGATTCCCGCAAGCTTATAACGACATACGAGTACATCCCAGCAAAAACTTAACTTACAAAGAAGCTATTTATTAATGAGAAATCGCTGTTGAAACTACTTACAATTTAACTGAAAGAACTACTTATTTTTGTTCGAGATGTCGTTAAAAGAAGCCAATACAAATTAAATAATCATAACCAAAAAATAAGTACTTGAAATAGGTAAATTTACGTGATAAAAATTTAAAAAAAAACATTTTTTGCAGAGGGTTTATATATATGGTTATTCTGATAGCTAAGCTTCAGTAGTTATGGCAACGCAACAACAACATACTTATTTTTAGAACAGTACCGTACCGTAACGCCCTCTTGATGTTATTTTTACTTTGATTTGCCGCAACGGAGTATATAATCAAAGGATGGCGCTCCGCTGCATTATTGTAAAGTGAATTATTATTATTAGCAAGCAAACTTCATTTCATGTTGCCACGGCTGAGTATTGAACTCGTGATCATCGTTTTGTAGTCAACGTGCTAACCACTTGAGCTACAGGACCCTTTGGTACAACAATATCTACATATATGCTAAGAATATTTCTTACACAAACATTTAGAAACTAAAAAAAACCATAGGCAAATCAACTTGTTACCAATCAACTTGCTTAGGATCCAAATAATAAGCTAAATACATTTTTAAACATATTTTCATTAATTAATAAATAATTTTAATATTCACAGATAGGTTAAATAATACGATGTCATTTCTAAAATTAATTCTGTTGTAAAAATATTTATACACAGAAAAAATACTTATATCACTTGAGTGAGGGCATGTCCATGTACATACCTATATTTTTATTCAATTTCAATTCAATTTATTTCATATTTAATATGTTACATCTTAATTATTATAATTAGTTGTAAAGAGTTCAACATTAGCACCTTTTTCTACTTAATTATAATATAAGTCGATTAGTAATTATATGTATATACTGAAAATATTATAGAGGAGGTAAAAGTTTTGCAAAACCTATTTGAATCTTTTTTTTATTTTATATTTTTTGTACTTTTTTATTTTTAAAACACTTATTCTAATTCTTAACTACGTAAGATGAACTAGCTCATTAATGTAATTATAAGAAGAGTTTAGGCACTTGGTATTAAAATTTTCATTTAGTCTTGTAAGTCTGTCTTTAACTAATTCTATATCTGAGAGAGAATGGAGACGAGCTGTCGAATAAAACCAAGGGAGGTTATATATTAGCTTTAATAATTTATTCTGCGATATTTGTAACTTGTTTAAGTGACAGATAGCACTGGCCGACCAAACAGGAGATGCGTAGTAAATAACGGCTTGAAATATCGATTTCAGTATTAACATTTTATTGGTAATGCTTAAAGCAGAATTTCTATTGATAAAAGGATAAAGCATGCGTGTGAGTACATTTACTTTATTTATTATATAAAGGATACGGTCTTTGAATTTCATTTTGGAGTCCAGTATCACTTCAAGATATTTAACTTTTTCTTCCAATTGAATAGAGAAATTATTGGCAATATTGTTGTTTTGAGATAAAAAACATGCCTTACGTTTCCTGGATAAATAAATTGCCTGCGTTTTATCTGAATTTAACATTATTTTCCACTTGTTAAAGTAACCTATATTTTTATAAATGTGTTTGAAATACAAAATGCATAAAAAAACGTAGATAATAGAAGGGCAATTCATCCCAACATTTATTTTATTCCTCTAAATGAATAAAACATAGTGTATTATATTACGTATGAACATTCATACAGCTAATTTGCTCACGACATACAGGTTAGTGGTAATATGAAACCAAATTGCATTCAAATGTATTAAAAATAATTTCTTAATAACACATTATTTGTAAGAAAACAACGTTGTCTTGTAAATATTAGCATATTTAAAAATTTTAGATCTAATAGTTATACCTACTATATCGTAATACATCAATTTTGGTTTTTAAACTAAATGTATTTTTTTTTTTTCAAGTTTTAGTTTGTGCGTTGATAAGTGCGGACGCGATTTTTTTAAGCTCGCAATTGCCAAAAACAAAAACAAAAAGTGTGAATAAATTCAAACAAAAGCAAAAAATCAAACTTGTTTTTAATACAACAAAAAAGTGTTCTGTAAACATTTTTTTCTCTCTTTTTTCTTTTTTTACAACGGCATTATCACTTTGCTACTTTAAAAATAAAACAAAAACAATAGGGGCCAATGAGCCTCTTTAATTTAAGTGACAAAAATGTAGACAATTTAGATTTAAATAAAAACAAAAAAACTGAAAATAATTTGTGTTTAAACACTACGCCAGTATAACGTGTCCAATCTTGTTCGTCGCTTTTGATAAGCGATGACAATAAAATAACTACAAACAAGTCGCCTTTTGTACAAAGTGTTACCAAAACTAATATGGATAGTGTAAAACCCAAGGCGCAAGTGGGAATGGACAGATACATTACGGTATTAAAAAGAGGTCGAAGCCCTAAATCTTCGCAGCTTGCACCAATGTCTAAAGTACATAAAGACAAGGGCTCTAATGGAATAAATTCCCATAATCGTTTTGCTATCTTAGATAGTGAAACAAGTGAACATAAAACGGCAATTAAGTCGTTCAAACCACCTCCAGTTTATTTAAGGGAGAAAAATTCGAACGACTTAATATAAAAATTAATTACAATTATTGGCGAGAACTCATTTTATGTAATTCCCATCAAGCGTGGTAACATTGATGAGACAAGAATACAATTTATTGATGAAAGCAGTTATCGTAAAGCAGTAAACGAGTTCGAAAACTGCAAAAAGAACTTTTATACCTATCAGCTGAAGAGTAGTAGAGGTCTACAGGTAGTCATTAAAGGTGTAGATTCATACGTTGATCCAGCTGAAATAAGAGCCGGACTCCAAAAAGCGGGTTTTAAAATAAAAAGTGTAGATAATCTCCGTAATCGGGAACGTGTCCCCCAACCACTATTTCGCGTTGAACTGGAACCTGGAGATATCAGATTGAAAAAGAACGAAATGCACCCCATTTACAATCTGAAATACCTGTTACACCGTAAAATAACTGTAGAGGAGCCGCATAAGCGTCCAGGACCTGTCCAGTGTCTAAATTGTCAAGAATATGGTCATACTAGGGCTTACTGTAAGTTGCCTCCGGTTTGCGTTGTATGTGGCGAGCTACATTGTTCCGCCCAATGCGACAAAGCAAGGGATGACTCGAAAGTTAAAAAATGCAGCAATTGCGGTGGAAACCACACTGCTAACTACAGAGGCTGTCCAGTTTTTTCCATGATAAGGAAAACCACTCAAAAACTAAATACTCCTGCTAAGCACCAACAATATCGAGTAAATGCTCATTATCCTCAGTTAGCCCAACCAACAACACAACATGTTTCATACGCAGATATGGTAAAAACCAATCATACTTCAGTACATAAAGCGGCACCGACAACTAATTCTACTCCTAATTTGCAATCGCATCCTAAAGAACAAACACCATCTGGTAATTTTAATCATCTCGAAGCAAGCATCGAGACATTAGTGCATTCGATAAACAGTTTTATGAGCTCTATGAGCAGCATGATGCAAGAAATGGTACGCATGCAATCTACTATGTTGCAGGCGTTACTTAACAAACCATGAACTGTTTAAAAATATGTTTCTGGAACGCAAACGGCTTGCGCCAACACAAAAATGAACTCGAGTACTTCCTTAAGAAGGAACAAATTGATGTCATGCTGGTTTCAGAGACTCACTTAACAACAAATAGCTTTTTTAAAATAAATGGCTATATCTTATATGACACCAAAGACCCCCGTGGCAGAGCATGTGGTGGTTCAACAATACTAATAAAGGCTCTAATCAAACATTATTTACTGTGTGATTTTTGTGAAGATTACCTACAAGCAACAAACATCTGCATTGAAGAATTTCATCAAAACTTAGTTATTTCTTCGATTTATTCACCTCCTAGGTTTCAAATATCAGAGAGTTAATACAGCGATTTCTTCAAATCACTAGGTCCCTGTTTCATAGCATCAGGCGACTACAACGCTAAACTGTAGTGTGACTGATCGGTTAGTATAACCATCACACATGTACTGTAACAAACAGTCTTAATTACCAACACATTTGGTATGGTAAATAAATATTAATGTTCAAGTGGAGAAACAAACAAAGAATACATTGTTGTTGTTGTTGCATTGCATTAACAAGAATAAATTCCCACACACAGTTTAAGTAAACAACAGTCAAGTGGCCTTCAAATTAATGCACCACTAAAATGCCCTTGACTTTGTTGTCCGCACACGCCGATCAGCACGCTTCATATTACACCCCAAAATATTTCAGTTTTAAATAAAAAATTATTAAAATAAAAACTGTTAATAAATAGATCATATTTCCCATATGGTTCCCATAGATTTAAACACTTTAAATTTTAAAGTTTCACTCAATCATGAATTTTGGAAATCACTCAAAATTCATGATTGCCTGGTATTTTATTATGTTAAGGTATAGACTAATTAGGATAAGAATAGAATTACGAGGTTGAGTGTGATTTGTAAAAACACTCAACCAAATAGTATATAAGCAGAAGACTTTTGTAAAAATAAAAAGCAATAATAAAAAGTCACTTGGTAGCTCTAACCGCGGAGCACCAAGAATAAAACCAAACAATAAAAAGTCTAAATTCAATTAAAAGTAAAAATAGACTTTCTACATGGCGATCCTGCCAAATTCCTTTGAGTAAAAAGTGGATCCTGCCAAATTCCTGGCAGTAAAAAGAGGATCCTGCCAATAAGAAGGGGATCCTGCCAGATCTGGAGCAGACTTGCTACATAAAAATAAGAAGAGGGTCCGCCTAGCCAAAAGGCACCCCATCAGAAAAATTTTTTCACCATAATTATGAAGACCTAGCCAAGCCAGCTAAATAAATTAAAATATAAGAATATATATATAAAATAATAAGTATAATTTAAAAAAAAAAAAAATTTAAAAAAAAAAAAAAAATTATGTATAATTTTATAATTGCGCCAAACTATAACGCAATATAGGGCCTGTAAGCGTTAACCGCTCGAGGCAAAACTTTTTTTTGTAATTTTACATCTAAAATTATGTCCGTAAATAGTCCAAAGCCGTTGACTATGGCGGAATACAAAAACAGGCAGCGGAAACGAAAGTTTCCGAAAGAAAAAAAAAAAAAAGAAGACTAGTGATATAGAAAGTGGCCTAATCCAAAAGAATAAGGGTTACGCCAACAAAGAAAAAGGGAGAAAATTATTCTTCTAAGAGAAGTTAAGTTAATATTAATAAAAATTATGAAAAAACATACTTTAAATATAAATACGTAAATTAAGAAAATAAATAATTATTGTAATATTAAAAATAAAATTATAAATTTCGATAAAAAAAAAAAAAGACCTAGAGCTTAAAAAACTTTATTATGAAAATAAATAAATAAGTAGCAATTTAAAATAATTGTAAAATGATAAAATATTACTTTTAAAATTAAAGGTCCTATCTAGAACAATATTAGAAAGATCAGAAAATAGTTAGAATAGTTAGAAAATACGATTCATAGAACAATGGCTCAAACCGTAATAAAATATTTAATATAGCTTCAAAGTTAAATTCAAATAAGGAAAAGACAATTACGTTGCCGATGCGTTATCAAGAATTACAATTAATGAATTAAAAGACATAAACCAAAAATTAAATAATGTTCTTAAGATCACGACTAGGTCGATGACAAATAAAAAAGAAAAAGACAGTAGTAAAACAAATAATCAGCATAAATTCAGCACAAATAAAGAGCCCAATATATATATACCATTGAAGAACACTGACGTCAGAAAATATATTAAATTGAAGATTACACCCGCAAAATGTTATATTAAGCGTGGAAAATCTGTCATTGCAAATATGCAAATAAATGATTTGTTTACTAATAAGAAAATTGACTTAGGACAATTTTTCTTTAGGCTTGAGAAAGTGGCCGGTAAACTGAATATTGAAAAATTACAAGTGGCACCTAGTGAGAAAATTTTCGAATTTATCTCAACAAATGAATTTAAGATTACGGGCAATAAATATTTAAAGAAATTGAAAATAGCGCTATTGAATGAGGTGACCCAAATTAATAATAAGAATGCCAAGGCAATTCTTGAAATAATGCTGAAATATCACGATGATCCCATAGAAGGAGGACATTGTGGAATATATAGAACAATTCAAAAAATAAAAAAGTATTACTACTGGAAGAACATGACAAAGGACATAACAAAGTATGTTAAATCATGTCAAAATTGTCAAAAGTCAAAAACTTTCAAGCACAACAAAGTTCCAATGACTATCACGCCTACACCATATAAAGCATTTGACACAGTATACGTAGACACAATAGGACCATTTCCAATGTCTCTCACTGGAAATGAATATGCAATTACAATTATATGTGACCTAACTAAGTATTTAGTTACGATACCCATTAAGGACAAAAGCGCTAAGACAGTCGCTAAATCGATATTTGAGAATTTTATTCTTACCTATGGCCCGATGAAGACGTTCATTTCGGACATGGGAACAGAATACAAAAATTCCATATTGGAGGAATTGTGTAGTCTCCTCAAAATAGAAAAACTAACCTCAACGGCCTACCATCATCAAACTCTAGGAACAATAGAAAGAAGTCATAGAACTTTCAATGAATATGTGCGTTGCTATATTTCAATAGATAAAACAGATTGGGATGAATGGTTGAAATATTTCACATATTGTTTTAATACAACACCATCAACCGTACATAACTATTGTCCTTATGAATTAGTTTTTTCAAAAAACCCAAATACATTTTCAGAATTCACAGAGGTAGATAAAATTACTCCATTATACAATATAGATAACTACGCCAAAGAGGCAAAATATAGACTAGAAATAGCATTTAAAAGAGCTCGAATATTATTAGATAGAAATAAAGTAGAACAAAAACAAAATTATGATAGAAATATAATAGATTACAATTTCAAATTAGGAGATTTAGTTTTATTAAAAAATGAAGTAGGTCATAAATTAGATGTCCAATACAAAGGACCATTTAAAATTAAGAAAATAGATTTAAGAAATAATGTAACCATAGTTGATAAGAAAACAAATAAAGAACAAACAGTTCATAAAAATAGACTTAAGATATATCACAAAAAAAAAAAAACAATAAATAATATTATATATGTATAAGAAAACTATACGGATAGTTTAAGAAAAATGGATAGTTTAAGAAAAATAGACATTCATAGTTTAAGAAAAATTACTATAAGAATTATTTTACAAATTAAAGAAATAAAATAAAAACAAATATGTATACATTTTTAAGTTTTGTAAAAGAATGTCCATAAAACTCACGTTATATGAACATTCTTATGAAAAGCGGAGGTGTAGTGTGACTGATCGGTTAGTATAACCATCACACATGTACTGTAACAAACAGTCTTAATTACCAACACATTTGGTATGGTAAATAAATATTAATGTTCAAGTGGAGAAACAAACAAAGAATACATTGTTGTTGTTGTTGCATTGCATTAACAAGAATAAATTCCCACACACAGTTTAAGTAAACAACAGTCAAGTGGCCTTCAAATTAATGCACCACTAAAATGCCCTTGACTTTGTTGTCCGCACACGCCGATCAGCACGCTTCATATTACACCCCAAAATATTTCAGTTTTAAATAAAAAATTATTAAAATAAAAACTGTTAATAAATAGATCATATTTCCCATATGGTTCCCATAGATTTAAACACTTTAAATTTTAAAGTTTCACTCAATCATGAATTTTGGAAATCACTCAAAATTCATGATTGCCTGGTATTTTATTATGTTAAGGTATAGACTAATTAGGATAAGAATAGAATTACGAGGTTGAGTGTGATTTGTAAAAACACTCAACCAAATAGTATATAAGCAGAAGACTTTTGTAAAAATAAAAAGCAATAATAAAAAGTCACTTGGTAGCTCTAACCGCGGAGCACCAAGAATAAAACCAAACAATAAAAAGTCTAAATTCAATTAAAAGTAAAAATAGACTTTCTACAAAACATACATTTTGGGGATCACGCCTAATAACTCCAAAAGGTCGTGTTTTGTTTGACACAATTTCAAAAATGCGTCTGAATGTGATATCGAGTGGACAACCCATCTATTGGCCTACTGATCGACAAAAAATACCGGATGTTATTGCTTTTGGCGTGATTAAGGGTATTCCAAGAGAAACGATTAAAGCTGAAGCGTCACTTGAATTATCCTCAGATCATTCACCCACTATCGTCTATATATGGGACAAACAAAACATCATATCACCAATGACTATTACAAGCATTAATTGGTTGAAATATAGTAATCTTAGTACTATAGTATCTTAGTACTCATTGTTCGGAAAACATCCCACTAAGAACACCTGAAGACGTAGAGCGGAGTCTTATTGATTTTGACCAAAACCTCAAATTAGCTGCCCAACATTCAACAATAACCCGACAATTAGCTAGATACAATCAAATTTATTCTGCAGATATCGAACGGCTCTTGGCTGAAAAAAAAACTCGTATAGAATGGCAATCACAGAGATCTCCTCAACTCAAAGAATGCACGAACCGGCTAAGAGACATGCTGGAATTTCGAAGAGTAGCATACCTGAAAAACTGTTTGGGAGACCTAGACGCAACTCCTCAATCAGATTATTCGTTATGGCGTGCTTGTAGAAACCTTAAAAGGCCAGTCTCACGTAAGCCTCCCTTGCGAACTTCAGCTGGAGGCTGGGCAACGAGTGATACCGAAAAAGGAAATTTATTTGCTAGACATTTGAAAAAGGTTTTTACCCCAAATATATCGAATGATATAGTTGAGTTGCCAGTTCTCGAGGCTAGTGCTGCAGTACCGATAAGATTTGAATTTGGTGATCTTGAAAAGGCAATAACGGATTTGAACACCGAAAAAGCCCCTGGCGTTGATAAAACCAGTAACAAGATGTTAATTGAGTTGCCCCGTGTAGCTCGCAGAATCGTTCTTTTTATTTTTAATGTTATTTTACGTTTTGAGTACTTTCCCACAGAGTGGAAGGTGTCCTTGGTTACCATGATTCCTAAACCAGGAAAAGACCACACAAAAATTGAATCATACAGACCTATAAGCCTTTTGTCAAATATGTCAAAGCTGTTTGAGAGGATGTTAATAACTAAGTTTAACCCTGTTCTAAGTGACAAAGGATGTATTCCAAACCATCAATTCGGCTTCAGGAAAAAACATAGTACGATCGAACAAACTCACAGGTTAGTTAATGTTGTTAAGAAGACTTTTGAAGAGAGATAATACTGCTCTGCGTTTTTTATTGACGTTTCTCAAGCATTCGATAAGGTATGGCATGAAGGCCTAATATATAAGCTAAAACTGAATTTTCCCGTAAACCTATATAAGCTGCTAGATAGTTATTTAACCAAACTAAAATTTGTTGTGAAAGAAGGAGATTTTTTGAGCTCACCCCAGCCAATCGAAGCCGGAGTTCCCAAAGGTAGTATATTGGGGCCCTTTTTATAATTATTGTATACTTCAGACATGCCAACTAGTAACCGAGTTCACACATCGACATTTGCTGACGACACAGCTTTTTTGAGCATTCACGAAAGACCCGAAGTAGCATCACGATATTTACAAGACCACATATCCAATTTAGAAAAATGGTTGAAGAAATGGAGAATAAAAGTGAATGAACAAAAATGTACTCACATAACTTTCACACTGCGTAGAGAATCTTGCCCACCTATTCGGATAAATAACCAAACGATACCCCAGCTTTCAGACGTCAAATATCTCGGCATACATCTTGACCGGCGCCTTACATGGAAACGGCACATTGAAACAAAGTTAACACAAATGAAGTTAAAAGCAGTCCAACTAAACTGGCTTATTGGCAGAAATTCAACTCTAGCTTTAGACTGCAAACTTTTATTATACAAGTCAATTCTAAAACCAATATGGTGTTATGGCATTCAATTATGGGGCACTGCCTCAGCTACCAACGTAGAAAAAAGTCAAAGTCGCCAAAATAAGATACTACGTATTATTACATCTGCTCCCTGGTATATAAAAAATTCGAACATTCATAAAGATCTAAACGTGCCATCAGTTGAAGCAGAAATGGCGAAACTTGCCATAAGGTATTTAAAGAAGCTTGAAACGCACCCGAATCCACTGGCCAATAACATCAGAGGGATAACCCACAAATTACAGTAACCGTGAAACATACATTTTTTTGTCCAGCACTGGTTGGACTTAACAAGTATATTTTTAGACTTAAGATATGAGTAATTATTGATAGTTCAATTATATTGAAGATACAATAAATAAAAATTGAGAAAAAAAAAATAATGAGTTATATAATTTATTATAAGGAAGTAGATACTAAATAGCTTCTAGATAATGCAGCGAGTGGCAAATAGAGTTGCTAAGTTGAAATTGTTCCGACTGAAATTGTAAAAAAATTTTGCTGGGATGTATACATACATATCTATGTATGTACGTTTGCTTTACAAAGTTAGGGAGAATTAATTATTACATTGCGTATGAGTTATATTTATTTCCCTAAATTTTATAAAGTACTAGATATTCCCGCCACCTCGTGGGTGCCCTAACAATATTTTGCTCAATTTTGCTTTGAAAGTATTCCACACCAATTATAAAGCTCTTACTTTTATATAAAAAAATGTAATAAAAATAATAAACTAAGAAGAAACAAACAAAAACAGAATTTTAAAGCCACACTTATGTCGTAACAAAAATAATGTAATCATATAATTACTTAAGTATGTATTTCACAAAATAACCAAATTATACAACACGTACGCGACTTAAAAATATTGTTACGTTTTATTTATTCAACAATGGGATCTTTCAAAATTAAACACGCAAATAATTATTTTAACTTAAAGACATTTTATTCAGCTTTTTATAAATAACTATTATTGACACTATTTAATACTTTCTAACATATCTACAAATCACCGTTCACGTAAAGGTGCAGATAAATACTCACTCGCAATCTGTGTACATATGTACATATATGAGCTGTAACAACAACTAAGGAAAACATAGCAAACTGGGAAAGAACCGATTATAGAAAAACAACCGATCGTTTCTGTTAAGTTTTTGCAACAATGTAATTCCACAAAGTAAAAATACAAATCAAATACAAATTTTATTATATTATATTATATTTTATTTTGCAGTAAGTAATTCATATTATGTCAGCGCCATCTGTGTTTAAAATATCCCACTTTCAAAAATTAAAGGTATCGTGCTGTACTAAGCAGTTAAAACTATCTGTGTTTTAAGATATACTACATACTTTTAAAAATTAAAGGTACTCTACTAAGCAGTACTTTTATATCAGCAATCGTACTTTCACTCTTTTTCTCCCCTTTCTCTTGGAAATAAGATATTATTGGGGGAAAAAAGTATCCTATATTGGGATCAGAATACTTAGTTACCTCCTCAGAAAATATTGTTAAAATCCATCCAATAGTTTTTACGTGATGCGAACGCAAAAGCAAACAGGCAGACGGAAATGAGTTACTATTTTATTATACTCGTATGTTTAGATTTTCTTACTTAAAACACTGCAAGACAACTGCCAAAACACACAAACAAACATAATTTAATTTAATTTTTTTTTATACAAATGTAATGTAATTATTGCTATCATACTAAATAATAATGAAATGTCCTCAGTGATATTTGCGTTTCACAATGTATACTTTTCATTAGCAATTAAATAGAGAGATGCTCAGAAAATGTTTTCTATATTTTTTGTATTTTTTATATTTTGAGTTTTTATTTATTTAAGACAAAAGCAAATATTTTTGATTTTATGTTTCATTTTATTGTAATTAAAACTACTACATAAAGCAATGTACATATATCAATACACACAGGTATAAATACAAAATATGAAAAAATCAAAAACTGTTCACCAAATATTTTTAAAGACCAGTGTTCTCCATTGTAGCTGTTGTCATTGCCATTGTCCCATTTTGTTGTTTAAATAGCTTCAAATTAAAAAAGTTTTGTGTAAATTTGTGTATGCAATGGGATAAATATGGGTGGATGGTGTTCTACACTCGAATTCCAAAAGTTTTATTCAATTCAAATGTGTATAACAAACATTCTTATGGTCTGTCAATAGTTTTGCCTCCACAAAATAACTTGTACAATTTTGTAGGTATTTTTGTATTCCATAATTTTTTATTTTAATTATTTTCCTAAAAACTATTTTAATTAATATCAAGTGTATCCTCATACTATGGTGTGGTAAAAAGTATTTGGTGCTTTTAAAAGCTGATTAAAATTATTTTCAAACTTCATATAATAAACGATAAAACTAAACAAAAATTTGTTTTTTTTTTCAACACTCAAATATAAAAATAATCATTTTAAACTTTTAAAATTTTAATTATTAAAACTTTTCTAAAATAAGGATTTGAATTTTACATAATAGAGTTTTTTCCTATTTCTTGTTTAAAACGCCTCCTTTTATTTCGTTGAATTGTCATACAAGAACAACATACTGATGATTGGGAGGATTGTTGTAAAGGTTTTTGTTCTATGAATTTTGAAAATGGTAGTTTCCAACATTATGATACCTATGAATAATTTAAAATTATTTTAAAGTTAAATATATAGTATACTAGCTATCCCCGGTGAGCTTTACAAAAAAAAAAAAAAAAAATAAACGCTTGGAAAAAAAGTATGGCCAAACTATAACTTAAAAACGCACGCTATTCTCACATAGAAAATGTTTTTGTTTATACTGTTTTGATCAAATCTGTTTTTTGCTAGACTATACATATTAACACT
Organism: Phasia obesa; assembly: GCA_949628195.1. NCBI lineage: Eukaryota > Metazoa > Arthropoda > Insecta > Diptera > Tachinidae > Phasia > Phasia obesa. The sequence continues at coordinate 79,860,652 of OX451218.1, forward strand.
CCCACTATCCTAATCTAGTCTGCATTTTGCTAGACAATGCACATTACTCTGAGGATTACTTGTGCAAAGTTTCAAGACTACCTTTTGTAGTTCTTCAGGTACACGATTATAATTTTTCACTTTGTGTAGGAGGTACAACGCTCACTGCCTCCAATCCAGTTTGTATTTTGGTAGACCATGCGGATTAGCACAGCGGATACTCATGCAAAGCTTCAAGGCTTCATCTATTGTAGTTCACCAGGAACACGATAATAAATTTTTTTACTTTTTATGGGAGGTACCACGCCCACTATTCCAATTCAGATTGTGTTTAGCTTGACTGGGTACGTTGACATGGGGATTACTGATGCAAAACTCCAAGGTGCTACCTAATTTAGTTCTCTAGATACAGGATAATATTTTTTCACCATGCATGGGGGGTACCACTGCCCCAATCCAGTCTTTGTTTGGCTAGAGTATTCTCATGTATGTGAGGGTTACTTTTACATACTTTTAAGACCATACCAATTGAAGTACTTTAATTAAGCGATAATAATTTTTTACTTTGTATGGGAGATACCATGTCCACTGTCACAATTTATTCTGTATTTTAGTAGATTTACGCATTTGCACGGGGGCTAGTAATGCAAAGTTTCAAGGCGCTACCTATTGCAGTTCCCTAGACACAGGATAATAATTTTTCACTTCGTATGGGAGGAACCAAACCCACTATTTTCATCCAGTCTATTTTTCTCTAAACTATGTATGTTAATATAGAGGTTGCGGGTGGCAAATTTAAGGCGCTATCTATTACTGTTACCAAGCTACACGATGACAAATATTTACTTTGTATGGGAGGCGCCACGCCCACGTCGAATATCAAAAAAATAGGTACCCTATTTTACCAACCGTATATCTAGTAACAAACTGTAAAAATTTCAGAAAGATCGGTTCACTGGTGTAGGCACATATGTAGCACCAAACAAACAAACATACAAACAAACAAATTTTGTGCTGTATATACACCTAATTTTGTTTTTACAGGGTTGATTGGTTCCAGAAAAATCCGTGTAAAAATAGACATTGATCATATACAAAGATAGGTGATTGCTTCCTTATCTCTAAAACTTATTAAAATTAGTGAAAAGCGAGAATTTTTTTATGAACAAGAAGCCATATTTATTTTACTAAACCATGTAGGTAATGTGTATTTCCACCGTTTATTTGCATCTTCAGTGTATGGTGAAGACTTAAGAAGTCAACGATTGCCTAAATGAATTTTAATTTTTTTATAGTTCTTATTGTGGCTTCCCTTAAACCGAATATTTTGCTAAGAAATGTTGAGCCTTCTTCATTTCGAAGGCGATCTAAAATTTCAATTTTGTTTTCTAAATAAATGGCTTTCCGTTGTAGTTTTTTATTTGTAGTTTTCGTCGTCTTTTTGTAGAGATGCATTGATAGTTCACAAAATATTAACACATTTTAATTGCTCTAACAAGTAAAAATGCTTGTATGAACAAAAGGGAAATTCCTCAAAATTTTTTATATAAAAATATTTCACAAAACTTAAATTATACAAATAAGACCAAATGATTTTGAAACGAGCTAAATATAATAAAACCGTGTAATATTTTTTGATTTTGAAAATTTAAATTTTATTAGTCGAACTATTTATATCACATACATATAAAATTTATAGTCAATACAAATTAGGTGATAGTATTAAGGAAAAATTGGAAAAATTAAATTTTTAGACGAGCGGAATGCATATTTTCTAGACAGCTACGTCCGTCATCAGCACTCTTCGTATCTATCTACTTAGGGTGGTGTTTTAGTTGTAATCATCATCTATTTAACCAACTAAACCCAGATAAAGGAATACGAGAAAACTGGTATTTAATTATCAATCCTCAGTTAGTGAGAACGAAGTCTACCACTACCTTAAGCTTCCCTCTTGTTGAATATTTTTACTTTTTAATATTTACCACCTTATATTTGTTGTTGCTCCAACCAACCTTCGGTTAGCAATGCAAGCTACTTTTGTTTATTTGTTCCGTTCTGCTGGTGTCTAAAAATTTAATTTTCCGAATTTTTCTTTAATACTATCACCTAATTTGTAATTTAAATTATTCTTTTTTAGAGAGAGTAAAACGAACTTAAGTATGGCTATAAATTTTATATGTAAAAATATTTTTTTATTTTATGTTAAATCAAAACCGTGTAAAAAAATACCGTGTAAAAAGCAGAATTGGGTGTATATAGACGAAAAAAAACGTTTCGCAAACATTTCAGGAAATTATTTAAACTTTTAAAATATTTTTAATTGTTTTGTACATGAGCAAAACCAAAACAAATACCTACATTTGGCATGAAAAAAAATGCTGAAAAACATTAGTTTTTGTGTCATATGATTGCCTTGGTATACCATTGCAATCTTTTGATTGTTTTTTTTTCATAAATTATATTCGTATACCGATTTCGTACGCTTTTAATTTATAAGCGGATTTCTTTTAAATAAAGCTCTTGAATTTAGTTTTTTATTTTAAGTTTCTTTCTATCTTTTAATAGGATTCTTTCAATTTCAAGTTTGAATTTATTGAACTGCTTATGTTGTTTTTTACTTTGCTTTTCATCAATAAAACCAAAAATTGTAAAAGCTGCCTTTAAGTTTTATTTAGAAAAATAACCTACATATATATTGATCTACTACAATGAGCAAATCGTTTAACAAACGTTAGCGAAACGTTTTGTTTTTTTTTTACAAAACAACACAACTGTTTAGTTGTGTTGTCATTGTTTTCTTTTCTAGTTGAGCACGTTTTGTATAGTTTAGTGTAGAGTTTGTGTTCTGGAGCAAAAGCAATATGAAGCTAAATGGGAAAAATGTTCTCGAACGTTTCGTTCATTTTAAAGTTCTTTGCGTTAGCATTACCAGTTTTTCTTCATAAAACATCATATTGTTACGTATGAAGAATTTGTTTTTCTGACAACAAATACGCAATGATTATGTATACCATACCAACAACACACTAAAAGTCTTGGTTGTCACACTCATGACAGGAATTGCAAAAGTATCTAAGCCTGTAATAGTTGTTGTTGTCGATTAATTTTAGAATGCCTCGTAAACAAAGTTTCATAAAAACACGAATTTGAAACTGACAGTTGAGACAAAATTCCTGGGTGTTTCCTTAGATCGGAATTTATCTTAAAAAAGTGTTAGAAAAGGAATGAAAGTTATTCCAAGCACCAGATCACAGCATGGTCAACGCGAATATGATGTAGCGCACATAGTCATTGCACGAAATTGCAATGACTGTACTCTGTTTTTATGATATAATACAATTGCTTCAGTGTGACTTTTTTCTTATCGTTATTTAATTGGGTGTAACTCTATACATATAATAAAATAGAATCACATTTATTGTCTGTCTGTCGGTCGTTTTTAGCCCACTACAGAAACATTCGTCCGAATGTTGCGTTTTTATGTATGTGCCCGAAGAATCGATTTTAAATTTTTTTCTTTCTTTAAAAGAGTATGCTTACAGTTTGGTTCCGTTTTAAAAACAGTACATTTTTTCAAAAATTAAAGGGTGTCTCCATACAACATACATGTTTTTTTACGTGTATTACGAAGCGTAAAAGGCACCAATTTAAAATCTAAAAAAAATTGAGTGTCAGTATAGCTCCCAACAACAGAAAGTAATAACAAAATAAATTTAAAATTTAAAGCGTGTCCACATAGGTGACGTAATTTAAACTATATGACCATATCTTCTGAACTGTTATTGAAAAAACCTTGAAAATTTGACAGAATGTCGATTACTATCACTGTTATAATATAAAATATAAATATTCAAAATTATAAATTATAAATTAAAGGATGCTCCAATAGTTAATGTAATTTGATTTATATGGCCATATTTGTTAACAGTTGTACACAGACCGCTGAAATTTACAAAAAACCTGTATTGCTAAATCCGCTTATAACAAAACGTATACAACTTCAATTTGGAAATAAAAGGGTATCCCAATAGTTAATGTAATTTTATATATGTGTCCAAACTTTTTAACTGTTATAGACAGCTAAAATTTACAAGGAACCTGTATTGCAAAGTCCACTATAGCAAGTATACAATTAGAATTTAGCAATTAAAGGGTGTCCCGCTTAATTATGTAATTTGATTTGATCTATATGACCCTATCTTTTGAAGCGTTATAGGACAAACACTTGAAAATTAGGCAGAATGTGCACTACTTTGTCTGGTATAATAACAAGTATAAATATTTGGAATTATAAATTAAAGGGTGCTCCCATAGTTTATGTAATTTTATGTATAGATAGACAGTTGAAATTTGCAAAGAATCTTTGTGGCCAAGTTCTCTATATCAACAGGTCTTTAATTTAAAATTGTAAATTAAAGGGTGTCCCAATAGGTTATGTTATTTGATCTATGTGGCCCTATCTTTGAAACGGTTACAGACAGAGGCTTGAATGGTTTCCCCATAAAAGATGGATGCTGGTAAAATAGCTTAACTTTTGAACAGTAATAGGGAGATGCTTGACATTCACATAGTCTTTACTTTTTTCCCGCTAATTTTGGGGCATTTTTTATTTGGTTTAAATCTAATTCTTACAGATTACTTCTTACATTTTTAGTTTAGAATTGGTGCCCATCTATTTTGAAGTCGGTTTTTTTTGCACGAATTATTTTGCGTTCGCATCACTTTAAAACCACTGGTTGGATTATAACAAAATTTCTGAGGAGTTACGTTAGTATGCTGAATCCAATATTATTTACTTTTTTCCGCAAAATTATCTTATTTCTAAGAGAAAGTAGAGGAAAGGTAGTGAAAGTAAGCCGTTTTTTACCGATTTAAAAGTACTGCATCTTTAATTTTTGAAAGCGGTATATTTTAAACAAGGTTGTGCAACAGATGGCGCTGTTTTAAAATAATAACCAAATGAATTGGAAGCGGGGTATTTTTTAAAACGATTGCAAAATAGAAGGCGCTGTCTTAAAATAATGAATAAATAGGAATTACTTGCTGCCAATTTTATTATAGCCAATTTAATAAAATTTGTATTCGTTTTTAGGGTTCCGTACCCAAAGGGTAAAAACGAAACCCTTTTGTTTTCGCTACAACGTCTGTCCGTCTGTCAGCGCCTCTTATCTCTGGAACCGTAATATGTGGACTCTTGAATTTTCACAGATGATGTACAGCTATTGCCGCTATAGCAATAAATACTAAAACTTATAGGGTGTTCCGATAGAGAGGTGTTATTCACGAATAAGTGTTTATTTCTTATACTGTAGGAGGCATAGACTCAAGATTTAAAAACAGTAATTAAAACTTAGTTCGCTATATAAACAAGTATAAAAAATAAAAACCTAAAAATTAAAGGGTGTTCCCATAGTGGTGTGTTTTTTATGTATAAGGCATAAGTTTTGAACCATAATAGGTAGACGCTTAAAATTTTCACAGACGGTGTATAGCTCTGGCCGCTATAGTAACAAATACTAAAACCTATATGGTGTTCCGATAGAGAGGTGTTATTCACGAATACGTGTTTATTTCTTGAACTGTAGGAGGCATAGTCTCAAGATTTAAAAACAGTAATTAAAACTTAGTTCGCTATATAAACAAGTATATAAAAATAAACCTAAAAATTAAAAGGTGTCCCGATAGTGGTTTGAATATCTGCTTATTTCTTGAACTGTAGGATGAATACACTAAAAATATGCAAGCAGTAATTAAAACTAAGTTCGCTATATAAACATGTCTAAAAAAAACCTAAAAATTAAAGGGTGTCCGATATTGGTGTGATTTGCATGTATAAGGCCTAAGTTTTCAACCATAATAGGTAGACTCTTGAAATTTTCACAGAAGGTGTATAACTGTGGCCACTAAAGCAATAAATTCTAAAACTTATCGGGTGTTCCTAAAGTGATGTGTTATTTGTATTTATGTCTTTATTTCTTGAGCTATAGGAGGCAACCACTTAAAATTTGCAGACAGTAATTAACTCTGTGTTCGCTTTCTAAACAGGTATATAAAATTAAACCTTAAAATGATAGGGTGTTCCGAGAGTGACGTGCTTTGCGTGTATATGGTCTAAGTTGTGAACGATAATATGTAGACTCTTGAAATTTTTGCAGGAGGCTTATTACTATGGAAACTATAACAAATCATAAAAATTAAAAGGTGTTCCGACAGTGACGTAATTCTCATGTATAACGCCTTATTTCTTGAACCGTAATAGGTAGATTCTTAAAATTTTGTACAGGAGATATGTTGCCACGGACGATATGACAATTACTAAAAATTAAAGGGTGTTCCGACAATGACATGTTTTTCACGTATAGTGACTTATTTTTTTAATCGTTATAGGTAAACTCTTGATATATTCATACAAACAACATTTCCACGGACGTTATAACAAATAACAAAATTAAAGGGTGTTCCGACATAGATGATTTTAATTTAAATAGCCTTATTTTTTGAACCGTTTTAGGTAGACTCTTGAATTATTTACAGTAGATGTTGTACTTCGGCCGCTGTAACAATTGCTAATTACTAAAGGGTGATCCATCAGTGACATGTTTTTCACGTATATTACCTTATTTTTTAAACCGCAATAGGTAGGCGTGATATTTTTATAGAAAGTGTGTTACCATGGCCGTTATAACAACAATTCCTAAAATTTAAAGGGTATTCCAATAGCGATGCAATGATCGCGAATAGGACTTTGATTTTAAAAATAAAGGGTGCCCCCGCGAATAGGACTTTGATTTTAAAAATAAAGGGTGCCCCCTACTAAACATAGTACGGAACCCTACATGTGTTAGACTAACTCGCACTGGACTGATTTATTTGTTTTTACTTTGTGGAATTACATTGTTATTAAAATATTTTAAACGCTTTTTACAGCTAGTATGTTATAGTTTTAGTTAAATTAACTAAAATAATTATTCAGGCTTAATAATAACGAGATAAAGAAAAATTAGACATATGCAGAATGTAATGCATTTTCTGGATCTCGAAAACTTCAGCTACGTCTGCAGCATTCTTTGTATCTATCTACAAGGTACTTCCAATTGATGTATTAATTAGTTTAAAAAATAGTTCAAATTAAATCGAATTTATATATAGTTTAACTAAAATTGTTAATTTAACTAAATTAACTTAAATTATTAGTATTGAATAAAACCATATCTGAAAAAAAAATAAGAACACCACTGTCTGAATGTATTGAGTTAGTCCTTTAATTACCATTGCGGTAATTTTCAATTGATTTTGGTTAAATTGTTCTCAAGAAGATTCCTTATTTTTACCGCTAATAGTTCAAATTCTGCTTGATAACGTTTAGTTTAAATTTCCAACAACACAGCGAAATGACCGCAATAATATTACAAAGGCTTTAAGGTTTAAATTGAAAAAAATTTCAAATTTTTTATGTCCACTTTAACAATTTTACTGAAGTTAAACTTAATGAAATTTCTTCTACTTTACAAGTTTTTTATTCAACTAAATTAAAAGGCTAATATATAATATAAAAATAAAGCAAATAATTAAAAAATGTGCCTAGGGTCATACTATTTTTTTCGTTAAGAGTATCTACAATATTAAGTTCAAATTAGTAAGTTTATAGATACATTTAATCACAAATTGTAGTTTGGATTTTTAAATAAATTATTTATTACACCCTTCATCACAGGTGGAAAGTGTATATATAAGTTTCTCATTCCGTGTGTAATTTCTACAATATTAATTTCCGACCTCATAAGTTATATATATATATTCTGAATTCTTATAAATAGAGAAGTTAATCTAGCGATGTAAGTCTGTACGTTTTTCCGTCAGTCCGCCTGTGTTTGGTTTGAAATAAATTTTCCAAGGCACCCGAAAAGGTACAGAAAATTTAAGCACACTAATCTGCCAGGCATAGCTTCGAATATTTCGCTATTGAAATTCAGCAACATCAGACCACTCAATTGGAGGCAGCGGGCAAAAAAACCATGCCTACCTATATTTTATTTTAAATTTGTTCAGGTTGCTTTTATATTTTTTCGGTTGTAAGGATACTCTTTCGCTTTTTTTGTTAAATAGATATTAGACCGCGATCAGTAAAAAAAGATTCAAAAAATTTTTCAAAAAAGTATTTTAAAAAATTAAAAATGTTTTTTTTTTAATATATTTAACGAAATTTGAAAAACAAGTTTTCGAAAAAAAATTACAAAAAATTTTTGCAAAAAAATTTCAATATTTCTAGGAAAATGATGCGTGTAACATAACATAGTTTTAATAAATATTAAGAATATACATATATAGAGTAATATGTTTTTTAAATGCGTTGGATTTTTAAATATATAAGATCTCTGTTTTAAAACCAATTCACCTAGATGCATTAAACACATATATGTGCAACATCAGAGTACCGACGGAAAACTGACAAAAATTGGTTCCGAGGTGGTGGTTTCAGTGTGGTACCATTACTAGAGTGTGCTTCATTTTCAAGTTGGGAGTATAATCAATGCTTTTTAGAATTGTTTTCTTGAAACTTCGTTGGGTCCTGAGGAGGGTAGAGGGTGTATGGGGGAAATGTGTGCAGCTACATCAGTCCCATCCCGAAGATATCACAGAAAGATTATAGACTGGTGGTTATAGTGTGGGACCAATAGTTGATAACCCGCTATCACTATGTACATTTATAGATATATGTAAATATATATAGGGTGTATATGTCACAATACTCTCCACAATGCACTGATTCAATGGAAAATTCTGGACACGTTTTTGATTGGTAGCTTCACTTGCAAGTTGGAGTACCTTGAACGCATTTTATGATTGTTTTCTTAAAACTTCGATGGCCCCTGGAACCCCATCTCGCGGTAATGACAGCAAGATTCCTGGGTGGTGATATATATCAAAATTTGTATGCATAAATAAAGTCACTGTGGTGAAGGATATATAAGATTCGGGACGGCCGAATGTAGCAATCTAACTTGTTTTATATCATAGTAATTTATAATTTTCTATTTTTACATCTTTTTGGGATTTTTTTTTTTTTAAGTCTAACATAAAAGTATCAGAGGGTTTTTAGTTAAGAAAATATATTTTCCATTTAACATATAAAATTATGTAAGAGTAGCAGTGCTCACATAGGTTGTGTGCGTTCTGGAAATATTTTGTTCGATTTTGTATTGTATTTACTTTATATAAAGATACCCATCCCTGGATAAAATTTAACAATTTATATAAAATTCTAAAATTCTAAAAAATATTGTAAATTTGTATAAAAGACAGACATTTCCTGTCTTACTTATTATTTCAAAACAGCGCCATTTGTTGCGCAATATTGCTTAAAATATACCGCTTTTAAAAATAAAAGATGCCTTAAAGTATGCAGTATCTTTAAATCGGTAACACAATCGGCTTACTTTCACTGTTTTTTTTTCTACTGTCTCTTGAAAATATAATATTTTTGCGGAATAAGTATCCTATATTGAAATCGGAATAATAAGTTATCTCCTCACACAATTTTGTTAAAATCCATACAGTAGCTTTTACGTGATGCGAACAAAAAAAAAAAAAGACAGAAACATTTTTGTTTTATTATATCTATAGATTATAAACTGTTTAGATTTAAATTTTAAAGACAGAAAAATAAAGACTTTGGTAAAAAAATTTAATTTTTCTATTTTAAACCGACTCAGAAAAGCCAACAATTTAAAAAATAGTTTTTTTCTCCATATTTATGTAACATTTTTACTTATTACAACTTGTTTTAAATGAGCTAGTTGCATATAATTTGCATATGTGTAGAAAACTTTTGCATAATTTTGTTCAAGAAGTGCGTAGTTTAATACGCATTTAAAGTGGTTTGCAACAGCAGTTTGTTTCAGGTATTTAAAAACTTTTATTAAATAATGCTAACACATACGTACACTCAACCTAGATTTGCTAATATATATTGGCATGCATTCTGTTGCTGGTGTAACGTCATGCATTTTTAACACCATTAAACACTTGCTTATATTTTAATTTCTATAATTAAAAATTAAACTAGAGAATATTCTCTAATTTGTTTTAAAGTTTGTGCGAACTGAATGCTTTTAAATATTAAATTCTATAAAATAGTAAATGCAAATAAAAATAAAATAAAATAGTAAAACAATATTTAAATCTTGTCACAAAAATATAAAATATACAAAAATGCTGCCCGATACTCAACAGATTTTAGGAAAATCTGAATTATATTGTGAGTAAAGAAATAAAGTTTAGCTACTTTGTTGCAATCCTGAAGCCCTATACCAATCAAACGATTCTTCCTCTAACTTCACAGACAATTTTAAGCAGACCGAGAGTAGCTCTACAATTCCAGTTGAAGAGTTAAAATTGTAAGAGGCTGAGTAAAAACTAAAATCTTTTAATTTTTTAATGTCGCTGCTAAATCGTTATTTGAATTCTTCTAAAATTATTGCAATGTACTTAATGTAGACTTTATTTTAAACTTCATCAGCTTGGAAAAAATAAAATCAACGTTTTGAGCAAAGCGCAACATTGTGGCCACTTGCAAAATCAATAATGCAGACATGAAATTTGAATAAAAAAATATCTTATCAATGAACAGCACAAAAGAGCTGACCCAGAATTTTTAAAATAATTTTACACAATTTGCAAGCGTTGTTGTTGTAGTCTATTTATGATAAAATGCTAAACTAAAACGAATACAAAAAATATTGATCCTTAGCACCATTTGTATTTAGTAGGAGAAATCCCAATTTTAGTAAGTAAAATAATAAATATAATTTTTTGGATTTTTGGTGTATTTATTAATTTTCTAAAAAATTATATTTTCTAAAAAAAACTAAGTTTCAATATCACATCATGATCATCATGCATTACTTACACGTGAGATGATAATATACTCAAATGGCTGGTGCAGAAAGTCCAAATTGACGCTGGTTGCGTTGAATGTACTTCCACCTGTTGCAACCCCATGCCGTTTTTGTCTACATCATCTAAATCCGGGCAAAAGATATTGGTAATCTTCGAACTACAGCGTTCGCTTTGAACTAAGTTCGATGCTTTTGAATCTCAATTATTTAATATTATGCTAATTAACCATAAAATTTTATAACAAAAATTCAATTTATTTGTTGCGAATAAATCTAGTTCCGATACGTATTTCACAGGATGCTTAGGCCAGAATTTCAGGAAACCTTTTTCCTAATTTCAGAGAAGTCAAAAATACCCCATAAGTAAAAAAACAATAAGAAGGGGATTCTTGCCGAACTGCTGGTAAATATTGTGATTCCAATTAATACACCTGGTTTATTTTATTTTGTTACTCTTGTATTTTATTTCACTATTTGGTTTCTTTTTTGTTCTTGTTTTAAATAAATAGTTCTTTTGTTTGCTTAATAAAAGTTGCTCTGCACACCAATTAGAAAAAAAGCACGAATCCCTATGTTCAGTATCAGATCGTTTTTTTACGCCTCCGCACATTCGAGCCCTTCTACAATAGGATACTATTTTAACAACACCTAATGCAGACGTATGGGGTAATGAATCTCATTTGGATTGGTATCGTTCCAAATTCTACAATTGTGATTATTCATGTACTCATTCATTCTGAGATAGGCTACATAACTGCATAATCCTTGATGAAATAGCCCATATGTGTGAACTACATTCTGGTTTTTTAGAGCTTAAGGTGAAAAAAATAATAAGAATATTAGCAAAAATAAGTTACACTATTTGTAAAACCTATTATTATGGTAACGGTAATATCGAAACGCTTTTTAGGGCACCTTTTCGACCCCCTTCCGCCCATAGTGATTATAGCCAACCGATTTGAAAATGTGATACAACCAGCCTTTACTTTAAGGATTTCAGACTATCGACTGATAATTGTTGGCATTATCCTCATTACGAAATCCCTATTTTTATTATTATTTTTTTCTTAAATTTTTTTTTTTAAGTCAACACTACCTCTTTGAAGCTTTTTTCTTGTCTGTAGAAAACACCCAGAGTCTAGACTGATAGACTATCAGTCAGGTCTATCAAGTAGGTCCACCATCCCATCCACATTTAACAAGTTTCTGCTTCTGGTCTTAAGCCATATGCTTTTGCGGGATATTCACAAACAATATATGCTGCCGTTTCAACGTCTTCCAGCCACAGTCTACAAGTATCATCTTCAATTTTCATCTCCGATAGATAATACTTGAAGTTTCCATTACGTGTCACTAACGAAGTTATCCAGCTTAGGATTATATCTGAGTAACTTATTGGCTTTCCTGCCAATATGCTCTTTATGTACCATTCGATTCAGCCATTGTAGAACCTTTACTTCCATTAAGCTCTTTTCAAAAACAGTGTCTAAATACCTCATAAAATAGAACAAAATTTATAAGATATCTCTATGGTTTTTTTTTAAGGAAGGAAGTCTTATTATTTTAATGAGGAATGTAAACTCCGGATTTTTATAAGGTATTCATCTTGTTGTTTTTTTTTCAAAGAGGTTTTCCTTTTGATTTTATTAGGCTAACTTATTGATCTAAATTAAAAACTAAAAAAATCTTTAAATTTCTACTTTTTAGTAAGTTTATAATATAAAGTTTTCTGCCATCTCCTTTAAAATTTTTCGCATATAACTTAGGGCTTTTGGGAAATCATTTGACGTTTTCAATGAATGAAAATTAAAATAAATAAATAAATAAATGAAATTAAAAAGCACAGGTATATTTTATATTTTATGTTTTAACCAACAAAGTCTCTATGTTGATTTATGTGAATGAAATAACAAGCAAACTAATATAATCAAGAAGATATTAATTGATATTCTTAAGAAAGTTAAGAAGATGATTTACACATGATCCTATAGAAACCTAATAAAATCAATTAATAAAATCGTTTTGAAAAAAACCAATTAGGTAGGCTAATGAAATCAATAAGAAATCCCTTTTTAACCGACTTCAAAAAAGAAGGAGGTTATCTATTCGTCTGAATGTTGCTTTTTTATGTATGTAACCGCAGAACTCATCCATTTCTGAACCGATTTTAACATTTTTTTTTCTTTATTTGAAAGGTTATGCTTTCAGGTTGGTCCCATTTTAAAATCAGTTCATTATATTACAAATTAAAGGGTGTCCCCATACAACATACATGTTTCTTACGTGTATTAAAAACCGTAAAGGGCACCAAATTAATATTTTAAAAAATTGCGTGTCGGTATATCCCAACAGTAGAAATTGATAAAAAAAATAAATTTAAAATTTAAAGGGTGTCCCCATAGGTGACGTAATTTGACCTATTTGAGCCTATCTTTTGAACCGTTATAGGCAAAACATTGAAAATTTGACAGAATATCGATTACTCTGACCGTTATAATAAAATGTATAAATATTCAAAATTTTAAAGGATGCTCCAATAGTTCATTTAATTTGATGTATTGGCCATACTTTAGAACAGTTGTACACAGACCGCTGAAATTTACAAAGAACCTGTATTGCTAAGTCCGCTATAACAAAAAGTATAAAATTTTAATTTGGAAATAAAAGGGTGTCCCAATAGTTAATGTAATTCTATGTATGTGGCCAAACTTTTGAACTGTTATAGACAGACAGCTGAAATTTACAAGGAACATGTATTGCAAAGTCCACTATAGCAAGTATACAATTTGAATTTAAAAACTAGAGGGTGTCCCCATAAATTATGTAATTTGATCTATATGACCATATCTTTTGAACCGTTAAACACAAACACTTGAAAATTAGGCAGAATATCTACTATTATAATTATAATGTAAAGGGTGTCCCAATAGTTCATGTAATATGATATATATGGTTAAACTTTTTAACCGTTATAGTTGAAATTTATAAAGAATCTTTGTGGCCAAGTCCTCTAAAAAAACAGGTCTTTAATTTAAAATTGTAAATGAAAGGGTGTCCCAATATGTGATGTTATTTGATCTATGTGACCCTATCTTTGAAACCGTTATAGACAGAGGCTGGAATGGTGTCCCCATAAAAGACGGATGCTGGTGAAAATAGCTTAAATTTTGAACAGTAATGCTTGACATTCACATAGTCTTTACTTTTTTCCGCTAATTTTGGCGCATCTATTATTTGGTTTAAATCTAATTCTTAAAGATTACTTCTTACATTGTTAGTTTATAATTGCTGTTTTGAAGTCGGTTTTTTTTTTTTGCAAAAATTATTATACCATTCAGAAGAAAACCCAATAGAATTAAAAACTTTTTTATGCGGATTGTTTTTTGGTGCTAAAAATTAGTAAAAAAAATTGTGAACAACAAGTTTTCTTATTGATCTAATGGAGTTCCCTTCTTGATAAAATGAAAAGAAAACCCAAGTTTCCTTCTTGATAAAATTAAAGATGTTCTCCCCATGATAATAATAAGGGATCCTTTTGGAAATATCTTCTTTTCTTTATGTTGTGACACCCCTTAGCTTACTATACGGGATGTTTTTATTATTTTCAACGCTGACGCTGACAATGCCACCAAATCAATCATATTAAAAAAGAGAGATAATGGCCAACTCTTAGTCTGTCTTTGGCAAGTACATATATTCTCTAAGTAGTTGGTCCATACCATCCACTTCTCCTTTTGTTTTATTGTAAAATTGAATGACTTCTTAATATATTAAAAATATTAATATATTAAAGAACAAAATTTTATTAACAAAAAAATTTTTTTGCTTAAAAGTTATAACGAAAGATGCGAATAATTACTCCTGGCTACACGTGCAACTGGGTATATATAATAAAAGTTGGGTAAAAGGACTAGGGTTAATAGCAGATCTCCGTGTTGCTAATAAGTCAGCTACTTCATTCCCAGTTATGCTTAGGTATCCACATCAATACTAGCCCATTAACCGGGTCACTTCTGTTAAATTTTAAAATTCATTCCAGACCTAGTTTGAAGTACACATTTACTTGCCTCATGCCTTTTATAAGCGACTGGTTGTCAAGTGCAATGAGAACCTTACTTTTTTTAACTCGATTTTCCAGCAGCATTGTAAAACATAACTTAGATGATTATTGTAGTTGTAAAAAAACCTGTGTAAAGTATATCTGTATACCGAATTTTCAAGCTAAGCCTTGATCGCCAACAATTTGTTTTCATTTAAATTGAAACTTTTTAATCTGACAGTAAAATATTGGTTTATTGTTGCCCATTCTCTGCAAAAATATTATTGCTTACCAATCAACTCAAGTAAGTAAATGTTTATTTGTTTTACATTTTTTCCTCCTTCTAGTTGTTATGTTGAGTTGTGCTTTTTGTCAAGGAAAGTTTTCTTCGTAAAAATATTTTTATTATATTGTCACTTCCAACTTTATAGCCATCACATTTAAATTGGTAACATTTGTTCTGGGTTAGGATCACAAACCAATCACAATTTATAAGTTTTGTATACGTATGAGTAACTAAACAGTATTGTTTACTCAAACTCAAACTCATTTTAGTTTGTTGTTCCTCTAACAGTCACCCGCTTGCACTATTGGCTTTATATAAATAAAAGACATTTGTTGAAAAGTAGGTCAAGTACAGTGAATGCCAAAAAAGTAATAAAAGGAGTTCTACTTTCTATATTTCTATTTCGAAATGTTTTATATTTACACCTATTGGACATATATATATTTAAATTAGTAGTTGTTCATTACCCTCCTAAAAATTGTTCATTAAGGTTCTTATTTTTAGAGCCAATCACCATTGTTTTATAAAGTTTTATACTCACTGTGTCGAAGAGAAAGTTTTAATAGATTTTAGTCGGAGAAGAAATTTATTGTGCAGCCATAAATAAACACAAACAGTTTTTTCGACATTGAAACACTGAAATATAGAACTTCAAATACAAACTTTCACTTATATACATCCAGACATACATACCCACATACAAATTTATTGGCTTACATACATTTTTAGTGGTTTTTTAGATATATAAAGAGTGATTTTTAAGCGCTGGGTTAAAAAATTGTAAAAAGTGTAGAAAATCTTTATTTTCTTTTAACTTTTTAAAGACAATTTTTTACTATTTTCAAGCAATATTATACATTAGATATCTATACATTTATACATATAATAAAACTTAATTTTCAGTATGTCTCTCTGTCTGTGTTCACACCACGTAAAAACTACAGAACAAATTTTAATTACATTTCGCAGAGAGAAATCTTAGTATCTTGATTCAAATATAGGATACTTTCTCCCCCAATATCTCATGTTCAAAATAAAAGAGAGAAAAATACTGAAAGTACTCAATTTTACCAATTCAATGGTACTGCGAACTTGGCAACAACTTTTTTTGTCTTTTTTTGTCTGCGCAAAATTTTTAGCACTATTTACAGAACCCTACAATAATTTTAAAATGTTATATAAAGCCTATGTTCCTGAGCAACTACCCAGGAATGGATAGCTTTACACATAGTAAATACTTAAACCATATCTGAAGCACTATAAAAGAAAGAGACTTCGAATTTGGTTTGGATTACTTTTAAAGCAGAATCGAGCAAAATATTGTCAGGACGCCCACGACGTGGCGGGTACAGCTAGTATAGAATAAATTCCTTAATTAATTTGAAACTTCCAAGAACTTTAGTTTAAATTAAACTTAGGTAAGATTTGCAAAAAAAAAATAATGTTAGTTTTATTCTGTGCACTTCATGAATTTTTTATGGGCTCGTATATATAGGAATATGGATCGAATGATATCCAAGAGCGAAACACTCGTCTTAAACGTAAGTTTTTAGCATGATAGTTGCTTTTTAAGTTATTTAATCATGAAGAGGAAAGGAAACCCAATCATCAAAGAAATCTTCCTATATAATGTTAGTAATTTACACTTGTATTAGTGTAAAAAGCTATTAGGTCTATAGGGTAGATAAATTCTAATACCGAAAAATGCGAAGAGATTTGGCACTGGCTATAATGGATTTTGTGGTTATTTTTCTACACTTATTTTGTGTTCGTTTTTGCTATTATTCTTCATAGTGGGCTTAACTACAAAAACAAACAAAAAACAGAAAGAATAGAAAATTCTGCGAAAATAAATTTTTGCCAAGTAAAACAATGTTTCAAATCCTACATTAAGATAAATGTTCTAATTTGTAACAGAGTATCTATGGTTGAACTTTAAGTACTTTTGAAAAGAAAAGTTAATAAATAAAGAATGACTTGAATTGTTTTAAGATTTATTTGTGATTTTAATGAATGCTATTGCAAATTGTTTTGCACTTAAGTTTAATGTTGTGATAATTAATATTCAAGAACATATTTATAATATTTAATTGATAAAGTTGCTGCAGTGAAATAAAAGTTTTCTAAAGAAAATTTTATTGGTTTTTATATTATTTTATTAATCAAAATTAAAAATTAAATAACACAATATTTGCCTCGAAGAAACTAGAAAATAGAAGATATATTTTTTTTGTAACAGAAAAATTTAAAATTACTTCAGTTATTAAGATTTTAAGACATCTATACTTATAATAAAATAGTAACTCATTTCCGTACATCTTTCTGTCTGTACGTCTGTCTGCATGCTTTTCTTTGCGTTTGCACAGGTAAAAACTACTGGATGGATTTTAAAAAAATTTTTTGAGGAGGTACCGTAACATCCTGATTCCAATATAGGATACTTTTTTTTTGCAAAAATATCTCATTTACAAGAAAAGGCAGTGAAAGTACGCAATTTTCGGTTTAAAGGTTCTAAAATTTTTGCTTTAAAACTGGAATATTTTAAACACGGTTGCGCACCTTTTATTTTTGAAAGTGGGATATTTTAAAAACACGGGATATTTTAAACATGGTTGCGAACGTTTTATTTTTGAAAGTGGGATATTTTAGACAAAAATGCAAAACAGATGGCTCCAATTAATTATAATTTGTATTTTTACTTTGTGAGTTACAACGTTATGAAAATATTTTAAAAACATTTTACAGAGCTTTACAATAATTTTAAGAATTTTTTATACATTTTAGAATTTTATCCGAGGTTTGGTACCTGTATCTAAAATAAATACATAAACAATAACTGAAGCACTGTAAAAGTAATAGTCTTAAAATTTGGTGTTGATTTACTTTCAAAGTAAAATCGAGCAAAATATTGTCCGGAAGCCCACGACGCACAATGAATCAGCCCTATAGTAACCGCGACAAAAAATGGTTTTTGGCGTGTCGTTCAATTTGGATGAAATTTTCACATTATATTAATAGATATATGAGTAACAATTCTCTTAATTTTCAGCCTCATAATTTCATTACTTTTTGGTCTAGAACAAGTCAAAGTTGAGGTATGCCAACGCGCTTGAAATATGTATAAAGTTCAATATGTAATATTCAAAATTATAAATAAAAAAAAAAAAAATACCTAATAAATATAACTTTAAAGTATTTTTTTAATTAATTTAGTTGTTGCAGAATGTAGTAGATGAAAAAATAACTTTAAAAAAACACAAAAAAAATTTCTTAACAACAGTATTGTGGTGTAAAAATTTAACATTTTGCATTTTCAATGGACAAGAAAATATAGAGCAGCCCCTGGCCCTAGGTGCAGACTTATATCAAATGAAAGATTGAAGTCTCAGCTTTCATTTGAAGTAAAGGACATATAGCAAAAGATTGCAAAAGTATTTTAAACACACAAAAAACTACAAAAAATACGCAACGCGTACGTTCTGTCGCCTGCAATAACATGTTTACCACTTTTTACTTTTATTTTTTTAATTGTTTACAACTATGCACTTATTGTTTATTATAATTTTATTAACATTATTCATTTTATTGATAATTTTTTTGAAGGTTATTGACTTTGGGTTAGATAGTTGCATAATTTTTAAATTGATAGTGCAAGCTGTTGTTCTTATCTAAGTTGTGTTATGCTCACTTTCTAATGTGGTTAGTTTAATTGTTATATATTGAATTTAGTTGTTGTATTATTTATTGGGTTAAGTAATAATGAATGTTCTTGTAATGATCTATTTTGATAAGAGATTAGCGCAAGAAGCAATAAATAAGGAGTATAGAAATTGTAGGCTATTCCATTCTCGTAAAAATTCACGTATTTCTACGAATGAAGATGTAATGCACTATTTGCAAATATCATCAGATCGTTATATTAATTCATTTAGAATGAGAATGAAATTGGAAAAATTAGGATACCATGATGATGTTAAAAAATTATTGATTGAAATGAAAAGAAATTGTTCTTTTTTATTGCATTTCAATGGGAGGTGGGCGCAATAGGGGGCGTGTTATTGTAATTTATGCATGAAACATTTTAAATGATATAAATTACAGTAATATCAAATTTGAAGGTTGTACCTAAAATATCTTAGAAAATATGGCACTTTTTATGTTGTGGTTGTATGGGTGGTGGGGGTAAAAGTGAGTTAAAGTTCAAAATTTTTTTCCGATAATGTTTGTAACAATATATAGCAAGTATACCAAAATTGAAAGTTATACCTAAAGTATTACGGACAATACGGAATTTTACAAATTTCGATATAGGAGGTGGGCGTAAAAGTGGGCAAATTTTTTTAAACTGGAATTGTTTCAAAAGTAACCTGTGCAAAATTTCAGAGCTCTACAATGACTCCTTGTATTTAATGCCGGCGTTGTCTCACTGTGCGACGTGGCAGGCACAGCTAGTAATAAAAATATTGGTGATATTTTAAAAAAGAGATTAATATTTATTTTTTTTTATTTGTATTTATTTTTGCGACTTACATATCAAAAGAATTTATTTTTTATTTGTTTTGTTTTTCATTCAATATTTTACACCTAAAACTTAAATTTGTTCGAGTTAAATTTTTTATTTATTTTTTTTTTTTTTAATTTGGAATAAATCATCTGAATAGAAATTTCTTAAGATTCTTTTCTTAAAAACCTAAATTTAAAAAATCCTTTTACCTGCATTAAATTAAAAATTGTTGTTTTACGAAATCTATCTATATAAATAAAATCAAATATCGTTCGTTGGTAATCGCATCACTTAAGAACGGCTGCTCCGATTTGGCCTATATTTTTAAATCTTCTTCATAATCCAACTTAGGCTTTTATGGAAAGAAAAATTGACCACGTCCACCTTTTGATCTGGATACATACGAATTCGGTAAAGCGAAAATGAAAAATTACACGATTTATTTTCCCATACCATACAATGTGAACAATTATTATCGTGTACCTACAGAACTACAATATGTAGAGTCTTGAAAATTTGCCCAAGTAACCATCATACTAATGTGGATAATCTAGCAAAATACAGCCTAAATTAGGATTGTGGGTACCTCCCAATGTAAAAAATAATAAGTAACTAGAGACTAATAGTCTAGCAAAACACAGATTGGGTGGGAAGAGTGGCCGTCGTACCCTGCATATAAACTAATAGCGTACAATTTTGAGTTAAAGGTGAGCCACACTTTTTTTTCAGTTGTTTATTATATTTTGTGGGGATAGTTAGTTATAAATAAATAAATAAATCAAAGCTAAATATCCTTTTTTTAAACCTTATAACAAATTTAAAGTGTTTTTTTTTATTTTAATTTATAACAAATATAATTGTCTTTATTTTCAAAGAATAGATATTATTACTTTAACTTTTCCACTTTCAACCTGCAAGTACGGAATGAACGAACAAAAATTAAAGTAATTGCGGCCACCATCGCAACCAACAACAACTATAATTTATTCAACAAAACACACTTAACAACAAGCAACGACAACTATCGTCGCCACGAAGCTTGTATGATAACTATGTTTAGTTGTTGACCACTCAAACGAACCTGCAAGTACGGAATGAACTGCTTTCGTTGGTTGTTCTGCTTTTATATCCAACAATTAAGAGCTTTAACTTAACATATGATCGTTAAGGCCCAACTATAATATGCATAAGCTAGTTTAAGCCAACTTAAGCAACTGTGCAATTACATATAAATCATATGTGGCAAACTATAATGTACTTAACAACACTTTTCGTTAAGTTTCGTCAAATGTCATTTGCTTAAGCAAATTCCGAAACCGATCGCACATTCCGAACGGAAACAGCTGTTTGTGCTTTGTTTTTTGCTTATGTATGTAAATTCATAAAAAATTGTAATGGATAACGAAAGCAAACAAATTATATCTAAATTTAATATAAAATGTTTAAAAAAACAAGTTTCTATTAGAAAAAAAAGAGGCGTTGTATAACAAACGTAATTAAAAATAAAGAGCATTTTATTGTTTATGAGTTGAGTGATGCACACCGCTGTATTTTTTAGTACTTTTGGCCAAAATTACATAAACAGCAAAAAATGTTAAATTTTTCTTTCGAAATTTTCTTAAAACTATTAAAAAAAATTATTAATTTGTATATTAATGGTATTAGGTATATAAAATATCTTTATTTAACACCTTTTTGTTAACAAATTTAATTTATTCAGAAAAAAATTATTTTTTTCAAATGTACGAATAAAACAAATGTGCAACTGTGTCATGATAGTTTTTAGATTCATGTAAGTACATTGTAGCCACCTAAAAGTCTTTAATAAGTTGTTTAAGCATTTGACAGACTTTTCGTTCATTTTTTGACATTAGCTTAAGCCAGCTTATGCATATTATAGTTGGGCCTTTAACATTAAGAATGAGATTTAAACTCAACGAAAGAGCTTTTTCCGTACAGCAGTGTTGCATCTAACTAGTGTTGTGCAAATAAACTAGAGTAATCATAACTAAATATAGATTATATAAAATAAAACAAAATAAAGGTGATCCGCTACAACCTATATTTTGATTAAGTTTAGTTATACCTGCCCTAGAAGACTCTATTTTCCAGTATTCGCCAAGTATTGAAAAGCTCTATGAATTTCAGTCAATTTTATTCTGACTGATGTCGCTCACTGAGCTTCTTAGAAAATTGCCAATCCATGCGAACGTCATTGGGAGATTGTGCCGGAAATAATACTAAAAAAGTTTAGCCCTCCTTATGAGAGAAAGAAGGTAAGTAAACTATAATTCGACTTGTATTAAAACTTCGCATGCTATCGACCAAGCATCCTTTAAAATATAATTTTTCAGCGCTTATTTGTTTAATTTTTTAAATTGTTTGCCCAACTGCGTATTTGCAAAACCGAAGGTGCAAAATAAAATCACTTGTTTTTTTAATATTAAAATAGAAAAATAATTACATAATAATTTCAGCTGAATAAATTGTACAACTTTGTTGGCAAAACCCAAAAGCAGAATTAATTCCGTTTTTTATCACCAAGCCATTGATACTCCTTTTATAGGAATATTTGTTTTTTTATGGCAATCACTACATTAAGCAAATGGCTTTATGTTTTCAGCATTTTTATTTATGTTTTTTTTTGTTTTTGAACAGAAATTAAATTCTACTGAAGCTATTTTTATGTTAATTGTTAATATCCCAAGTTGTTTGTTAAATATCTGCAAAGTTAAAAAACTTAATATCAAAAAACTCAACGCTAACAAAAATTGTTCTTGTTTGTGCAGCTACGAGGGCAGTTTGATAATTCTATTTTCAGCGCAATAACTGTCAATGCAATATTGACATTAATTGTTATGTGTAACTGGAAATCTGTCGATTTTACATTAGATTGTTTTGAATAGACATTTAAAAAAAGAAAAAGTGAATTTCGTGTTTTGATCATACATTATTTTTTTTGTAAAAACTTTTTATCGAAACCAAAAAACGACTTGATAAAAACTCTGGGTTTTCTTCACCATCAATTGTAATCATTACAAACTAGTTTTAAAAGGTCCATTGTAGTTTTTGCACCTCAAATGTCATCAAACATGATAGATCACCTAAAATCTGCCGTCACGTTAAAATTAGCCAATAAAATATAAGGAATGCTTTTGTACATTTGGAGAATGGAAGTGCTGTAGGTAGCTAAGCTCTCCACGCGATTTCTTCCGCAATGGAAAAAAAAATTATCGTGCAGTCATTATGGCAAAAATGCTTGAATTGGGCATTCTTTTCATATGAAGCTTCCTGCGGCTATTTACTGTTTCCAAAATTTAAGATATGGCTCGATGGTAAGTGTTTTGGTTGGCTGCATGCAAAATGACCCTATGTAAAATCGCCCAAAAACAAAAATGAAAAATTTCCAAATGAATAATCACCCTAAAAAAAATAAAATTTTTTTAAATAAGAATAACGGAAATTTTGCCCAAAAATTGTGAAAAAATATCCAAATATAAATGAGCCCTTGATCTTGAAAGTGGTATAAGTCAAAAATTTTAAAAATCTTGTTTATCAGCTATTTCATATCAAATCCAAATAAAATAACATAATCTGAAGTAATTCGCAGTATGTCATGAAAATTTAGTTGTTAAATTGAGTTAATTATTTGGTTGGTAAAAAAACAATTACTGTATATTTTAATAGTGGTATAAGTCAGTCTGTTTTCAAAGTTTGACAAAATAATTATTAGTAATTTTTTCATGTCTTCAGGTATGATCAGGTAATCCTATTAATGTAAAAATATATAATAGTCAGGTGTAAAAACTAAAATTAAAAAATCGAGTTATTATACTTCCCTGAGCATTATTATAATTTAATAGAAGTATGTAAAGAGAAAAACCCACATTTTTGGTAAAACAAATGGCTCAGAAATATTCCATTTCGACAAAACAACTGCGAAAATCAACGACTAATAGAAAGAGAAACACCAATGGAGAAGCTGTGTCTTGGCTAAAAATACAAGGGATCAGATTTCTAAAAAAATGCTCCATATAACATGTTTTATAAAACTTTTTCAAAGTGTTAGATCTTTCACCTAAAAGACGAAGGCCAAGAATATACGAAAATGTGGATTTGGTTCATTTATACACAACCATTAAACCAAAAACCGAAGAAAACGTAAAGACATGGATGGATTTACTACCCTATAGCCCACCAATTTTCCAAAAACACTTTATTTACCTAAATACTGAAAATAAATTACTTACTTACAATGAGTTTTAATAAAATAATTTCTAATAAAAATTTTTCTATGACGGTTTAAGTCATTTATAAAGTCATGCTGTTAATTTTGAAAATGGTATAAGTCGTTTCCACCTTTAAAAACCACATTTCCTTTTAAAATCGTTATAAATTTCACAATCATTATAAATTCTTATTTGTTGGCCCTATTTAATTGTCAAAATATTTTATTCTATAATTGAAAAATATTTTTCAATCCTTTAAAATGTAAACGAGATATTTGTCGCAACAAGAAATATATGACTTATACCACTTTCATAATAAAGGGCTCAAATGAACTATCGCCCAAATTTATTTATATGTTCTTATTATCGAAAAAATATAAAAATGTCATAAGTTTTAGTAGGGGCATTAATATTGGTTTAATTCATCGATTAAACTTTGTGCTTGCAACTTCTGTCTATAATCTTTGACCAAATCCAAGCAAGTCCTGCTGCTTGTGGTGCTGCTAAAGGGACGCTGCATAACCGCAGTCACAGTCGCCACAACCGTTGCTAAATTAAGCTGTTGATTTAAATTAATTAAACCGTTGATTCAACTCAGAGAAGAAGTTGTTTGTAATCTGTGATCACAGTCTGTTAGGAAGCTTTTTGCTACCAAGTAAAATATATTGTTGCTAATGTACGCAAATATTGAATCCGCATGCCTTTGCCATGAACACATTGAAAGGCAAGACGTACTGATTGGCAAACCCAGTATGCATGAAATTGAACTGGTAATAAAGAAACTAAAGAATAATAAAGCACCGGGAATCGACAATATATGCCCTGAGCTATTAAAGGCAGATACAGGTATTAGCGAAAACTCCGATCATAGACAAGTTTTGGGACACCAACCAACTAAATGATAACTTAAAGGAGGGTATCATAATAAACATCCCACAGAAAGGAGACCTGACAGAATGCAAGAACTAAAGAGGAATAACGATTCTTAGCATGGTGAACAAGGTCATCGCTAATATAAATAACAAACGACTAACAGACGCTCAAAAAATGATAATCGCGTTGAGCAGGCTCTAGCAAATCAGGCATCGATCATATCAACAGCCTTCGAATAATAATTGAACAATCAGTCGAATGGCGCTCGTAGTTATATTTAATATTCATCGACTTCGAGAAGGCGTTCGACAGGCTAGCGCACACCTATGTTTGGAATGCAATTCGTTGTAAAAGAATACCGGAAAACTCATACGACTTATCAATGCAATTTACGAAAACGTCAAATACTAAAACGGAAATGGCTTTGGATCGGAAATGCCTTGCGAAGACCCCAAGCCTACACTACGAGAAATGCAATAGGGTGGAACCCCAAGGTAGCCGCAAAAAACGTCGCCTAAGTCATACCTGGCATCGACAACTAGATATAGAAATTGCAAAGATCAAAAAAACGTGGAGCGAGCTAAAGACTGGCGCAGCAGATAAGCAAAATTGGAATATAATCGTTTCGGACATATGCTCCTAATAGGTACAACAGAAATTTATATATAATGTACGCATATAAATTATTGTATGCGTCCATTAAAATAAATATAAAATTAAATATATATGAATAAAAAAAATTAATAAAGGTACAAAAAGTTTTCTAATATGAGTTGAAATATTTAATTATTGTTCATTGTAAAATTTTAGGATTAGGCGCCGCAGGCAAAAAATTTTTATAAATTATAAATAATACACATACGTGGTGAAGCACTATAAAAGTAAGAGTTTTAAAATTTGAAGTGAATCGCTTTCAAAGCAAAATCGAACAAAATATTGTCAGAACGCACACAACGTGTGTAGGCACAGATAGTGTAAATATAAATTAAAGCAACCTATGTTGAAAACTAAAATACTTTTTGGGTATAAAAATTATACAAAAAGGCCCACAATTGGAAAATTACCCTCGCATAATGTAAAAAATGCAAGTTTTCGCCATTTAAAGAATGTAGCTTTGGCATTGGTATTAAAAAATTCTAAAACAATTTCGGCCTGAAAACTATCAGAAAGCAAAAATTAACAAACCAAAGCAAAAAAAAAAATAAAAGTTAGTTAATAGAGTTTTTCTTTTAACTTTCATGAAATAAACGTGGAATATTTTCTTTTTGCACCCAGCGTTTGAAATTTTTTCGTAGTACTGCTATTAGTATGCAATCGTATAGCTGATAATCGGTTAACCAATTAATTAAATTGTTCAAATAATTTTGGGAAGGCTTTTAAAAATGCAAATAAATCGTTTATTTTTCTTATATTCTAAATTTTAAAATAGAAATTTTGTTTAAATAGACTTCTTTCTGCCTTTTTCGAGCCTTTTTATTAAATAGAGAAATAGAAAAAGCTTTCTGGGAGTTCATTCAAAACCAATTCGTATACTTCTTCCAACAAAACTGTAACTGTGTCCTTTGTAATTCTATGTTGCTAAATATGGTGTCTTTTTTTGATTTTTTGTAAAACTGGCTCAATCATAGATCAGTAATTATCGTCTATTACTGTTTTTTATAATGCACATGTTGGAACTTCGTCGCCATATCGTAACCAAACCAACTACTATTAGTTACCATATGAAGTTTTTCAGGGCTGGAGTGAGTTGCTCTTTTTAATCTGTTTTGTTTCAGTACACGCAGAGAAAAACATGGTTATGGTATGGTCACAAGAACCATCTTAAGTACTCTGTAACTATATAGTTCCATATAGTTGTTTTAATCATAACTATGGTTACAATAAACAAGTTTTTGTTACTATTTGATCTCTTAATAGTTACTGCACCCAAAAAATGCAACATGGTTGATTAGAACTATATAATTTTTAAACCACAAAAAAAAATGTATGACTATTCCAAAATAATATTGTATTTATAATCATAATATATTATTAGTAAACAAATTATGAGAAGTTTGCTCTATGCAACCACAGTATGACTAAAAACAAACAAATAATGTATGATTTCTTTGTGATTTTGTGTTTAATTTTTTAAAATTATTAGAATCTAATTTTAAGGGGTTTATCTTTCAAAAAATAAAGTAAAAAATAATTGTCTGTTTGATCATAATGTGAGTTTGTATAAACAAGTAAGTTATGTTTTTATAAATATACATGTTCACGCAAAGAAAAAACATGTTTGAGGTAACCATAATCTAAGAGCAACATGTTATGGTTGAATTATATGATTATATTAAAACCATATTATTTTAAACCATAATAATAATAATATTGTAAATGTTATTGGAACATATTATTGTCATACATAAAAATAAGATTGTAAAATACAACCATAATTATGTTTATAATATAAACATACTAAAATATAATGAAATATGTAAATGGTTATATGTGACAACGTATAAATATATTTAAAAATGCACGAATATTTCCATTTAGGCTTACATATATATTTTATATTTTCTGCTTACCTTCTTATATGTTGGATATTTTTAATTTAAAACTATCATTTATAATAAAAAGCAAATTTATTTGTTGACAACCAATGTGTATTTATTGATTTTACGGTTCACACATATTTCTAAACTGAAAAAGGTCCAAAACCAAAATATGTATTTTAAAACCAAACATTATTTGTTTATTTTTAGTCATACTATGTTTAATAATAATATATTATGGTTTAAATTTTATCATATTATTTTTAAATATTAAAAAAAAAATTGGTTGTGGTTTGAATTTTAATATGGTTCGAATCAACCATGTTGCTTTTTTGGAGCGAATAACCATTGAATGCTTAACTGTTAACAAAAACTAGTTTATCGTGACCAAAGTATTGTTTAAAATAGCAATAATTTGTTCACAGCAAACATGTATTGTTACAGAGAATATAGTGTGGTTGCCGTGACCATACAACAACCATTTTTTTTCTCACTCTATCTATTTAATTTATTTCATAATAACATTTTACGTTTTACAATGTTATTTTTAAGTTAGGAAATAATATGATTATATCATAACAATATTATTATTACGTAAATAATAGGGTTCGACTACAACCATATAATTCAATCATAATATGTTTCTCTTCGATTAGGGTTACCTTTGTGTGTGCATAAGAAAAATGTTGTCTACTGCCCACAAATTGCAAAATTTTTCTTAACCAATCTATTAAAAAGAATTTAACGACAGATTTGTAAAGCAATTTCCGAGGCTAAAAATTATCTGCTAGTGCAACGTCGACACACATACATACTAGATCCAATAAGTAACTTAGGGGGTTCCCTAAGAAAGTCATGTTGGTCTTTTTATTTATTATTTTATCTGCCAAAGGCCATTGAAAATAGCGTTTCGGATTTCTTTCTTTATAATTTAACCCCAATGAAATTGTTTATTAATTTTTTTAATTTCATGTTTGGGAGCTCTATTGTAGAGCCTTTTCCCCAGCCTGGCCACAGTTATTTTTAATAAATATTACTAAAAAAAATAAATAATATAATAAAATGATAAAGAATGAAGTGAAATAAAAAACCAACTTAATAACACAAACTTTTTTGTAGTTCCTTTGCTTTTTTCCAGTTTTACCAAATTTATGAGGCGAATGCGAACAACATTATCAAAGCAAAAAAAGCAATAAAAATTATCATCAACAAAGACAACAAAATGAAAACTGTTAAAGCTAAACTTTGTGTTGGTGGGTTTGCAAAAAACATGAGTTCTATTATTGCAACTTTTGCAGGTCCTATTGTTGGTGCTATTACAGTAGCAGTAACAATAGCAATAGCAACAGCAATTAATTACGGACTATACGCAAATGTGTGTCATTTTACTATAAAACAACAACAACAACAAAAAAATGTCGGTCACTGCCATCATTTTTCATATTATAAAAATATTTTTTTACCTTTTTAACATTTTTATTATTTTTTTTTTATTTAGTGATATTTTATGTAGAGCATGAACATTTTTTTTTCTGCTAAAATATATGAGTTTTTAGTTGTGCAGTAAAATTATAAAATTGCTTAGTTGTATTACAAAATATAAAATTGTTTTTGTTCTCATTTTGCTAAATAATGTAACAATATAGACTGCTCTTAAATAAAGGGCAGCATGAAAAAAAAAGAAAGATTCAATTTAACCAAATGAAAAACCAACACATTATTTAACTCGCAATAACAAAAAGATTGTTATTTAGTTTTCAATATGAACAATATTGCTGTCGTAAAACTATTTATTTAAGGGCATAAAATGGCTTGATTGTGAAATGTTTTTTCACATATATACAAAAGCAAAAAATGTGTTTGTGTGTCGGAAAGCTATTGGTGTCCACAACAGTAGATCGATCTTCCTGAAATTTATCAGTTTGTTACATGCTGTATAATTTTTTATTAATTTTTAGTGTGCAATAAATGTAATTAAATATGTAATACTGAATTAATTAAAGGCCTTAAGATTAAAGGAAATAAATAAATATTTATCATAGTATTACTTCGGAACTATAATATAAATTTTAGCAAGTAAATCCCCTATTAATATGTATAGTGTAGCGCAAGAAACTATCTGAAATGTTATAGTATTATCATCGTGTACCTACACCAAGAGAAATAATTCTTGCAAAAAAAAACCCGACTTCAAAACAGACAAACTTAAAATCATGTTTCTTTAAGACTGTAACTATTGTGGCACCCTGTAATTTCCGAATTCAACTTTTATACTAGTTATAGCGATCGTAGCAATACAGGTTCATTGTAAATTTCAACCGTCTGTCTGTAACGGTTTAAAAGTTTGGCCATATACATCAAATTACATAAACATATACATCAAATTACGACACCCTGTAATTTATAATTTTAAATATTTATACTTATTATAACAGATATAGTAATGGACATTCTGTCTAATTGTTAAGTGTTTATCAATAACTGTTTAAAAGATAGGGTCATATACATCAAATGACGTCACCTATTGGGACACCCTTTAAATTCAAATTTTAATATAAATACTTTTTAAAGAGGACTTTTTCATACAGATTCTTTTTAAATTTTAACTTTGTGTCCATATACATCAAAATACATCAACTATTGGGACACCCTTTAATTTCCAATTTTAAATATTTATACTTGTTGTTATACCAGACATAGAAGTGAACATTCTGTCTATTTTTCAAGTGTTTGTCTATAACGGTTCCAAAGATGAGGACATAATGGTCAAATTACATCAATAATGGGGACACCCTTTAATTTATAGATCCAAATTTTATACTTGTTGTAATAGCGGACTAAGCAATATAGGTTCTTTGTAAATTTCAACTGTCTATCTATAACAGTTGTAAGTTTGGCCATATATATTACTTTTACATTAACTATTGGGACACCCTTTAATTTCAAAATTCCTATTTTGCACTTGTTATTTTAGCGGACTTAGCAATACAAATTCTTTGTAAATTTCAACTGTCTGTCTATAACGGTTCAAAAGTTTGGCCATATATATATCAAAATAAACCAACTAATGGGACACCCTTTAATTTTTAATTTTAAATATTTATACTTATTATAACAGACATAGTAACGAACATTCTGTGTAACTTTCAAGTGTTTGTCTATAACGGTTCAAAAGATAGGAGAATAAAGGTGAAATTAAGTCACCTATGGGGTCACCCTTTAATGGTCACCCTTTAATTTAATTTTTGAATTTCTTTTTGTTATTGGGAGCTACAGTGATACGCACTTTTTTTGAATTTTAAATTGGTGACCTATAAAGTTCATAATACACGTAAAAAACATGTATGTTGTATGGAGACACCCTTTAATTTTTAAAATTTTGAACTTATTTTAAAATGGGACCAATCTGTAGCCATAACTTTTCTAATAGTGTAAACATTTTTAAACTTGGTTCAGAAATGACCAAGTTCTGAAGGCAGAAACATACAAAAAAAAAAAGCAACACACAGACGAATTGATAACCTCCTTCTTTTATTGAAGTCGGTTAAAAATGACACCATCCATTATCAAAATGACCACATACGGTGTCGAAAGTGTGTCGACCACGTTTTTACTCAAATTGTACACGGACGTTGTTAATACGACAACGAAATATTGACAACGAGGGATTGTTGAATTGACCACGAACGTGTATACTTTGATACCGTGTTGTTGTCAAACTGACACCATTAGGGTGTCGAATTGACACCACACCTATGGCAAGTTACCACCATATCGTTGTCGATTTGTAAATGTTCGTTCCTTTACAAATTCATCACAATAAAAAAGCTTGTAATAGAATATATATTTTATGTACTTATTTTATTCACAAAATGTTTTTTTAATTACAAGAACCAAAATATTAAATAAACTTAATTCTAAAATCCATTATTAATACGATGCACATAAAACGGTGAGTTTTTGAAACCATGAACTGGTGATCTTTGCTTAAAATATCCTTAATAATAATAACAATAATATTTAATATTTATGCTCACAGGTCAATTTTTTATTTTCCTCAACATATTTCCTTTGATGTTTCATTAATTGGTTTCATCAAATCTGAAATTATATCACAATAGAATGGTTCAAGATGCTCTATATAATTCCTATCGCAATTTCTCTTACCTTGGTTAATGCATTGTTGGTGGTCTCATCATTTCTCCACCATAGGTCCACTTTGGTTAGCAAAGACATCAATTTCGAAATGTGAATTTATATAAACATACAAATAATAACCCGTTTACAAGCAAAACATTTTATACCTATTTTTTCAGGCAAATATCTTCTCTCTAAACTCCTCTCGTAGACTTAATGGTAGCAATGCTTCCTTTAAAACTTTCCCAGTCGTTTTGAGACAATCTGCAAAAAATATTGCTCTATATTGTTATTTCAAATTCGTTTGGATAATATAAAAATAAGTCTTAAACTTTTATAATTTTTATAAAAATATTTTATAAAAGGCATACAAAATTTGAATTCAAAATTATATTGAAACGTTTTAACGTTAACATTTTCTACTTTACCAAACTCCGTATATTATAGTAAATTATAGTAATCGTGAAAAAATCAGGTCTCAAAGGGTTTATAGCCCATTCAGGCTGCCACGAAATTAAGTAATTTCGAGCTGAAATTACGAAGGAAATCTAAAGTGTTCATACTGGGCTTTTTGACATTTGAGTTAATTTCGCAAACAGCTGATCACGCTTAGTTGCATTTGTATAATTTAATTCCTTTGTAAAAAGCTTTCGCACAACACTTTCGCCTTGATTTTAAATATACACGAATATTAAAAACAACACTACAACAAAATTAATGTACAATTATGTACATTTTCATTATTTCATTTGGCTTTAAATTTTTTTCAAAAACAAAACGGACTTTCTAGGTTGTAAATATCGTCATGGTTGCAAAAAAAAGTAGTTTTTTCTACAAAACCAGCGTTGTCTATCGTAATTTCAAGTTAATTTCGACGAAATTAAGTAGAATGAGGTTATTTTGGTCTATTAGATGTTTTGAGGTTCACTGAATCCATTTAGACTATTTTCGGGAAGATTTCTGTTGGTGGGTGGGTGTGTATGCCACTATTTTTAAAGCCTCTACAGGTCATACCTTTTAACATATTAAAATTAAACTCAGTACGTGCTTTAAAGCATAAGCGGGAGGGGCCATGGAATAGTTTACTTGACTCCCTAATTTTCTGAACGCTTTAGAGGTCTTACCTTTTCACATATAAAAATGAAATTCAGTATATGCCTTCACTATATGAAAATGAAGGGGCTGTGTAGTTTTTGGCCAAATCGTGAGGAGTCAAAATTATTATTTTTTTGATTCGAATATATTTTGAACTTTTATTCTTTATGCGGTATATTCATAAAAAATATCTGTTTCCATGAGATATTGTAAAGCTAAGTGTAGTCCACTCCCGAATTTTCATATAGAATTCAGGAAAATATAATTTAAGATATTAGCATAAACATTAAATTTATAAATTAAATTATAAATTTTGTTTTATTTTGCCTTATTTTTGCTGCCACTCAACACAAAAACTATTAAAAACAAAGACAAATCCAATTAATGGCTATAAAACTGTTCAAGGTACGTCAAAATTTAAAAGTTGCCCAACTTTCGTAATATGCGTTGACGGAGACGTACTATGACAATGCTCACAAGAAACCCTGTACATATTTTAACTTTCTTGTGATGACGGATGCAATGTGCCCCGGCCTACATGTATATCAGATTTCAGCTCTTTAGCTATAGCGGACGTGCTCGGTGACATTAATGAGGAAGCCTTCACCCGTAGGGTTGCCAGTATATAATATATTTGTGTTTAAAGCTTCAATAGTTTGTGATATTGGGAAATAAGGTTATGAGTGGTTAAAAACGAGGCAAATGATTTATTGCATTAATAAGCCGGAACTTGTACTCATCCATGATAAAATAAAAAAAAATTACACTTAATAATTACTTACACGCTTGTAAGTAGTTAAAATAAGATAAATTTTAAAAGAAAATTTTGTTTAAAAGTTAATATATAAATAATAATCTATACATATAATAAAATAGTAACTCATTTCCGTCTGTCTGATTTTCTTTTATTTTCGCATCACGTAAAACTAGGGGCTGAATTTTAACAAAATTTTGTGAGGAAATACCTAATTATCCTGAACCCAATATAGGGTACTTTTATCTGCAAAAATATCTTATTTTTAAGAGAAAGTGGAGAAAAATCAGTAAAAGTACGCAGTTGAACTAACCGGATATGAATATTTTATAAAGTAAAAAAATACATAAACTGATATGCAGCATAGTTTAAGACGGAACTAAAAACTCCTGCGCCGGTGTACCACATAGCACTAAATTACACCTTGCGATTATTTTCGCCGGATATTTCCATAAGCGAAGCTTTACTATCACACTAACCATCTGTCTTATCTACTACAATCCCTTTCTAAAGAAGGTAACACAGTTAATATAGGCCTGAATGTTACATCTCTTAAAAAAAAAAACTAAAAACGTAAGGGTCTTTGGTGTGGATTTGCTTTCAAAGCAAAATCGAACAAAATCTTGCAAGGACGCTAACGAAGTGGCGGGCACAGCTAGTATTAAATAATATAATTTTAGCAGAAAGCAATGTATCTCTTCATGAAGCACCCACAATCAGCTGATTACGTTTGTTTTATCACAAACAGTTGTCGGAAATGTTTATTTTGAGACAACGGGCCACGCCTTCCAATCAGTTTTGTAGGGAATTAATTGTTGTCTACAATCCAGATGGCACTTATTGTAGTACTTCGGTTTTATTAAATTAAATTATTCATTGTTACTATTATTAAAAGATTAATGAGTGATATAGATTACTGAATACTTAATATCATTAAATACTTAATTATTTAACTTAAAATACAAATAGCATATTTGAATTTTCTCTAATTTACATTTAATCTGACAAATATACAGATTGCTTATTGTGTTTTTAAGCTATTATCTGATAACAATTCTAGAACAATAAATATGCACTTATCTGACCAATTTATTTACACAACAATGAACACAAAGGCATTATTTAAAATGACTTTTTTGTTTTATTAAAGAAACATTTAACTAGATATATGTATGTACATATGTATATGTATTTATTTCGAACACCTAAATTAACTGTCATTGTATTTACATCGAATTGTATTGCAATGCACTTGTATCTTGTTTTATTTGTTACGAAACAATTGAACTGCGATGAAGGGATATCTTGATAAATTACACTTATCGACAAGGCAAATATTGTTACTGTTGATTTCACTGTTGGTGGGGTGTGGTTGTTATTGTTTTTGTTAAACAGCAATATAATCCACACAATTATGCATAAACGATACTATTACAAGCAATAATTGCTTATTATAATTTTACTTGTTGTTGCTCTGTTCAGCATAATTTCATTGTCACTAACACTAATTTAAGTGGATGCGTGAATTTGTGCTTGTTTGTTAAACAAACCGAAACTACAGAAGGAAAAATAGTAGTTATAAAATCGAATGTGTATGTAATTAAATTTAGAATCAAATTTTTGATAATAAATGATATTATCAAATAATGAAGCCAATTTATTCTAAAAGTGTTTTAGTATTATAATTTTGTATTCTATAACTATTGAAAAAATACGAAGAAAAAAGCACCATCAACACTAGGAAAGAGACAGATGTAAAAATTGGATACCAAATTTAAATTAAGTTCTAGAATATGATATTTATTTTATTAAATTTTATTACATTTAACTAAATTTTATTTAATTTTGTTTAATTTTATTTTAATTTACATTTACATTTACTTTGCATAGTGCTGAATACCTATCGTCGCACATAGGGGTATTTTGCCAATCTAGCCGGACATTACTTTTTTCGCCTTATATTGGCTTTAAAAATATAGTGAGTGTCCCCAGGTTAATGAAACTTTGCAGAAAAATCTGATATGGTCTTAGGCTGTCAAAGCTATAAAATGGGAAAAATCGGATCAAGGAGAAAAAAGTTCCCCTTGGAAGAACTAATCCTACCTCTGAAAAATTCAAGTTTTTTTTTGATTTTCCCGTCATTTTGTTTAGCAATTACAACTTTTAAGGTCAAAAAATGTTCAAAAACTTAAAGTTTTACTCAAGAGATTCTTAAATGGTATTTTTAGCCCCGCCCCTTTTGTGGGCGGTGAAATAAAAAATTATTTGAAAAAATAATGAAATTATTAAAAGAAATAGAATACATACTTTTAAAAACCATAAAAATTTATTTTTATGGGCAAACGTCCCAGTGAAAAAAAAACATTTTTTTTATTTATTTTTTAAATTTCCTAAAAATATTCATTTTTAAGCTTTCCAATGCCTAACCAATCCCCGCCTCCCAAGAATATTATTAAAAAAATATTTTTGTAATTTTTTACTTTATAGTATTTTATTTATCAGAAAATAATTAATTTATTCATAGTTATAACTTATTTATGATTGTAACGATAAATTTTATTTAAAGTTATAGCAATTAATTTATTTAAAACATCTTCTCCTTTGCACTAAGATGATGATGAGTGCCATGGTTCTCCTTCGTCGGATTCTTGAAAGACCTCTTCCGAATCTGAATCCTCTTCAGCGTTAAGTACAGTTATTTATGCAGCTAATTCAGGATTGGAAAAAAATCTTCTGCTAGTGTTACCATCGTTGGTGTTTCCAAATCTAGCTTTCAGTACACCGACTACTAGCCCTAATTCACTTCTAAATTTTCTTGGATATTTTTTTTCCTCGCGTTAACAATGCTTTGCCCGCATCAGATTTTATCTTCCAATTTTTCACTGACAGTTTATATAACAGGTGTAATATACTCTCAATTAGGCGAATTCTGGCGTGTAAAGTAGATAGTCCGAAAGAAATGGCATCTACGTCTATATCTCTTTTGATATTTAAATTGTTTTTTGTACAGGTAATAACAGTGTTAGATGTAATGATTTAAATAAAAAACATCTACCTTAATTTATTAAAAACCAAAACCTTTTATGAATATACAAGGGTTTCTTAATCGTATTTACGTATCCAAAATAAGAAAAAACATAAAAAGGTAAAATTTTCAAAAAATCGCAAAAAAAAAATGGCGCAAATATGCGCAATGTTTTTTTGCAGCATAAGAGAAGAGATCGTAAATTTTGTAGTGATATATAACATTTTTAGGATCGCGATGGAGATCACTCTTAAAAAGCTTTTCACTTTTTTTTTGACCAAATATTTTACAAAAAAAAACCTTTTTTTAATTTTGAACGAAATTTTTTATCATTAAAAATTAAAAAAAAATTCTAAAAATTAACATAAGTAGCTACTAATAAATCCTTTCACAGAAAAAAAATCAATACAAAATCTTTATTCGTTTAGCCACCAAAAAATATATTGCAAACCGCTCAAAATCGTTTAAAGTCAATGAAAACGTATGCGATTTAGTCAACTTTCCTGATTTTAACAGTGTCCCAAAACGAAAAATCTCAAGCAAAAGCCTTGAAAATTCACTATACGATGCAGAAATTTGTTGCCTATCGAGCTGCGTACTTAAATTTTTACATTTCTCAAAATTTATTTTTGGCCAAATGTCCGGCTAGATTGGCAAAATACCCCTCTGTGCGTCGTTATAGTGAATTATCCAGTTTGAAACGCGTATCATCAAATCCATAATCTCCATACTGACAATCTACATACTAGTAAAACAGAGCACCCAAGCGAGCGTAGAGGTCCAAAAATAGCACATGATATAGATATAAAAACAATAGATACTGAATAACATATCGGTATAAGATTTGGTCCGATACCTTAAAAAACAAATATATAAAATGCATACAAAGGCTAAATTAAAAAAAAATCAGGTTTCCAGTCACGATAATATTCTGTATTTATTTGAAAATTATAAACTCAGAACACTCCAATTATTATAACATTGTCATTAACTAAAGTTAGGATCATATAGAAAACATAAGTAGATATTTTAGTGAATATTATAACTAAGCTAATAATAACCTATAACTATCATGTACTTTAAAGGCAAGTTATAGTACAATGCCTTACCGCGGTTATTATAACGAAAATCTACTTATCTCGTCGATAAAATCCTAACTTTACCTATTCCCAAGTTATAATAACGGGCCTAAGTTAGGCAGGAAAAAGATAGACCATTACAGAGTAAATTGTAATTATATTCAACATCAAGTGAACTTTGGGTAAAGAGTTCGGCTTTCACGGTCCAGAAATCGAAATGCTGTATTCCCTTTTACTGATAGGATTACTTTCCTTGGTAGTTCGAGTTTATAAAGCCTTGAAGATTACTACAATAAATTCACCATTAGAACTAGTATAGATTTGCAGGAACTCTGGGTTCCTCCATTAATTACCGCTTTGAGACTTAACAAAGTAAAAATTAGCGTTTAAGTAAACCTGTGCAAACTTATCTAATCTTATAAAAACTAAACTATTAATTTTCCCGGGAAACTTTTTAAGGAGCCCTATTATACTTGTGCCAATTCCAAATCAGTCCAACCATTATTGAAGGTATGTTTAGACTGTAATACCTTTGGTTTGATTTTGTAGAATTAGAAATAGAATGAAATACCTCCGTACCAGAAAAAATGACAATAGAAATCGGTTGTAAAATTTTTTGCTTTTACACTATTAGTGTGCAGTAGAAACAAATTATACAGAAATGAAACGTTGTTACCATAACTTAAAATATAAAAGACGTTTTAATACGCAAGAATAATTTTTTTCAGTTTTTACAAAAAATTCTTCTAAAATAAAAATAATTTTATTTATTTATATTATAAAAATATAAAACATGGGTCAGTGTATGGTCGAGATACGATGACCACTGTGATTAAGCGTATGAATACAATATATTTTTTAATTTGTAGGAGTGGTACCATGCCCATGGTACCAATTCAGTCTATGTGCTATACTATGTAAATTAGTATGAGGGTTAATTGTGCAAAGTTTTAAGACTCTACCTCTTGTTGTTCTCTAGGTACACGATAATAATTTCCCACTTTTTATGGGAAGTACGACGTCCACTGTCACAATCCAGTTTGTGTTTTTCTAGACTATACACATTAATATGAGCGTTATTTGTGCAAACTTTCACAACTCTTCCTATTGTAGTTCTCTAGGTAAACGATAATAATTTTTCAATTTATATAGAATGTACCACGCCCACTGACGCATTCGAGCCTATGTTTTGCTAGGATTAGTTGTATAAAGTTTAAGATTCTACATATTGTAGTTGTCTAAGTACATGATAATAATGTTTCGCTTTGTATGGGAGGTGCCACGCCTACTTTTTATATTAATATGCAGGTTATTGATGCAAAATTTCAAAAGTCAACCTATTATAGTTCTCTACTTACATGGAAATAATTTTCACTTTATATGGGAGGGTACCACGCCCACTATTTCAATTAAGGCAGTTTTCTGTTGTATTATAAATATTAATATAGGAGTTATTTGAGCAAAATTACAGTTAGCTATTAGCAC
Source organism: Phasia obesa (assembly GCA_949628195.1). Taxonomy (NCBI): domain Eukaryota; kingdom Metazoa; phylum Arthropoda; class Insecta; order Diptera; family Tachinidae; genus Phasia; species Phasia obesa. The sequence goes on from OX451218.1 coordinate 79,899,575, forward strand.
TATGATAAATATTTTCTTTAATGGGAGGTACCACGTCCATGTGTAATATTAAAAAAAGCAATACCTTATTTGAGCGTCCGCTGGTGTAGGGAGCTATATATTTCCGACAAACATGCAAACAAACAAACGAGATATTTTGGGTTTTATATATGGGAATTTCCAAGGTGGCGTGACATTTGCATGACAAAAAGAAAATTAATGAATAAACCAATTTTGTGAAAAAGTTTTTTATATTTGCAAACTAATTAAGTATCATTATGTTCAGTAAAAAGTTTACAACAATCGACTAGAGGGATTTAAAGATATAAGCAAAAATATGTGCTGGCGTGATGTTAGAAAAAACATAAAAAGCCTTTGACTTGGATAACCAAATTGCAAAACTCTGCGAATTGTGCAAGATTTTATATAAAACCCTTTTTAGTAGGTTTTGGAATATTATAAATAAAAGTTGTGAAACTTCAAAATCTTTCATCGATTTGTTTTTTATTAGCCAAAGTACCTGGCGTGATATTACTGACGTTACGTTACTTAAATTTCCATTTGATATTTTTTCGTTAAAAAATAAAAAAATGTATGTATATGTATAAGAAATTTAGATAAATATATTAATAACAGTTAATAACAGTTACCTAAATTTCTAACTGGGCATTCAACATTTTTTGAAATGTATCGTTTTGAATTTGTCAGACACTTAACCTTCCTGACTATATTCATTTTTGTGCGACTCATTCACATTTCTCGGTCTCTTAGACCGATTTCAAATATTTCTCGGTATCTCAAAACTATTATAAAGTTTAACAAACTAATCTGAAATAACTGAAGTAAAAAAAAAAAACAAAATTAAGTTTTTTTTAGCTCACAGCATCAATTTATATTTCATCACAATAATTTGGCATTTTTGATCCTAGACCTCATATAAAAAAAAAAAAATCATTCACAAAACACAACATTTATAAAATGTTGTTTTTCTATTAACATATGTTTTAGAAGTAAATAAAAAAATAAAATGAATTCAAGAAAAAACAGGAACACTAAAAAAAAATTAATTTTAAAATGCTTAAAATATATGCCTCATTATGAGGTTAGTCTTTGTAAATTTTCATCAGTCGTTAGAGCTTGTGGCTCCTGTAAATCTTCACATCACTTTCCTCTGAGTCTTCTTGTTCAGTATCAGTGTTTGCTTTATACACATCAATTTTATCTTCGTATTCAGTACCACTTTTCACATCAGAATCTAGATCTGAATCGATTTCATTCAGAATAGCTCTTATGCGCTTAATATCTGCCATATCTAACGAAAATCTCACGATAATTAATTTTGAACATAATTCTTTTATTAAATCATATAAACTGATCTCTAATTGTCCATTTTCATCTAAAAATTTCCAATTTAGCAAAACCAGCTTACCTGTCGAAAATGTGACACTTAACTATAAGTGGGTCTCACAGACCGTCTGATTAGCAATCACCGGTACAACACTTTAACTCAAACGCACTTGTTACACTAAACTTTGTGTAATGAGGAATAATGAAGATACTGAGAGAATGATTGAGTTGCAATTTTTTGTTTTCGTGAAATTAACACAAAAGTGATTCATCGGTCTCACAGACCGACGAAATGGTCAGGAAGGTTAAGATACTATGAGAAAAATAAAAAATAAGTTAATTAAATTATTAAAGCCAGTAAATGAAATACTGTTGTCATACCTTTTGGTGAAGACCGTCGTCAATTGCTAATAGTTTGATACTGTTGTTCTGTTGTCTGTTAAAGAGCTTCACCAGTGTCAGTTACTTAAATATTAATCTCTGCTAATGTTTCAAGAAAACAATTCTAGAACTGACTTCAATAAGGTGTTCTAAAAATAGTAAAAAATGAGGGACTGTCAGTTTTAACTAAAATAGTACAAGGATTTTTCTGGAACCAATCTACCGTGTAAAAACAGAATTAGGTGTATTTGTTTTGCTGAATATTTAAGTCTCATTAGTCGAAATATTTATTATTGCAACAAGTTGAAAATAATATTCTTACTTACTTCAAAAATTCATATATTTATTATATTTAAAAATTATATTTGGAATCTTATATAATGGTATTTATACGTAACTATGGGTAATTCGTTTTCTTAAAAAAGCCTCTCTATGAATGCATGTTAATTTTTTATTTTAACTTAGAATACATATACCACAATAACACATAACACAAATATTTACAAGAATTTAAATTTGCTTCACCGGGTCCAGATTCTTTTTTTATGCTTTTGTTTTAATTGATTTTTATTTTTATTTTTTCGTTTTTTCTTTCAGTAAAAATGAACAAAACATATTAGGAGGTTTCTTTAATTAATAATAGTTTATAGATTTATTTTTTGTTATTTGCTGGTCATGCAGCCTGCCGCTCTAGAAACATTTCAGATGGTTTTAACATCACACCTAAGATTATTGAGCTCTCAAAAAAAATGATGCCATTAAATATTTTATTTATAAATGTTGAAAATTTCTTTTAAAAGTAAGCGACAATACCTATATTTTTACATTTTGATTTGATAATTTATTTTAACAGAAGCAGCCAAAAAAACAAAAACAAAATATAATTCTAAAATGTATATAAAGTTCTAATATTATTGTAGAGTTCTCTAAATAGTGTTTAAAATATCCCGCTAACAAAAATAAAAGGTGCTGTCAAAATTGCAGCATGCAGCATATAAATGGTCCTTTTACAGTTTTATTATATGTATAGATAAACAAAAATTAATTAAATTAAAAAATAACACAAAAAGAAACTAAAAAAAGAAAAAGATTAAAGGCTGACCCAATCAACCAACTTGTGTATAGAGACTATTTATTCCCCCAACAAATAAGTTTTAATTTCATTATAAAATATTAATTATGTAACAAGCGCAATATAATTAAATTAAATAAATGTGTTTTATTCCCTCGGTTGTTGTATAAATAAATACGCAAGTATTATGGCATTAATAAAGTGTTATTTATTAATGTATTACGGTGTTATTTATTTTGTTTATTACCTTTTGCAGTACTTCAAAAGTACAAGCAACTAAAACAAAATGTCATTTTTATGCAAACTTACTTCTATCATAAACGTTTATGAAACTAGATTTGATGACAAATTCCGTATTCATAATGATTTTCGTGTTAAAGGCGTATTTTTTCCTAAACAGAAAGTATTAAATGACATATAAAATTGTACGGCTTTTTAATCGAACTTCTTGAATACTAACATAAAAAAAAAACCTGAAATATCGTTTAAAAGTAAAGACAGTTTCTTGTTAATATATGAGTATAATAAATTATATTGAAAGTTGAAAACAGTAACTCAAGTTTATATTTTCCACAATCATTATTTAAGTATGCCACAGAGCCCTAAATAAAAGTTTAAATGTGTACGAGCATAATATATGTGAATATACAATATAAAAGGAAAATGTTTATTTAGGGTAAAAAAAAAAAATATTTATTTCGTATAAAAGAAAATTTTAAAATAACATGCAACGTCATGGATTAAAAACTTTATATCCAAAAAGCACGCAATTTTGTTGTATATATTTTATTTTGTTGCATTTAACAACAAGAAATTGTCACTTTTAGATATGACATGAACAGTGGAGCAGAAAAAGAACGTTATAAAGTAAAGTTAAGTTTTAATGAAACCAATTTAGATGAGAAATTTTAATTAACAAGATATTATTCTTCACAAATATTTTTATCAACTTTATCAAAAATTTCCTGACGAATTTCATATATTTTTCACTAATGATTGATTTGTTAAGGCGAAACTAAATTATAGAAATGCTAAGGGACTGGCAGATAAATACACCGGTTCGAGATAAAAAATAAATTGTTCGCCACGTATATTATTGATTCAATGAGTGTCTTGATAAAACTCACCTCAATCACATTTCGAATGAACATGCTGAAAAGGCATAAAAAGTCCTATGTTATAATAGAACATCAAAACAGGTTTGTCGAATTGTATTAAGCAAAATATAAATCGTCCTAGACTTTCCAGTTAAAGTCCTAAAATATTTCCTATTGCAGCAAAAAGTTGTTTGATGGTCTGTCAAACTCAATCTTCTCACCTGCGCACCGATTTTTTATGATTCGTTGTGATTTACTATGCGATCGCAGGAAAACAAAACGCATTCTTGCAGTGTAAAGTGTGTAAAAAATTTTTATATCTAAATTACACTGTAATTAGTGACAAACAAAACACATTCTTTCATTGCACAGAGTAAAACTCCTACACTCACCAAACGCCCTTTGTTGCGCACAGTGGCATAACCGCAAAAATATTAAAATTATAAATTGAATAAATGTACAATTTCATGTGTCAACTCAAAATACAGAATACAGAAGTTAAATTTATTAAATAAATGCATTTATTGTAACAATCATTTATTCAGTTTAAAGAATTTTTTTGAATTTTTCTAAAATACATGGTTGGATTTTAGAAATTTTCTTCATTTCTACATGTTATGACAATAAGATAAAAAGCTTTAAATTAAACAACCCTAAAGACAATTCAGTTGATCTAAATTTGAATTTTATTAACTTTCTAAAGGACTGTAAAGTAAGCTAATTTTATATGTCGCTTTTCTTACGATATGTAATTATAGATTTGTTTAATTTTTTTAATTTAAAGGAATTTGCCTTCTATCTTTTTATTCAAATTAAAAGAATTTATTAAAATATATTAAATAAATTATTTCTATATTTATTTTCAAGCTTTAGGTCATTAATTATTTTTATTTTTATTTTCGATATTTTGCTAATCCATTGTGCAGCATCATCAGTAAAAATTAAAAAATTAACGTTATAAAAATTACAATTAAAAAAGTATTAAATTTTCTTTTTCAAACTAACATATTTCAAAAACAATTTTTGTCATAAACTTATAAAAAATTTTAAACAAGTACAAACAATCATTAAATTATTTCTTATTTACTAAATTTCTGCAAATCTCAGATAATGTAATCTGTGTCTGCCTTAAAATTAATTCTCTTTAGTTTATGTACCTGAAATATAGGAACGTTGAGAAAAATAAAAAATATTTGATAATACTAAATATAGTATGGCATTTAAAACGCATAACGCATTAAACAGATTATTCAGTAAAACTAAAGATAGCATCGAAAAACTAGGTTTGTCAAATGTAGTATACAAAATAACTTGTAGCGGAAATGCAAATGAAAATTGTATTAAAATATATGTAGGCACCACGAAAAATAAACTAAAAACTAGAATTTCTGGATATAAATCAGAACAAAAATATAAGAATATTAATTCGTAAAAACCAGCATTATCTTCTCATTGTGCTGAATTAAATCACTATCCCAATTTTGATAATGTTTCAGTACTAAATTCAGAAAACAATGATAAACGTCGTTACATATTAGAAATGTTACAAATTATTAATACACCAAATACACAGAGAAGTAAATTTAAGGCAGACACAGATAATATAGGTCAGATTTACAGATATTTAGTAAATAAGAAATAATAATAATAATGTTTGTTATATGTTTATGACAAAAATTGTTTTTGAAATATATTAGTTTGAAGAAAAATTTTTAAAACTTGCTTAACTGTAATTTTCATAACTTTAATTTTTTAATTCTTCCTGATGATGCTACACAATGGAGTAGCGAAATATCAAAAATAAAAATGAAAATAATTAACGACCTAAAGCTTAAACAAAAAAAATTACAAATTATTAAAAAAGGTCAAATAAACTATATCAAAATAAAATATGTATATTAAAAACAGAAACTCTGTTGACTCAAATAAAATACTTTTACTAGGTATAGATAGATATAAATAATAATTAAGTTGATTTTAAATTTTTCCTATTACCAACAAAATTTGCATCAATGTAAAACGCTTGATTTTTGCAAGTTAATTGCACTTTTTCTTAATTGCTAACTTTTAAGCAGACAAATTTTTATTTTGCAAATTTTTATAGCAGACAAAACCAATTGGACATTATCGATAACAACCCATATATGATCATTTTTTTTTAATTTTTCGCTTATAACTATGTGCATGCGAAATTTTATTATATTTGTCAAAGAAACAATACAGTTTTGCTTTAAACCTGGTCCTTATACCCGAGTACAGGTGTGGGCACTGACACTTTGGAGTAATGTACCTCCTAAATGGCTTACACTTTTCTATTGAAATGTTGTATCCAAGGAAATGGCAAAATTCTGCGTCAACTGACACCTCAATTGCTATCCTAGGTCAAACCACTGAGGATCTATGAGCTTCTTCAGCCGAGACCCCCAAGAACGTATACTCAAGTACAGATGTGGCCACTTATGGAATTGTATTAATAAAATTATTAAAGACTTTGTTTTTTTGTAGTAATGTAAATTTATTCTATTTATTATTACTTATTTTATTTATTAAAACTTAAGTTATTTATTTTTTGTCTTCATTATTGCAAGTTTTGCATACAAAGTAATTGCTCGAATGTTGCACACATATTAGCCGTTTACATTCAGAGCACATGTTACTAGTGCGTCTTCTGTGTTCGTCGCACTGTGGTCAATATTTTGAGATAGCGGCCAAAACTCCTTTTGGTTTTTGTTCTCCGATTTTAAAGTTATTAGACTCATATGAAAGTAGACAGTAGTAAACCTCGGGAGCCAAAAAAATAGAACTCTATTTCAACTATTTCACTGAGAACAGGGTGGTCCAAAATGGGCTTTTTCAGAATTTAGTAAATTTATGATATTTTTAGTTAATTTTTAAAGTTTAAATGATCATAACTTTTTTGTTTTTCAAGATTTTTGGACGAAATAAATTTTGTGTTGTAACTTAACTTATTTCCTATTACTGGTAAAAAAATTGAAGCTCAGAACAATTTAAATATTTTTTTTAAAAAAGGTCAAATTTCTCGGAAATTTCCTACTTCATAGAGCACAACTCCTGTGAGTCAAGCTGAGTCAAAACACAAATTTACTATTTTGTAGTCCTAACTCTCCCCTACATTCCTATATATACATGTACATGCATCGGGACTGCACTTTTTGAGTTACAGCAATTTTTCTGACCCAAGGTAAGATATTCGGTACAAATGCACGTCATATTTTTTGAGAAGTTATTTGTATGTGAGAGTGGATATTATGCATATATTTTGATGCAATTTTGTACAAGAGTTCTTATTGACCCAAAAAATAATTCTGTTGAAATTAGGAGAAGTTGGCCCATATTTGGACCTAGTCCACATAGAAGGGTGTATCAAAATTTTGACAAAAATGACAATAGAACCCTCAAATTATGTGGTATCTGGCAATTCATTTATAAAAGGTAAAAAATGATTTTATTGCCATCTAATATTACATAACTTAAATACCTGAAAATTGCAAATAAATTTAAAACCAATGGAAATAACTGGTAAAACCAAGTACCTGTTATATTATGTTTCAAAGAGGTAAAAAAGATCATGTCGAAACTTCGAGCAATAGTATATTAATCCATGCATTCATTTTTTTTTCTTCATTATTGTTTAAACAATGGCTAAATTCAGTTATAGTGTTCTATCTGATATATATTTTGAACGGAAAGATGAAAACGACATTATTTTACATATAATGAATAATCCATTCTTCAAAATATGCGACAAACAAGAAATTCAAATTCATAACTTAAAAATAAAAAACTTTTTAAATACTTTAAGAAAACGGTACAATCAATGTTCCAGAAACAAGAAATTGTTTTACTCACGCAACCAAGAATGGCTAAGAAAGAAACTTATTTTTAAAAAGCCATCAGTAACTACCACGGAAACTGGAAAAGATGGTCGACCAGCAAAGCCAATTGATAATTGTAGTGAAAGATCACGAAGACGCAAGCTTAAACATATCAATGAAGAAGTTTCTTGTAGCATCATAAAGGATTCATTTCTGCATCAAATTCAACCATCGAAAACTAAAAACAGTAAAATTGCTATCAAAAAAGCAAGCCCCAGACGCACAAAAAGGATTTTAGAAAGTATGCCGACAACTGAAGAAAATAAATTTACTTTAGAAGAAGCATTTGCACTATTTTTGGATTTGAAAATGACTAAAAACCAATATACAGAATTGCAGAAGCGAACCAATGAACAAAATTGTGGAATTTTTCCATCATATCGAGATATAGTTTCTGCCAAAAAAGATTGCTTACCTTCACCAACTGCTATTAGTGTAACTTCAAGTTCAGCAGAAATAAAATTGCAGGATCTTCTTGAACACACTGCAGAACGATTATTAAAGACATTTGATGCTGACTATTTAAAGAAGTTTAAAAATTGCAGCATGACTTTAATTTCTAAATGGGGATGTGATGGGTCCTCTGGCCAGAAACAATACAAACAATGTAATGCGGAAAATTCATCAGATGCCAATTTATTCATGATTTCTTTCGTTCCATTACGTTTAACAAAAACTTATATTGGTTCAGAGCCGTCAACTAGTAAAGCTGCAGAGATAGATGTATGGAAGAATGAAATTCCCTCGTCAACAAAATATTGTAGACCAATAAAGTTTGCTTACAAAAAAGAAACTAAAGATGTCATAACTGCAGAAGTTGGCAAAATAACAGATGAAATTAAAGAACTTCAACCAGTGATATTTGAATTTAATGACCAATGCATCGAAGTTAACTTTAAAATGTCACTTACAATGATCGATGGAAAAATTGTACAAGCTTTAACCGAAACAAAGTCTTTCAAGCTGCACCATATGCCAAAAAACATCAAGTCAATTGAGCCAACCACCAACACAAGACGATAGTTTTAATGAAGCATATGAATTTGGAATGTCACCTCTTCATGCTAGAATTCGTTTTATGGAGCATATTCTTAAATTGGGATACGATTTGGAATTTGGCCCATTAGGCGAAATAGTGAGAAACAAAGAAAATTTGGAAAAAAGAAAGCAAAAAAAAAGATATTCAAGAAAAATACCGTGAGATAGGCCTTATAATTGACCAGCCAAAGCAAGGAGAAGGAAATCCTAATGATGGAAACACAGCAAGGAGATTTTTTTCCGATCCAGAAACTGCAGCTTCTATTACTGGAGTAGATTATGATTTAATACGACGATTCCAAATCATATTAGAAGTTATAGCATGTAGCAAAAAGATAGATGCAAAAAATTTGGTCAGTAGGCTAATGAGACAGCAACCCTTTATAACCAAAAATATTCTTGGAGACATATGCCAACCACAGTTCACACTTCCAATTGGAGATCTCTCAGAAGAAGCGCAAGAAAAAAGGAACAAACACTACAGATTCTTTCGCGAGCACAATACAAGAAAAATTTCCAGATATTGTACTAATGAAGATCTTATTAATATTTTGTTGTGCACATCAGACCCATATATGTCCAGTATTCGACAAAAATGGAAATCAACCTCATTAGAGTTAGATGAAGAAGCTAAACAACTACTGCAAAATGAAAATCACAGCTATTTGGAAGAAATTTTTACTAATATTGTTTAATTAATACTAGTTTAAAGATTATAATTTGTTTCTAATTTTAGTATAAATTTTTATTAATACATTTATATAAAATATATGTGCACTTTAAATCAATAGTAAAAGTTTACTTAAAATTTTATCGATGTTGTGTTCTGTATATAATATATCCAAATGGTATTGATATTGTTGGGAATTTCAGTGTTATTTTTCAGTTTAATCCTCACAAGAATTAGCTTTCTTCCAAAAAACCAACCTTTGGCCCCTGTGAATATTGAGACTAAATAAATATCAGGGGCCAAATGTTGGCATTTTCTGACCAAAATTAAGTTTAGGAATAATAAATAAGTATTGGTTGTAAAATACGATTGAAGAAAATAAGAAATTATAAAAAAATACCTATTTAAAATGTCAAAATATTCAACTTTTACATGGAAACTCAACAAAAAATTTAAATGCATTTTTAACTCCACATTACTTACGTTCCTATCAGTCGATTTTTACGTTTGAACACGCAAATACCAATCCGGTCAAAAGTTATAGAGTTTTGACCGCTATCTCGCGAAATTGACCACTGTGCGTCGTGAATATAACACAAATAGCAGTTTCCAACTTGGATTTTTTTCCTCGCTGAGCCGCTGCTCCACTCGTTGAAGGTGTACGGTCAACTTTTTCATTTAAGGCCGTGTTTATATAGCTCGCTATGCCAAGTTTCTTGTTAAAGTTACCTGAACACTAACTGACCAGCTTTCAATGAATGGCATACATAGCTTCTTGGCGAGCTAGCGAAGAAAACGTTTGCGTCTAAGCTTACTCTGTGGGATGTTTTTATTATTTTCAAAGTATATGATATACGCTGACAATGTCATCAAATAAATCATATTAAAAAGCGAGATAATGGCCAACGCTTAGTCTGTCTTTGGCAAGTATTATCTCTAAGTAGTTGGTCTATAACATCCACTCCTTCTTTTGTTGTATTGTAAAATTCATTGACTTAATATATTAATATTAAAGATTAATATTAAAGAACAAAATTTTATTAACAAAAAACATTTTTTGCTTAAAAGTTATCACGAAATATGCGAATAATTACTACTGGCCACACCTGTACTTGGGTATACGTCCACGTAATAAAAGTTGGGTATAAGGACTAGGGTTAAATAGAGAATACATATTCTCTTCAGGAAAAAATAACGTATACGCAATATTACTCATACGTAAGCTTGATTCATACATAAATAAGTAATGGTTGATGTATAACATACAAGGTTAATAAAAGATAGTTTAAGATCACATTAGATCTACTCCACCATCCTAAATCATATATCATATATTTTATAGTTTTAAGGTCTTTCAGGTTTTTATTTTCAGAACAATTAATAGTTATAAAACAAACACCTTAGTAGATTTATTCAAAAGCTGGATCATCAGCTGATATCTGCATGGAAAAAGCGAATATTGTTAGAATTGCACAGCAGTATAATATATTAGGGTAATAAACGATTTGTTAAGGTACAGTGAAAAACAAATATGTTTGCAGATGAAAATTTGGATTTTGAGTTTTGTCACTGTATTCAGTTGTTATTTGTTACAAGAAGTGAGAATACTTACGTTATAATATATAAGCAAAAATCTGATTTTAATTAGCTCGCTCTTCGAGAACTTGTGTACATAATCATGGGACATAACGATAATATATTAGTCAGGAATTAGAACAATTCGAAAAAGATAACAATAAATAGGATCCATTATAATAAAGAGATAATATATAAAACCGACCAGTAAAAAAATAATAAATAAACTATAAAAAATAATAAATAACTATATTATTGTTTTGGTTTGTTAAGTTTTGGAAATAAGAATCTGGGTTTTTAATAAGAAAGTTTGAAAAATCCACTGACGTTCTGGTTAAGTACCAGTGAAATAGCTATATGGATATGCTTTCCGCAGAGTAATCCGTTTGGATTATTACATTTTTTGAGAATAAATATTTTATGATTCCTTCATATGATATTTATTTAATTTATTTAATAAATTTCAAAGGAATTATGTGCGTTTAAAAATAATAATATTAACTATATTATGTTGGGAAAAAAGAAATTCATTATTTTTCGGTACCTGGCTGTAAATTTATGTTGGTTATTTGGTCCATTCACTTGTGAGTGAGGGTATTAAAAATAGAAGTCAGCAGAGAGAAATTTCATTTTGACGCAAGATAGGCTGCTGAAATTGTGAATGATGTTAATGTTGCCGATACTTTAACTGATTTTGATAGTTTAAAGGGACAAATGCTTACTTTCAAAAAAACGATTACAACATACTAGCGAATTTTTGTGATGTTTCTGTTGTTATGTTGGTTCTTCTAGAAAATATTTATGGAAATAACCGAAAATTTTAATGCTTTTCATAAAAAAATTTTAGACTATTCGCCACAATTTAATACAGAAACAACATTTAAATGTTTAAATGCTGTCATATATTGTGTACTTTTTCCACTTTTCAAAAAAAAGCAAACATATTAAAATTCATCCTGTTATAAAATTACAAAAGAAAAAAATTACTTCGCTTCAGTAGAGTTGAACTTTTGGTAAATTTTCTTTAGAAATTATTTAAAGAACAACACAAGTACAAATTTAAAGATATACGCATAAATTCTCCTCGAGCAGACAAAAAACAAAGCCAAAATAATATCCTTTTAAAAAAATTCACAATGACTTTTCATACTTAAACTTTTGTTGTTCCAATTTTTCTGAACAAATAATTTTTGCACACAACTTCCTTCTTTCCAAGTAACATTTTTTTTTCAGTTCATGTGGAATAAACCATCCATTCTCTCACTCACACGCTTACTAACTGTTCGAATTAATATTTTGACCCATTTGCTAAACATTTAGTGTAATTTTTAGTAGAGGGTAAACAAAATTAAAATAAATGTTAAAATCTACAACAAACAAGAGAAAAGAAAGCAAAAAGAAAAACTACGTACAATTTTACCTCCAGCAAAGAGATACATCTTCCTAAAAAAGGACAGAAAACAATAGCACAAAAAGAAAATAAATAAAAAAAAGTAAAAACAACATTAAAGCAATGATAACAAACCGCAAGCGGTCTAAAAGTAGACACACTTTACAACACAGACACCACTCAAAGATGTAGAGTAAAATAATGAAGGCGAGGAAAAAAATAAGATGGTAAAATAAACCAAATCAAATGAAACGAAATGAAATAAAGAAACATTATTAAATGTTACAACGCCAACAGCAACCAAGAAGAAATAGTTTATAATAGGGTGTCCCGAAATTTACGCTGGAGTTGAGTTAAGTAGGAAAAAACATTTCTTTTTGAAGGGAATTTAATTTAAAAAAAGATTTTTGTTTGGCAAAATTTATCTGCTAAAATAGGTGTTAACTCAAAACTTGACGAGATTTTGGAACACCCTTGTTGCCTTCAATTACTGCATGTGTTTAGTTGTATACCAACACCCGGCAGTACTATTGAATAATATCTAAACATTAAAATTATAATTTATCCATTATTATTATTATTTTTTTTAACTGAAATAGTTGGCATATATTAAATTATTTTTTAAATAGGTCCATTGGAAAAACTAGTTAGTAAAAATCTTAGGTTTATAAAATCATGTTATGAACGAAAACCTAGCTTTGGTGGATTTATTGTAAAGGCATATAAATAGGTAAGACCACAATTAATTTATAAAAAATTAAAAATTAATTTATAAAAATCATGTCTCTCTGTACAGTACCCTCCGTCAGAAGCTTTGACTTTGACCTGATGATCCACTTGGATCACTATGTGTGTTCAGGGATGGCTCCAAAAGAGGTAGAAGTGTTTGGAATCAAGATGTGTTTCATACTCCCAGATGACTGTAACGTCTTACAAATGGAAGTATCTGCTATCGAAAAAGCGACAAACCCGCTAAGGTACCACAAAATATCTAATAGGTATATATATCTGGTTCTGTATGTCAGTAAAGCTGCTATTCTGTCGCTAATTGTTGTGTTTACCACATCAAATCTAGTCCTGGAATGCCGGATATCCTTAAATCCGATGGCGGAAAATTCAACAGTCAGCCTTAAATGGGTACGGGACCATGGGACTATCATAGGCAACTGTGTTGCTGATGAACTGGCGAAAAAGGGAAATATGCTTCACGATGACGCCATTGACGTCTATTGTGGGATTCCCGTTTCTGCTTGTGGGCATCGGATAAACTGAGCCCTTGATGATCTGTCCCAGGCCAGATGTTCCACAGAGTCGAACTGTCAAATAGCGAGGACGATCTGGCCTCTACTGTATCAGAAAAGAACGGCCTGTATATTTATTATGGCGAAAATTCAACTAAGTGAATTGATATCAACGGTCACTGGGCACTACCTATTTGGAACTCATGCAAGAAGAATGGGACTCCATTATCATTATAATGTAGTTGTTGTCAAGATGAGGAAGAGGAGGAAACTGTTTAACACCTCCGTTGTCATTGTCCTGCGTTAGCGTCACCAACGCCTCCAGCACCTTGGACAACGGTGCTTCGTAAACCTCTTTTGTGTTTCAATGTTGAAACCGACCAAGATCAACTCCTTTCTGGGGACCTTGGATGGTTTTCCAACCCGCTCCCACTTGGTGAAGAATAGACATTCCTGTCGGTAACCTGTCTCAGTCAACCTGCCCTCCATGGTAACACCTTCTTATTTTTATTTTCTCTTGTCTATATCTGTGTTATTCTGATTTTGTATTTTATCAATGCTTTCTGTCTTTCTTTTCTACTTCCTTCCTTCTATTCCTCTTCTTGTAGGTAACACCTAGGGACTAACACCTGGACCGAAGTGAGCTGCACTTAAGTTGCCTGCCTTAACCTAACCTAGGTAGCGATTCTTGTTTTACGTGGTAACCTGCTTATTTGAAAGCTTCATTAATTACTGGGCTATAAAAATACATAATTAACGGAAGCCCTAATAAAAGCATTTTTGGGTACGCCATCCTGTAAAGAAACAACATAAAGAAAGGTCTTTCAAATCTCATCTTTGTTTTTGCTTACCCTTACAAAAGAGCTGCTGGTATTACCCAATCTCTAAAAATTTTATTACCAATTTATTTTTACAACTCTCTTATAAGAACAAAAAGGAGTCCTTTTCATTCCCTACTTATTTTTCTAACTACTGTATATTGAGCTGACTAATTGCAAGCAATTTATTAACTTTCAACGGCTTTACTGTGATTAAATTGTTACATAGTAAAGCCGTACATAAAAGTTGTTTACTTAGATAAAGTATTACAATTGGAAGAATCTGAATAGTTGCGAAAAATACTGAAGAATTTTTTTAGACTAGTTAAAATAAAAACAAAATTTTTATAAACTACTAGCTGTGCCAACACACGCTGTGTTCGTCCTGACAGTATTTTGTTCGATTTTGCTTTCAAAGTAATTCACATCAAATTCTAATAATCTTACGTATTTACTTTATATAAAGATACCCATCCCTGGATAAAATTGTAAAATTTATATAAAATTCCAAAAGTAATTGTAAAACTCTGGTTAATAAAGGCAGGAAATGAGTTACTCATTATTTTAAAACACCGCCATCTGTTGCGCAACATTGTTTGAAATATACTGCTTTCAAAAATAAAGGATGCCTTAAAGTATGCATTACCTTTAAATCGGTAAATAAAGTCGGCGTACTTTGAGTGATTTTTCTCCACTTTCTGTTGGAAATAAGATTATTTTGCGGAAAAAGGGTATCCTGTATTAGAAAAAGGGTATCCTAATTGGTATCCTATATTGGACCTTAGGTACCTACTCACACAATTTTGTAAAATTCATTCAATAGATTTTGGGTGATGCGACCACAAAGAGAAAGACAGAAAGACAAACAGGAAATGAGTTACTGTTTTATTATATGTACAGGTAACATCATTTTTAATTATTTCATTTAATACAGAATTATTTGGTGCCATTTGCGTATAGCGACTATTTCTGTTGCAAGGCTGCTAATATTTCACGAAAATTGTTATCCAAATATACTTGAAAGTTTATCCATCATCATTCCTTTAGCAGACAATTAACCACCGAATCTGAAGAATATGAAAACACTCTCATAAGTTTGCTCTACCATTTAACTTATTTTATTATTTTCAAACTACTTTTAATACAACAAAAAACTACAGATTCAGAGATACAAACACGGAAAAGTCATGGTTTGCATTACTTCCAACAATTTGGATGATCCAGGATAGAGAAGTATGATTCTGAATTGACAACTTGACATTGCGTGTGATTCAGACAATGATATAATAATAAAAGATAATTCCATTCTCTCTTTTAGTCGCCATATTAACGTTCTGACATTTGCAGGAAATATTAAAATTTGTGCTACCATATCACATACCTTGTGAAATCCCATTTTACGTTTTTTCCCTTTAAATGAAATTAGAAAAAGAAACAATCCTTAAGTTTATGTATCTAAGTAAACAAACGAAAATTGTTGCAGTTTAAAATGAAAAAAGTTATTGGTGTTTTTCCATGCGGTAGTAATACAGTTTTGCAGGAATTCACAAATAAGATTTTTTAATTTCCCTATATCTGACAAAAGTGTCTAAGTATCCGTTTTCTTATTAAGTACAATTTACCCAAGGCACCCCTGGTATGTTCATTTAAGAAATTATTTTTTTTAACTTAGATAGAAAGTTAATCTGTCAGGAGTATCAAGACACATTTAAAGTTGCACAATTATAGGAACTTAAAATTAAAAAGTTTGGTTAATTTGAATGGCTGCATGAAAAATAACTCTATGCAAAATTGCTCAAAAGAAAAAATGAAAAATAACCCAAGAAATCCGTAGACAGAATTTGGTAGTATCGAGTGCTCTTTGTCGTTTTTAAAAAATTTTCAAATAAACACTTATCCAAAAGGTTTTAATGAACTGTCACCATAAACTATCGTCACCACTTTGTCGAGCCGACATCATTTTATTATAAAGTCAACATCAATTTGATTATAATTTTGTATTCCCTAAAGCTTTTTTGACGATGTCGACGGCTTATCGATAACACTGTTCTGTAGGGAAATATTCTTTAAAAAAAATTTATATAGTAGAATGATTTAAAATGCTTAATAAGAATCTATTTTAAGTTTTTTTCTATCACGTCGAAATTATTCATTTCTTCAACTAATTTTCCGAATTGGGTCAAATTTATTGTTTATATCTTTTCCATTTTGGATTTTAAAAACCAAGGCGATGAAATCGTCGTCGATAGAACAAAATTTTAACGTCACATATTCTTACAAATACGTAATAAAATTAAAAAGTCATCGTTAAATGTTGATGTCGACAAAGGGAATATCAACATTATTAAGTGAAACGTCTTCATATTCTGTGGACGACGCCAAATGGAATTGTTAACATTAAAGATTTATTAGAACTCAAAAATTAAAAAAAATCAATGCCCTTAATGTCACAACTGGCTTTTTTATATATATTTTTGGACAAGTTTCCATTTTTTCCAATTTTTTATTTTTTACGTGAATTATTCATTTGGCGATTTTGTGTTTTGTGGCGATTTC
The DNA here is from genome assembly GCA_949628195.1 of Phasia obesa. Taxonomy (NCBI): domain Eukaryota; kingdom Metazoa; phylum Arthropoda; class Insecta; order Diptera; family Tachinidae; genus Phasia; species Phasia obesa. The sequence continues at coordinate 79,916,635 of OX451218.1, forward strand.
TCATAGGGTCAATTAGCATGCATCTTAAATAACGTTGTAATATAATTTTTTTTTTTTTCTCAATATAAGTGTACCTATAAAAGTTTAGGGAAATCATTATCTATAACAAGATTTATTCCTCATAAGTTACACAATTAAACCAAAGCACGTTTTTATTTTATGTTATTTATATAAATAACACATTTTTTTTAATAATTTTCAAAATAAATATTTCTCATTTCTATTAGTGGCAACGCTTTTTTTGCTGTTTACATAAAAACATACTTCAATAATTCCGGCAAACTTCAAACATTTTTGAAAAGGAATTACCTTGTATTATTATATCATGATTCAGACTCTTATGACAGCGATGATGAGAATTTTGTTTTTTTTTGGCAAATAGTTTGAAAATTTCATTTGATAAAATTATTCCAACTTGAAATTTTACAAGAATATATTAAAAAATATTTTATATTTAAACCTTGGCTTCAATTTTGCTGAAGAATGAAATGAGAAATTATAAATGCTTCTTGGGTTATGTCTGAAAACTAAGCAAACAAACATCAATGTAAAGAAAACAAGTAAAATTGCTATAATCGGCCATGCCGAATCTTCTATGCCCTTCACCACGGTGATTTTATTTATACAGACATGTACAGCATTATCCATATTGTTGACTCTTTACTTAAATAAAGTCGTATGAGAAAAAATCATTATTCATGAGTTAAAGAAATATAAGACAAATGAAAACAAATTCCGTTTGCTACAATTGTCGCCGTATTGTCAGCTACTTAATGATATTGAATCCGACAGCTACATCGTAAACTCTGACATTGTTGTAGAAATATTTATTTTGCTTTTATAAAATTAAATAACTTTTTCAAAAAATTATAAATATTTCCTCCAAAACTTTTTGTTTCTATATGAATTTGTGATTTACAATTTTGTGACATTTTCTTTTGTTGAATAAAATAGAAATTAGCCTAAGTTGACGACAGCCATAACGGTGGCCGTGTAGCCATGTAGCTTTCTTTGCTGACTTCAAAATAATCGTTTTATTTTTGACAGTTTGTAGTCGGTATCCTGATGATGTCTATGTGTTTAATGCACCTAGGTTTTAAAACAGAGATATCATCTATTTTAAAATCAAATGCATTTAAAAAAATCAAACGCATTTAAAAAAAAAATTGTTACTCCATATACACACATACATACATATGTATATTCTTAATATTAAATATATGTTATGTTACAGTCATGATTTTCATTTTCAAAGAAATATTGAAATTTTTGTTTTAATTTTTCGAAAATTGTGTGTACAAATTTTTTGTAAAAATATTTTGTTAAACAATTTTTGTAAAATTTTATTCAAAAATTTTTTGGAAAATTTTTAAAAAAAAATATTTTTTTTAAATTTTATTGAAATTTTTTTGTTAATTTTTTTTGTTTAATTTAGGACTTTTCTGCAATCTATATTGAGTTAGAACTCTGACCGTTCTAACTCAATATAGATTACAAAGAGAAGCAAAAAGAAAGCCTTACCAAAAAAAAAATTGTCCCCTATTGACACTTTTAACTGCTCCTATTTATCAGTGGGTACCCTGTGGGTCCATTGGCTACCTCTATGTGTATTTTTTTCTATTAAGTTCTCTAATACAAATCAAAGCAGAAAAACCCTACCAATCTAAAAACAAACAAAAATCGCCCCTCGCAGGGGGTTATTGATCCCCCGAGATCTGTATGCACTCCTTGCGATCTACCTGTCACACTCTAATATTTATTTGACAAAAAAAGGCAAAACAGAATCATTAAAGCCCAAAAAAATTAAAAATAACGTAAAAAAACGTTAAAAAAATATAGGTGGGCGTGGTTTTGGGCCCGTAGCCTCCAAAGGAATGATCCGATGTTGCTGAATTGCAATACCAAAATTTTCGAAACTATGCCTGACAGATTGGTGTGCTTAAATTTTTTGTATCTCTTCTGGTGCCTTGGCAAATGACATTACCACACTAACACGGACAGACGGACAGACGGACATCGCTTAATCAACTTCTCTATGTATAAGGATCCAGAATATATACTTTATGGGGTCGGAAATGAATAATGTAGAAATTACACACGGAATGACAAACTTATATATACCCTTTCCACCTGTGGTGAAGGGTATAAAAAGTAAAGGGTCATAAAAAGTGTCTGGCCGGAAAACCCTTTAGAGATTTTACTACGTAAGCCTACTATTTCATCTTGACTTGTGATTTTGCAATGTCCAGAATGGTTGTTGCACTGTGTTATTAAAAAAAATGTATTAATTTTTTTTTGAAGAAAACATAATATGAACCCTTATTTTAAAATAGCCATCCAAAGTAGAGTTGTATGGCTCATGAGTAAAAAAAAATTTTAAGATACATATGTCTTTGGAAAGCTATCAACAATTTTAAAGCCTCCATAAGTTTTCAACTGTTAAGAATCTCCGTTCACATACTTTCAATGCGTCCATTTTTTTTTTTTTTGTTAAATCCGCATAATATGTGGCAGTTATTTTATCATTCACAAAGAATAATCTTTATAGTATTGCCTAACGACTGCGATAAGCTGTAGCTTTCGTACCGGATGCCAAAAGATTGTTAGATTTCAAAGCCGAATTGAATCATGCTGCTTTTGGGTTTATTAATAAAATATAATTTTTGGATATATATGGTTCAGAATTATAGGGGGTATAATCGCTTGAATCATATGTTAGTGTAAAAGTCGGAGCAGTCAAAGATGATGGACATCTGCACTGAAAACTATTGGCAGAGCAATGTGTCCAAATAAAACGGCGACAATAATGACGGTATTCTAAAGTTAAGAGAAAAGCTTTGGTATTGCACTTAACTTTTCTATGCCTCTATAAAGGCCGGTACGCAGCGCGACTGAATTTTAGTTTGCCATAAGAATTGTGTGTAAAAAATTAACTGAAATTTAGGTTTGAAAATTTTTAGGCAACTTTCCGTTTGGCAGTACGCAGCTAAAAGAAAACTAAAGGGAATGTTTGACTAACTACTACAGGGATGATAAAACAAAAAGTGTAGACTTTTTTCCTTCAACTGAAACAAAAATTAATGTTCAGGCCAAGGTATATTTATTTTACTAGGTAGTGGCATCCCTACAAGAAATACAACAATACAAGAACAACATGGCATTTTGTTGTTGCTTTGTAGTTCGAGATGTCAAAAAACATATAAGAAAATTGAGAAGGCGTGTATGTGTTTTATTGCTTTCTCACTTCTACACTATAAAATTTCTGAACACATACAACTTTTGACATGTCGAACTACTAAATCAGCTTGGCGGACGACATTATCTTGTAAGATAAATATACCTTGGTTCAGGCCAAGGCATATTTAACCAGGTGACAACACAAGGCGGAGCTAATATTAAAGAGACATTTTTTTTATATGGAGTTTGACACATTAATCATGTATTTTAAGAGAGAATGAAATAGATATTACTGTCAAAATCCATATAAAAAATTAAAAAACTTTTTTGCTGATATTTCCTCTCCCTTACGCTATAACCTTGTTAAATACATTTAATACATACCTTGGTTCAGGCAATTGTGACATTTCATGTTTTTTACACTTTTGAAATAATTTTTTATTTTTATTTTTTCATTTCTATGTTGATATAATGTTATTGTGTACAATATATGTACAATAAAATTTTAAAAACACGACTACATGATTTTTATTTATGCAAACGACCACATGATGAATTTTAGATTTGTAGAAATAAAAGCAAAAAAATCAAACCTGAAATTCCGTAGAGCTGCGTACTGGGCTTTAAGGAGAGTCAATATATTTCAAAGATATTCTGAGCATCACTGATTATGGTGTGGCTAAGGAATCGGCGCAATTGGTTGGAATACACGCTGGAATGCCATCTAAGCCACTATATGCAGATGGTTTTATGGTTTTTATGCACACAACCTGTGACGTGTAAATATGGAACTGATATTATTTGACATTCGACATACAGAAAACGGATATCCAAACAGATGGTCAAATTTTCTATAAGAACACCTTGTAGCAAAAATATCAGCAAACATGTTGGATTCAACAGTGTAGCCTTCGATAATAAGCAGGGGTCTAATCACCGCATTCGATATCGAGTAAAATCTCTCGTGTAATTTTTCATTTTGGTATCATGGAACTCGATATCGAATAAAAAGTATCGTAATTTAATTCGAAAGGAACGTTTTTAAACCGTGTTTTTTGTTCACTTGTTGACTTATTATTATTCTATTATAATTTGATATAAATAACGATTCAATACATGTCGAATGGCGTAATTAGTTTACTTGACTCGTATCGAATTTTTTTTTGATTCTATAGTATACTCGATATCTAATGCGGTGATTAGGCCCCAGATTTTCTTTTAGAATTAACGAAATGCGGGATCTCTTTTGAAGATCTGCTTTATGTTCTATAATTAACTTATAAAAAGATTATTATTACAAATATTATATTTTTTGCACTGATCACAGCATAGAAATATTATTGGTGAGCTGATCGGGATTGTTTATATTTTTGTGTAGTCTTTGAACTAGATCTTTTCTGAACAACAAAAATCTCTTAACGATTTCATCTAATGAAGATAGTAAAATCATCTAAAAGAAATTAAACAACATCTTAGAAAATAAAAAAAATCATCAATACAAATTTTCTATTGATTCTAAAAGACAAAAAAAAACAAGCAATGATTTCACAAGAACTACTGAAATATAATCATAATCTAAAAATATGATATAAATAAGCAAAGCATTAGTTCAGTTATAATTTCCAGAACTGTTGGGTCACTAGCATATTTAAGCCATCACTTAGAATGAACGACTGCCAAGATATAAGAGGACAACAAAATATTTATACAAGGAAAAACATACTTAAGCCACGCAGAGATGCAAGATAGACATAAAGACATTGCGAAAACATAGAAATTGTGATGTGTTAAACAAAATAGCAGTTTTAAATTTTATGCAACATTTGAAGTAGTATTTAAAGATTGTACGAATAAAAGCTTAGGATCAAATTAAATAAAAGTTTAAAATAAATGATATCAGCATGACGTATTATAAATAAGCAGCTTAAGCAAAATATACAATTATATCTATTAAAAACAGGATATTAAGAGACGAAGGAATTTTTATTAAGTTGGCCGGGTAATATTTGCTTTTCTTTTACTTAGGGTTTAAGTAATTGAAATAAACAATATGCATTCAGAAAATATGCATTCAGAAAAATAAATAACGTTGCCACAGTTTCAGAACACTATAATTATTATTATTATTATTATTATTATTATTATTATTATTATTATTATTATTATTATTATTATTATTATTATTATAAAGCAAAATTTCAAAATATTACTTACTTCAAATTGATGACTCTAAATACATCCTATCCCATTTACAACTGCGTTCATCTTATTAATTAATTATTAATATCTTCTCAAGTAGTTTTGATATATTTGTTAATATATATATATTGCTCAAAATGATTCCACCTTTCCGTAATCTTTAACTATCATTTTATGTTAAAACTAGCTGTGCCCACACACGATGAGTGCGTCCTGACAATATTTTGTTCAATTTTGCTTTGAAAGTAATCCACACCAAATTATAAGACTCGTATTTGTATAGTACTTTGGATAAAATTCTAAAAATATTTAAAAATCCAAAATTCTAAAAATTATTGTAAAGCTCTGTAAAGGGCATTTAGAATATCCTGCCTTAAAGTATGCATATCGGTAAAATTTGATATTTTTCAGGAAAAAAGTATATTATATTTGAATCAGGATACTAAGGTACCTCCTCACAAAATTTTATTAAAATCCAGCCAGTATTTTTTACGTGATGCGAACATAGACAAACAGGAAAAGGGTTACTGTTTTATTATATGCATAGATTAGCCACATCGTGGACGTCCCGACAATATTTTGCTCGATTTTGCTTTGAAAGTATTCCACATCAATTGTAAGACTCTTACTTTTATAGTCATTCAGTTATGGTTTATGTATTTACTTTATATGAAGGTATCCAACCCTGGATAAAATTCTAAAATTTATAAAAAATTCTAAAAATTATTGTAAAGCTCTGTAAAAGGTGTTTAAAATGTTTAAATACTAATTTAATTCCACAAAGTACCCTGTAGGAGATTAAGCGATAATTGCCTAAAAGCTACTAGTACAATTACTAGAACCACAAACACTAGTGAAAACAGAGTTAGAACTTTCATTACGAAATACTAGTGCTGATGAATTGTAGTACTTGAAGTAGTTCAAGGGTACCACTTGCAGACAGATAGAAAATTTGGGTAAGAGAAAAATTTGTATTTTAGTATAACTTTTAGAGTTTAATTTTTTAGATTTAGTCTCTGCTTCATTCTATTTTTATAAAGAAAAATAAAATATTTTGAGAAATTCTAATTATCTATTAATATTTTTTTGGGTTATAAGACGATCTGCCATACCACAATAGGCATTTAAAAACTAGTAACAAACTGGTTCAAAAGCACCCAATCGGGTCCATGTGTACTAGTATGCGTCTAGAACAAATGGTACTAGTGATTTTCCAAACTCACTCAATGTTGATTTGAGCATTAAGATGGTATAGGAAAGTTTACAGTTGTGAACTAGTACTGGTGCTTTTTGTACTAGTAAAACACTAGTTAGACACTAGGTCGATCTCCTACAGGGTAAAAATCCAAATTTTATTCCACTGACGCCTAATGTTGCGCAATAGTTTTTAAAATATACCACTTTAAAAAATAACAAGTAAAAGTACTATATTCGGCCGTGCCGAATCTTCTATACCTTTCACTACGGTGATTTTATTTATACAGACATGTACAGCATTATCCATATTGTTGACTCTTTATTTAAATAAAGTCGTATGAGATTATTCATGAGTTAAAGAAATAGAAGATAAATGAAAACAAATTCCGTTTGCTACAATTGTCGCCGTGTTGTCAGCTACTTAATGATATTGAAGCCGACAGCTACATTGTAAACTCTGACATTGTTGTAGATATACTTATTTTGATTTTGTAAAATTAAATAACTTTTTCAAAAAATTATAAATATTTCCTACAAAACATTTTGTTTGTATATGAATTTGTAATTTACAATTTTGTGAATTTTTTTTTTTGTTGAATAGAAGTAGAAATTAGCCTAAGTTGACGACAGCCACAACGGTGGCCGTGTAGCCATGTAGCTTTGCTGACTTCTAAATAATCGTTTTATTTTTGACAGTTTGTAGTCGGTATCCTGATGATGTCTATGTGTTTAATGCACCTAGGTTTAAAAAAAGAGATATCATCTATTTAAAAATCAAACGCTTTAAAAAAAAATATGTTACTCTATATACACACATACATACATATGTATATTCTTAATATTAAATATTAGTATGTTACAGTCATGATTTTCATTTTCAAATAAATATTGATTTTTTTTTAATTTTTCGAAAATTGTATGTAAAAATTTTTTGTAAAAATATTTTTTTAAAAATTTTTTGTAAAATTTTATTCGAAAATTTTTTCGAAAAGTTTTTTAAAAATTTTTTTTTCAAATATTTTTCTGTAAAATATCTTTTTGAAAATGCTTTGTATTTTTTTTTTGTAAATATTTTTGAAAAAAATTTAAAAATTTTTAAAAAAATTTTTTTTAATTTTTTTTTTAATTTTATTGAAATTTTTTGTTTAATTTAGGACCTTTCTGCAATCTATATTGAGTTAGAATGGTCAGACTAAACCAAAAATAAATCCTGTGTACTGCTTTCTATTAAGGTCTCTAATACAAATCAAAGCAGAAAAACCCTACCAATCTAAAAACAAACAAAAATCGCCCCTCGCAGGGGGATCTGTATGCACTCCTTGTGATCTATCTGTCGCAGTCTAATATTTATTTGACAAAAAAAGGCAAAACAGCATCATTAAAGCCGAAAAAAATTAAAAAAAACGTAAAAAAATATAGGTGGGCGTGGTTTTTGGCCCGCAGCCGCCAAGGGAATGATCCCATGTAGCCGACTTGCAATTGCCAACATTACAAATATTATATTTTTTGCACTGATCACAGCATAGAAATATTATTGGTGAGCTGATCGGGATTGTTTATATTTTTGTGTAGTCTTTGAACTAGATCTTTTCTGAACAACAAAAATCTCTTAACGATTTCATCTAATGAAGATAGTAAAATCATCTAAAAGAAATTAAACAACATCTTAGAAAATAAAAAAAATCATCAATACAAATTTTCTATTGATTCTAAAAGACAAAAAAAAACAAGCAATGATTTCACAAGAACTACTGAAATATAATCATAATCTAAAAATATGATATAAATAAGCAAAGCATTAGTTCAGTTATAATTTCCAGAACTGTTGGGTCACTAGCATATTTAAGCCATCACTTAGAATGAACGACTGCCAAGATATAAGAGGACAACAAAATATTTATACAAGGAAAAACATACTTAAGCCACGCAGAGATGCAAGATAGACATAAAGACATTGCGAAAACATAGAAATTGTGATGTGTTAAACAAAATAGCAGTTTTAAATTTTATGCAACATTTGAAGTAGTATTTAAAGATTGTACGAATAAAAGCTTAGGATCAAATTAAATAAAAGTTTAAAATAAATGATATCAGCATGACGTATTATAAATAAGCAGCTTAAGCAAAATATACAATTATATCTATTAAAAACAGGATATTAAGAGACGAAGGAATTTTTATTAAGTTGGCCGGGTAATATTTGCTTTTCTTTTACTTAGGGTTTAAGTAATTGAAATAAACAATATGCATTCAGAAAATATGCATTCAGAAAAATAAATAACGTTGCCACAGTTTCAGAACACTATAATTATTATTATTATTATTATTATTATTATTATTATTATTATTATTATTATTATTATTATAAAGCAAAATTTCAAAATATTACTTACTTCAAATTGATGACTCTAAATACATCCTATCCCATTTACAACTGCGTTCATCTTATTAATTAATTATTAATATCTTCTCAAGTAGTTTTGATATATTTGTTAATATATATATATTGCTCAAAGTGATTCCACCTTTCCGTAATCTTTAACTATCATTTTATGTTAAAACTAGCTGTGCCCACACACGATGAGTGCGTCCTGACAATATTTTGTTCAATTTTGCTTTGAAAGTAATCCACACCAAATTATAAGACTCGTATTTGTATAGTACTTTGGATAAAATTCTAAAAATATTTAAAAATCCAAAATTCTAAAAATTATTGTAAAGCTCTGTAAAGGGCATTTAGAATATCCTGCCTTAAAGTATGCATATCGGTAAAATTTGATATTTTTCAGGAAAAAAGTATATTATATTTGAATCAGGATACTAAGGTACCTCCTCACAAAATTTTATTAAAATCCAGCCAGTATTTTTTACGTGATGCGAACATAGACAAACAGGAAAAGGGTTACTGTTTTATTATATGCATAGATTAGCCACATCGTGGACGTCCCGACAATATTTTGCTCGATTTTGCTTTGAAAGTATTCCACATCAATTGTAAGACTCTTACTTTTATAGTCATTCAGTTATGGTTTATGTATTTACTTTATATGAAGGTATCCAACCCTGGATAAAATTCTAAAATTTATAAAAAATTCTAAAAATTATTGTAAAGCTCTGTAAAAGGTGTTTAAAATGTTTAAATACTAATTTAATTCCACAAAGTACCCTGTAGGAGATTAAGCGATAATTGCCTAAAAGCTACTAGTACAATTACTAGAACCACAAACACTAGTGAAAACAGAGTTAGAACTTTCATTACGAAATACTAGTGCTGATGAATTGTAGTACTTGAAGTAGTTCAAGGGTACCACTTGCAGACAGATAGAAAATTTGGGTAAGAGAAAAATTTGTATTTTAGTATAACTTTTAGAGTTTAATTTTTTAGATTTAGTCTCTGCTTCATTCTATTTTTATAAAGAAAAATAAAATATTTTGAGAAATTCTAATTATCTATTAATATTTTTTTGGGTTATAAGACGATCTGCCATACCACAATAGGCATTTAAAAACTAGTAACAAACTGGTTCAAAAGCACCCAATCGGGTCCATGTGTACTAGTATGCGTCTAGAACAAATGGTACTAGTGATTTTCCAAACTCACTCAATGTTGATTTGAGCATTAAGATGGTATAGGAAAGTTTACAGTTGTGAACTAGTACTGGTGCTTTTTGTACTAGTAAAACACTAGTTAGACACTAGGTCGATCTCCTACAGGGTAAAAATCCAAATTTTATTCCACTGACGCCTAATGTTGCGCAATAGTTTTTAAAATATACCACTTTAAAAAATAACAAGTAAAAGTACTATATTCGGCCGTGCCGAATCTTCTATACCTTTCACTACGGTGATTTTATTTATACAGACATGTACAGCATTATCCATATTGTTGACTCTTTATTTAAATAAAGTCGTATGAGATTATTCATGAGTTAAAGAAATAGAAGATAAATGAAAACAAATTCCGTTTGCTACAATTGTCGCCGTGTTGTCAGCTACTTAATGATATTGAAGCCGACAGCTACATTGTAAACTCTGACATTGTTGTAGATATACTTATTTTGATTTTGTAAAATTAAATAACTTTTTCAAAAAATTATAAATATTTCCTACAAAACATTTTGTTTGTATATGAATTTGTAATTTACAATTTTGTGAATTTTTTTTTTGTTGAATAGAAGTAGAAATTAGCCTAAGTTGACGACAGCCACAACGGTGGCCGTGTAGCCATGTAGCTTTGCTGACTTCTAAATAATCGTTTTATTTTTGACAGTTTGTAGTCGGTATCCTGATGATGTCTATGTGTTTAATGCACCTAGGTTTAAAAAAAGAGATATCATCTATTTAAAAATCAAACGCTTTAAAAAAAAATATGTTACTCTATATACACACATACATACATATGTATATTCTTAATATTAAATATTAGTATGTTACAGTCATGATTTTCATTTTCAAATAAATATTGATTTTTTTTTAATTTTTCGAAAATTGTATGTAAAAATTTTTTGTAAAAATATTTTTTTAAAAATTTTTTGTAAAATTTTATTCGAAAATTTTTTCGAAAAGTTTTTTAAAAATTATTTTTTCAAATATTTTTCTGTAAAATATCTTTTTGAAAATGCTTTGTATTTTTTTTTTGTAAATATTTTTGAAAAAAATTTAAAAATTTTTAAAAAAATTTTTTTTAATTTTTTTTTTAATTTTATTGAAATTTTTTGTTTAATTTAGGACCTTTCTGCAATCTATATTGAGTTAGAATGGTCAGACTAAACCAAAAATAAATCCTGTGTACTGCTTTCTATTAAGGTCTCTAATACAAATCAAAGCAGAAAAACCCTACCAATCTAAAAACAAACAAAAATCGCCCCTCGCAGGGGGATCTGTATGCACTCCTTGTGATCTATCTGTCGCAGTCTAATATTTATTTGACAAAAAAAGGCAAAACAGCATCATTAAAGCCGAAAAAAATTAAAAAAAACGTAAAAAAATATAGGTGGGCGTGGTTTTTGGCCCGCAGCCGCCAAGGGAATGATCCGATGTAGCCGACTTGCAATTGCCAACATTTTCGAAGCTATGCCTGACAGAATGGTGTGCTTAAATTTTTTGTATCTCTTCTGGTGCCTTGGCAAATGACATTACAACACTAACACGAACAGACGGACAAACGGACATCGCTTAATCAACTTCTCTATGTATAAGGATCCAGAATATATATACTTTATGGGGTCGGAAATGAATATTGTAGAAATTACACACGGAATGACAAACTTATATATACCCTTTCCACCTGTGGTGATGGGTATAAAAAGGTGTGTTGAAAATATCCCAGTTTTAACCAAAAATTTCAGTACCGTTAAACCGGAAATTGCGTTTTTCATTGCGTTTTCTCTACATTCTCTTGGAATCAGGATACTTAGGTACCTAATCACAAAATTTTGTTCAAATCCATCCAGTAGTTTTTAAGTGATGCGAACACAATTGAAAAGCAGACAGACAGACAGCCGGATAATCCTCAACATGTCTAATATTTCAGTTTTTAATATATTCTAAAACAAGAGAATATTGAATCCCATAGCAGAAAAATTTTTTTTATTAAACCTATGGGTATGAACTACTAATCCGACAATCAAATCGCAATGAAATTGTTTAAGATGCTCTATAAAATTTCTGTCACAATTTCTTTTCCCTTTGTTAAAACTCTCCCGCAATACGATGCTAATGTATTGCTGGTGGTCATCATATCTCCACCATTGGTCCATCATAAAAGATATCAAAGCGACCACATTTGTTGTCGATTTTTCAACGTTGGTCTTCCCTCTGTGTTTAGTAATTGAATTCGATCTTTTTTTAAGTACTAAAAATATTTTTTCGTTGGTTAATTTATAGTTAAAAATTTTGCTTGATTTTCACTGCCATATTTTATATCAACACTGTTCAAACAAAAAAAAAAAAAACATTAATTTTTATTAAGGCAAACATATAGTTGTGATTGTAAATGCTGTGGTTATTGTTACTATTGAAGCTTAAAATATTGTACCAAGCAATGGTCTGTTTTATTGTTGCATTCACGTTTCTGTGTAAGTACCGGGTGATCCAAATACAAAGCAATTTGTTATTTTGACACTGATATATTTTTCCAGTCAGAAATCTTGACTATTACTCAGTATTTGTTATAGCTATTTGCAATTTGAGTGTTGTGTTGTGCAAACTGTAAGAGAAAAATCATGGTCCCCGTAGTCCTACGTTGCGTACCAACTAGAATATGGCAGCTGTAGCCGAAAGAGTGCAACTAAAATCCATGCTGCTGAATACGGCACTCATTAACCATCGAGTCCTACAGATTATAGAATATTTTTGGTTCCTTAATATAGGCACATCAGACGATCTATGTAGTGCGCACAATGTGAATTGGCTGCCTAAGTGATGCAATTTGATGAGTTTAGACTTATTCTAGTAGAATGCCATTGAAGACTGCGATTAATTTAAACGCGATGTGAGCCCTTAAGGCTAATAATCGTGCAAGCTATTATTGAGATAGGACCAGAAACTATCAAAAAAGTTTTGAAATATTGGACTGACGGGATGAGTCGGACGCGATAGTTACATGAACGTAATCGTATTTCATAAACAATATTTTTTTTATTTCTAATAAAGCAATAATATACCAATAGAAATGGCGTATAGTATATTGTACTTATTTTTTTAAAAAATTCTTCTATGTGGACTAACCGGTAATACAGGTTCTATTGTATCCTTAGTCACATTGACAATATGTTATAGTCAACTATGCTTCATTACTCTTATGCAGGGACAATGTAATTTCTTATACTATTTTTTCTTCAAACCAAATATTGTTTGTATCTTCCTTCCCTACCATTTTACTGTGGTTGTGTACATGCTCTATGTAAAGGAGGTATGTCTATATGTTTAAGGAATATAAAGCAATGTACACACCTTAACTTACCACAAAATTGCATCTGGTCATGCTTTAAAACATGGTAAAGACCTTTTTGTGTTTCAGGAATATATAAAACCGAATGTGAAACAAGTAAAGAATAATCACGTTTGTTGCCATTCGTGTTGTCAATAATACAAGAAAATTTAAAATAAGAACATGAATGAGGTACGACAAAAAATAGGAATATTTTAAGATATACTTTACCTGCAATTTTGAGAGATAAGCCAGGTAAGATTCTTCTATTAAACACAATAACCTAAAGAAAAAAAAATTAAATGATGTGCAGAAGAAGACGGTAGATATTTCCCATTTCCAGGCAGTACTTTAGTTATTTTCTATTTTTATATTACAATTTTAAAGAACTTTAAAATAAAGAGTAATAAGAATTTGTATATAACAGTAGTTTCATTCACCGGCCCAAATAAAAATAAATAATTTTATTATTAAGTTTAGTTACATAAAGTGATGATAAACGACTCTAGTAATAAAGGGTCCGCCAAATAACTTTTTTTTTTGAAAATGCTATAAAAATGAAAACTACTGAATATTTTCTCAAATTTATTTTTTTATTTGAAAGTACAATCTTTCCGGTTAATAATGGAAAATAATTTCATTCAAATGGCTGCCTTGGCTGGCCATGCAATAGCCTACACGATCGGTCCAATTTTTAAGCACATTATCTATTGTGTGCAGCTGTATTTCACCAATGGCTTCACGAATATTGTCCTTTAAAGCGTCAATTGTCTCTGGCTTGTCGGCGTAATACTTATCTTCGACTGCACCCCACAAATAATAATCCAACGGTATCAAATCGCAGCTCCGAGCTGGCCAAACGACATCAGCTCTGCGGCTGATAATGCGATCTTCAAAAACAGGGCGTAATACGTCAAGTGTAGCTTCGGCTGTGTGGCACGTAGCGCCGTCCTGTAGAAAACAAATGTTGCCAATATCCTTCTCTTCAATTTTTGTAAACAAAAATTCGTTCAACATGGCTCGATAACAATCGCCATTGACTGTAACGGCCACTCCTTGCTCATTTTCGAAGAAAAATGGCCCAATTATGCCGCTGGACCAAAATCCGCACCAAACAGTGACAAAAGCATCGGCTTTTCAATGTATGCGTGCGGGTTTTCCGTGCCCCAAATGCGACAATTTTTATTGTTTACATACCCGCCAAGATCAAAATGAGCTTCATTTGAAGAAGTAAGTCAATATTTCCCAGCGTTGTTCAAGCGTATACACAACCATAATCGTTCAGCGGAAGGATAAAACTAATTATCTGTCAAATCAGACATGAGCTAAGTGTTATCATTCACGAAATAAGCACTAGTTGAAAAATAAAACGTTAGATCGCAGACCATTTATATGTATATGTATGTGAAATTGTTTACGTTGTTTGTCGCAGTCAAAACAATACTACTAAGGTAACCTATTTGAGTTTATAATTTGTACAAATAAAAGCTTTTCGGCGTTTTTTTACAATTCAAAAAAAGTATTCAGGGCAACAGGTAGCCCTTAAATCGACATCCACTGACGAGTATGAGATCTTGCAATAATTACTACTGAGGAATTTTTCCGCTACTATTGAAATGATGCCACGGCACCGAGACTGCTGAGAAACCTGAGTTGAAAAAATTAAAATTATTTAAAGACCTAAAGCTTAAATAAAATAGTTAAATTAATATTAACAAAAAGGTCACATAAACTATATAAAATAATACAGTATTTTCAATTTACAGTAAAGCGCATAATATTACAGATGCTGTTCAAAACATGCTACATTATGCATCGTTGATGACTGTATTGTTGTTTGAAAAGATTTTGTCGATGACATTATGAATTTTACAGCTAGTAGTAGTTTATAGTTCCTGGTGCAAAATAACAGACATGACTCTGAGGTCAACAGGGCCAATTTGCAGTGATTTTCGGGTATATTGTTACTTTCTGGTTACTACGATTTATTAACCAAACGTGGCTACTAGAGTTTAGGCAAAGATCTTTGTTCGCAATTGGTTGCCAATTGCATGTGTCAAAATATATTTTTGGGCGTAAGGAGAAGAGATTTTTAGGCCATTAACAAGAGAGTATTTAAAATCCATTGTGCTGCGTCATTTGCCATAGTTGAGTTCGCTGGCGCCGTGAGGTTAGTCAGAAAACACTATGTGTTAAGCGATCTTGTTTCGGAGAATTTCATTATTAAATACGTCCATTGTACACATCTGAGTACAACTCTATAACTACAAAGTTATATATTTATTTTCTATTTTATAAAAACTGTCCATATTCTAAACATAAATAGCCATAAATTGAAAGAAATAGCATTAGTTTCTTTTTGGGCGTTAATTGGGTTAACTAACCGAAATGAAGTTAGTTAGCAGTGCAAATAAATTGGCTAATTTAGATTAAAAGCTAATTTAGATTAAAAGCTTCTACTTTAAAATGCGATACTAAAATAAATATGCAGTTATGGCTCTCAGATATCGTGAACTAACTACCACAGCTTCAAATTTAGAAAAAAATAAAATTTAGAAAATAATTACAGCCACACCATGGTCTATTAAAAACTCGAACATCCACAAAGATCTAAACGTGCCACTAGTTAAGGTAGTAACAACAAAACATGCTACAACGTATCTAAAGCAGCTTCAAACGCAACCAAATCCGCTGGCCAGCAACATCCTAAATGATCGTGGTTATGTTCGACTAATAACGAGGAATATTTCTTTTCTTGGCTGGACATCAGAGAGGTGACCAATAAATGATAACAACAACCGTGTCGTCACACAGTTTTTGTCTAGAATTGGCTGGACTTAAGTATTTTTTTTTTTAATTTTTTAGATTTACTTTTAGTCTTATTGATAGTTCACATATTTTTAAGTTTCAATAAATAATAATGAAAAAAACCTAGCACTTTATCAATAAACCAAAAATGGCCAATTGGTTCATTATATAATGGAAGCATTTTGTCTGCTTTGTTTTTTGAGGTATCTGTCAGTAGATATTGTCCTGACACCTTAAAGTTCAATAATCCTAAAAAAACAAAGTTTATAGGAAAGTAGAACAAATAATAAAATCAATGGGTTCATATATTATGATACTAAGGACTGTCTATAAATCACTAAGATTCCGATTTATAGAAGCTGGGGCCAAGTTAAACATACGTTTTCGAGATCACGACTAGTTACTCTGAATAGTCGTTTTTGATTTAACTCAATCTAAAAAATGGTCTTAAAAGTGAAATCTAATGGGTAAACAATATATTGACCTAATGTTCAACAGAAAACACCAGTTGTTATTGATTTTGGGTGCGATGGAGGGTTTCTCAAGAGAACTTTTTACAGTTGAAGCATCACTAGAATTATCTTCATGTCATACACTCACTGTAGACCATAGACGATAAGTTCTCGCATAAATTAGTTAAAATGTATAAAGACTTGGCGCTGGGTCCTACTGGTTTCGATAAAAAAACCCTAACAGTGTTACTCAATATGCAACAAGAACTCGAAAACCAAATAGCTACACCAAATTTATTTTGTAGACTGCAATTGATCGAAAAAAATTTAAAGATCTCCTCAATTTTAAAACATACCAACCGAATGCAATAAATAGCCAAGAGATCTACTGGAATCCTGAAAAAAATTACATGGAAGACCTTGATTCAAATCCAAAGCCAGATCATTCACTATGGCCTACATGTAGAAACCCTAAAAAACATTCGAACAAAAGCAGCCCATGCAAACTTCGTGTAGGATTTGTGCAGAAATATTTGATGGTAATTTGCAAAATGTGTCAACTAATATGACAACCCTGCCTATGGATCTTCTTGTTTGTCTGATCAGAATCGAACTGACCCCATACTGATAAGCTAGTGCACTGCCAATCAGTCCGCCGATTCCACTTGTCGAAGTGTGTCGGCCTACTATTTGAATTTCGTCATATTGAAAGGGTAGTAACTGATTGAAACCACAAGAAGACTTTGATTAAAACAGAAACAATTCAGTATGGTAGTTGTCCTATCTATCTATCTATCTATCTATCTATCTATCTAGACATGGTAGCGAAAACAATAGGGTTACGTTTTTATCCTTTGGGTGCGTAATCCTAAAAAGACTTTTGAAGAAAAAAAATACTGCTGCAAGCTTATTATTAACGGTTTTAAAGCAAGCAAGAATCTAAACATGCGATTAGTTAAAGCACAAATATCGAAGTAGGCACTGGCTGACCCGTAACATCCCAAATGATTTTGGTTACATTTAACAGAAGATATTCTTCTCTTGGCCGAACATTAGAGGGATGATTCACAAATTTTAGTAGCAACCGTGAAAGATTTAATTTATTGTTCAGCACTGGCTTGATTTGACATCTTTATTTGTTTTTTTTTTTTTCTTCTTTCAGCTCATTGTTAGTTCAATTACATTGAAGATACAATAAATAAAAATATAAAATTATCCTATTGTAGTATCCAACATCAAAGTACTTTATAAGTATGTTTAAACACTGTTCTTGTTCCTTTATAGGCATTGTGTCAGTTTAATACACGAAGAAATTTAAATGTCGTTTGATGCAATTCTGCAGTATTGAACTTTAACATTCAGCTTATACTGTTTTTATTTAGACCACGTCAGAATATACTTCACTAAACATATTTTGTAACAGTTTCTGTATACAAAAATGCTCAGAGGACTTGTTTCAAATATTGAAAAGGAACTTTACTACTAAAAGAGAAGGTATCCATATTTTAACATGATATAGTATTACAAAAGAAAACAAGTATTATTATTTAAGAAAATCTCATTACAGCAATTAAAGAAAGGTTGAAAAACATCTACATTTTGAGTTGTTGCTGACTGATCCACAAATAATTACCGACGCACTGTGACACATATTTTGAGGGGGCGGCCAAAAATCGACTTTTTTATCGTTACCGATTTCTATTTTATATTACTTATTTAGTAATATACCTCGGGAGCTAAAATATTATTCTGCTGTTTCAATATTAGCACAGAGAACGGGGTGCTCCAAAATGGACTTTTTTTGTATTATGCTAAAATTAAAAAATTTTTATAAAATTTTAATTTTTATATGCCTATGAAATTTTTGTTCTAAAAGATTTTGTTAAAAAAAAAAATTATATAATTATATAATTCCCAAAAAAAAACAAGTCTTGGTGTCTTTTAAATAATTTTTAAAATTTTTTTAAAGCTCAACTTATTAGATCATAACCGTCTGTAGTTCGAACCCTCCCCTACACTACTATGCCCCATTATATGTACGCCGGGTTGCGACATTGGGCATCAGAACAATTTTTTGACCCAAGGTCCGATATGTTATTGCACATATTAATGAATACATAAGTTTCTTATAACCAATTATTTTTTGCACAGTTTTGCAATGTTGCTTTTTGAAGTATTTCGGTATTTTTAATACAAATCTAAAGACAAAAACTTTTTATCAAATCGTCTTCTTGAGTGTTGGGTCCTATTACTTCTGGCGGATCCTGGCTAAAAACAACATGTGACTCATTATTAGAGTAATAAATATAAAAAATAATATCGAAAAATAACTGTATACTAAATAAAAATACCTTTAACATATATGACGACAACCAAAAATGTTCTGTTAAAAATACAATCGTCATACCCGGGTAGGCTGGGCAGAATGGTGGTTTGTTCTGATGGAAATGTTATTTTCAGCTTTTCTCAGCAAATTAAGTAAGTCGCAGCTTATGTTATAAAAATATACGCCGTTGTTATTACCGCAGTGGCTACTGTCTCTTGTATGCTACATTAAAGGGGAATTCTCTTGTTGAAAATCTGTACGATTTTGTTTACTTAGTAACTTCCCGCCATTTGCAAGGGCTTAGCTTTAAAGACAAGAAAAAATACATACCTAAGTCGTAAACTGGACAAACTTTTAGAAATTAATAGTGTTGATAAAAAGAATATTTTGAAACCTTCATTTGCAGACGAATAGGCAAAGAAAAAATTGTTTGCTCCTCTTAACAGTTTTAATTAGTTTCAGATACAAATTTAATTAATTTTTTACTTGACTCAATTATATAATTAATTAAAAATAAATTCAATAATATTTCAATTAAGTAGATAATTGAATTAATTAAAAATTAAATTAAAGTTGTATCTGAAACTAATTAAAACTGTTAATAGGATCAAAAAATTTTTTCTGTGTGGCGACGGCAATAATGCAAGTGTTGATGATTCCGATAGTGGAGTAGATAATATGGACAAATGCCTAGGAGAATACACGACAAAGAGGAGAATCAATAGACCTCCTTTAGCATTTTTTTTATAATATTCTTGATGTATATATGAGGTCTGTTCAAAATAAAAGGTGAATTTTTATTTTTTTAAAAGTATTTATTTATTTATCAATATCCAATTTGTCTCTTCTGAAAAGCGGTTTTCGGTATGGCCATCAGCTCGTTCTTCGATTCTGACTTTCTTTTATCAATTGTGACGAAACGCTTTCCTTTCATAGGTCTCTTCGGTTTTGGGAATAGTTAAAAGACGCAGGGTGCCAGATCTTGTTAACAAGGTGGTTGAGCCATGATTAGGGTGTTGTTTTGGATTTTGCAGAAGATGCTGGAATATCAAACGGCTCATGCCAAGAAATTTTCTCGAATGTTTTGAGCATGAAACGTGCTACAGTGATATTTTTTCTAAAATTGACAAAAGCTAAAGCAACGTCGCATTAGTATCGCTCAGGAGTTGTTGAAAGACGTCAACGACGGTCCAGGTTTGCTCAAAAGGGTCATAACGGGTGACGAAGCGTGGGTTTATGGTTATGACGTCGAAACCAAGCTCAATCATCCCAATGGAAGTGGCAAGCAGTCAAAAATCACACAACGTGACTAACCTTTTCAGTTGTCAACAACAAACTACTAATTAAAATTGGCTGATAATGCCAACATATGACTAACACATGTGTAACAACATAAAAAAATAGAAAATAGAATTTACACAGCCCGCGAAAATTCACCTTTTCTTTTAAACAGATTTCGTACATATGTACTAGTCTTTTAAGTATATTTTCCAAAAAATATAAAAACTATTAAATATAATTTACTTTGGATGGAACTAAACACATATTCTTGCATTTTTGTAAAAAATTTCACTAATAGTTTTATGCTTACCTGGGTATGCCAACTATATGTGAAGGAAAGCTTTAGAAAGTGCTTATAGATTTTCTTAAAAAAAATATTTTTTACAGGTTTTTTTTTTTTTGTTGGGAGCCAAAAATAATATTTTAGAAGCATATTTAAAATTTTAAGTCGATATCGCATCCAGTGTTGCCACGATGAAATAAAAACGGGTACATTGCAATTTTAAACATAGATATATTAAATCGCGATATCATACATTTTGGAATAGTAACCAAAATAAAAAAAGTGCACATCTACACATCAGAAAAAAAATAACCAATTCTGGTTAAATGTAACCTAAGCGGCAACGCTGATCGCAACAGATGGTAAAATTATATCGAACTTAAAATGTACATCTTACCCCGGTAGGTAGCTGACGATATAACTAGCGTTTTCTTGGTGTAATCGGTCGATTTTTACATTTTATAGCAAAAATTATTTGAATTGATTGAGATTTTTATACAAAAATTTCAATCCAATCAAAAGTTATGGATTTTTACTACCTTCACGTGAAATAGTTCACTGTGCGGCGACCGAAGTATTACCAGGTTTGCCAGAAAAAAAAAATTATCAGCCATTCCCATTCAAACGCAGCCGCATTATTGCTTTGTATTAGGCTGCCATCCAGAATCACTTAGTTCATATCTAAATGGAGTAGTAGCACTACATTTAGGTATAAACTAAGTGATTGTATATTGGACCACTAAATGCTATAATAATACTGATTGAATCAAATCCAGAGACCTGGGCATCAGAAGCAAAGGATTCCCTCCTTATTGTAGATTTTCGAGAATGCGCAATTGAATTGGCAAAAAATATCAATTTATGTGATTTTAGCATTGGACTAAAATCGAACCATAATAGGAAGATTAATGTGGCAACTATGTGTATTACTATGGCAACTATAACTGAGCTACTGAGTAAATGAACTAAAAGAACGACCTAGCTCAGTAAAGTGATCTGAACTAAAAAATCTCTTACTTTAATAAACTCACATGCACAACTTAGGAATAATTGAATATATTACCACATGCTTGAAAACGTCCAGTAGAGCTCAGAATACTATTGGTCATACCCAAATGCCTCTTGAGTACATTTATTAATCTCCAAAATTGTTCGATAGTACTAGGGTGATCCATTTCGAGGTACTTTTTTCAAAGGCTTTTTTTGACAGATCACGTGTGAGTCGTGTCATGCTGTCATGTTATGTTTGTTTGGTATTGTTTGGCATTTCATAATGGAAAGACTTACGTCTGAACCGCTTCGATGTATGGGCAATTGAAAAGTTACAAGAAGATCCGACGTTTTCGAGGCAAATTTTGTTTAGCGATGAGGCCCATTTCTCGCTCAATGGGTATGTAAACAAACAAAATTGCCGCATTTGGGACGAAGAGCAATCTGAAGAGATTCAAGAGCTGGCACTTCATCCAGAAAAAACAACGGTTTGGTTTGGTTTGTGGTCGGTTTTGGCCGGTGCGAACGTAACCGTCAAAGGCGACCGTTATCGTGCCATGATAAGCGACTATTTGATGCCTGAAATTGTAGCTCGTGATCTCAGCGACATTTGGCTTCAGCAAGACGGCGCCACTTCCCACACATCGCATCAATCAATGGATTTATTGAGAGAACATTTCGGTGAACACATAATTTCACGTTTTGGGCCGGTCGATTGGCCACCAAAATCGTGTGATATCACATCGTTAGACTTTTTCCTGTGGGGATATGTAAAGTCTAAAATTTATGCGAACAAACTCGTTTCGATTCAGGCCTTGGAGGAAAACATCACGAGTGTCATTCGCCAGTTACCAGTCGAAATGCTCGAACGAGTCATTTAAAATTGGACTCAACGAAAGGACCATCTGCGACGTAGCAACGGCAAACATTTGATAGACATAATCTTCAAAAAATAAATGCCAAAGAATGTTCTTTCAAATGGTAATAAAAATTCTCCATTAAACTTGAATTTTCAGCGTTTTTTTTTTCTTTAAAAAAGTAGGGAACATCGAAATGGATCACCGCCGCATCATGGATTCTTTCCTACAAAATAAAATGTTAAGGAAAAACCAAAACATCCTCGTTTAAAGTTTGTCTTCATAACTACAAAAAAAGATTCTAATACAACAAACCAACATATTTTTTATAGATTTTATTTTTCTTCAAGTTTCTCAAGATTCCACCACTAACGTTTGTTGTTAAGTTAGGAAAAAGGAATAACTTGTGTCGTCTTTGAAGTATTGTGTTAATTTTTAATGAGCTGCTGCTTTCTTTGTCTTTTTCATGTTCAGTGTTTTGCAATATTTTTGTTATTTCACTATCGTGTCCTTTTATGGATATTGTTGCAAGTTTGCGTGTTGTTATCAGTGATTGTTGTATGCTGTAGTTGTAGTTTGTTGCTGGCTAAGTTTTACAATTTTTGTTTGGCTTTTGTTCTCTTAACTTTAATACATCCGGTTGATGTTTTTTTTTTTATTTTGTCTTGCAGTGCTGTTGCCTTTTTTATGTTTGTTGACTGATTTTCTTTTATTTTAAATGCTTTTCTTTGTATTACTGTTGCAGTTGTATATAAACTTATTGTTGTTGGCCATAATATTGCCACCTTCTTTTTTGCTTTTTGAAGTCTTAGCGATTATTTCATGGCTGTGTGCGTGTTTTGTTTAAGTTTGTTGGCCTAAATTACAACAATATTATTATTGTTCTTTTTGTTTGTAGTAAAATTCTCTTACAAAGTTATGTTTTGTTGCTTCGGTATGGCATTTATTTAACGCCTTTTGCCTTACCATAGTTTAGTTCAGTTTAGTTTACTTGAAAGCAATTTCATATCCCTATTAGATTGTAGTTAATTGCATGGTGTGTCTTAAAGTTTTCTGTTTTTATTTTGTGTCCAAAGTTACCTCCTCATTTTTTGTTGAGTTTGTTGCACATTGAAAATTACCAAAAACAACAACAGCAATAACCATTTTAACTTTTGTTTTAATTTTTTCTAATAAAAACAATGTTCCCCAATGATGAAGTCTTTAAGTTTTCAACATTACTTTATTGCCCCCTAGCCAAGCTGTACCTTACAGTTGGGCAAAAAAGGAACAATAATAGAAATCAGAAAAACAACAAGTAAAATTAAAAGGAGCAGCAGCATAAAAGGAAAATGAAACAAAAAGTTTTAATGAAATAAATGAAGTGTTTCCTGTTGGTTACCTTACACACGAGATATTCTAAGAACAAAAACTTTTTTTGTTTATATTTTTTGTTGGCAGTTTACTTTACATAATTGGTTTCAAATACTTGAACTGACTTCGAAACATACGAACCGACTTTTTGCTGGCAAATTTTATTTAGATTATTATTATGATGTTTATAAAAGTAAAACAATTTGTTACTTTTAAGTTATTAGGTTATTTGCTTCTGTGGAGTTGGAGCAAAAGCTCGAACACCTGTTTTATGAAAGTTTTTTTTTTTCAAGAAATAAGTAGTAGATAAGATAATTAGAAGATTACCTTGTATAGTCATGCTTGGGGGGAAAGAAATGTTGGTCAAGAATTTTTTTTTTTTTGATAATTATTTACAAAGTTTTTAAATGTGTATAATTCATCTGAAAAATTAAAATACATTAGGACCAGATTAAAAGATTATTATACGTTTATACATAAATTACAACAGAAAACCAAAAAAAGTTAATTAATATTTTTAAAAAAAAAAAAAAACTTTAAGACCAATAAAATGTAAAATGAAAAATGAAAAGAACTAGAAGAGAAAAACAATTATTCCCAGATCTTGCCGCCTCCATCGGAATGATTGGGCCTTGGTTTCGACGTCATAACCAAATACCCACGTTTCGTCGCAAGTTATGACCCTTTTCACTCAATTTCACTCGGTTTCGGATTACAGAACATACCTGTATATGTTTCTTTTATTTTCGTGTTTATATACATACGTGTGTAGAACTCTGCTGAAAAGAATAGGCTTGTGAAACCGATTTAAAAGTCTTAAAAAATATACAATTTGTCTAGAGCAGTGTTCGGCAAACTTTTAGGTTCTAATCACCTCTGATCAATTTTATAGTCGAAAATGGTCGATCATTTTTTTAAAATCATAAATCAACTTATTCTTATAATTAAAAACAAATTATAAAAATTTTAAAATTTATTTGTTCATTTATTCAAAAACATTTTAGAAACACGAAGTGATCCAACACTAACTGTTTTGCTTTTATTAACCGACTTCAAAAAAGAAGGAGGTTATCTATTCGTCTGAATGTTACTTTTTTTATGTATGTAACCGCAGAACTCAGCCATTTCTGAACCGATTTTAAATTTTTTTCTTTATTTGAAAGGTTATGCTTTCAGGTTGGTCACATTTTAAAAACAGTTCATTATATTAAAAATTAAAGGGTGTCCCCATACAACATACATGTTTTTTACGTGTATTAAGAACCGTAAATGGCAGCAAATTAAAATTTTAAAAAATTGCGTGCCGCTATAACTCCCAACAGCAGAAATTAATAAAAAAATAAATTTAAAATTTAAAGGGTGTCCCCATAGGTTACACAATTTGACCTATTTGGGTCTATCTTTTGAACCGTTATAGGCAAAACCTTGAAAATTTGACAGAATGTCGATTACTATGACCGTTATAATAAAATGTATAAATATTCAAAATTTTAAATTAAAGGGTGCTCCAATACTTCATTTAATTTGATGTAACTATATGGCCAAACTTTTGAATAGTTGTTCACAGACCGCTGAAATTTACAAAGAAAAGGGTGTCCCAATAGTTAATGTAATTCTATGTATGTGGCCAAACTTTTGAACTGTTATAGACAGACAGCTGAAATTTACAAGGAACCTGTATTGCAAAGTCCACTATAGCAAGTATACAATTTGAAGTTAGAAATTAAGGGTGTCCCCATAAATTACGTAATTTGATCTATATGACCCTATCTTCTGAACCGTTAAACACAAACACTTGAAAATTAGGCAGAATATCCACTACTTTCTCTGGTATGATAACAAGTATAAATATTTGGAATTATAATGTAAAGGGTGTCCCAATAGTTCATGTAATTTGATATATATGGTTAAACTTTTTAACCGTTATAGACAGATAGTTGAAATTTACAAAGAATCTTTGTGGCCAAGTCCTCTATAACAACAGGTCTTTTATTTAACATTGTAAATTAAAGGGTGTCCGAATAGGTGATGTGTTTGATCTGTGTGCCCCTATCTTTGAAACCGTTATAGACAGAGGCTTGAATGGTGTCCCCATACAAGACGAATACTGGTGAAAATAGCTTAACTTTTGAACAGTAATAGGGAGATTCTTGACATTCAATAGACTTTATTTTTTTCCTTCTAATTTTGGCGCATCTTTCATTTGGTTTAAATCTAATTCTTACAGATTACTTCTTACATTTTTAGTTTAGAATTGGTGCCCTTCTATATGTTTTGAAGTCGTTTTTTTTTTGCGAAAATTATTTATCTGTCTTAAGAGTATTGTTTGCTGGTCTTTTACACTTTTTTTATTTCAGTAAATTAATTTTTTCTAATTCGAATAGTTTCGTTTTTTCGTTAAATTTTGCCGATCGATCAAGAAAAGTTGAAGATCGACCAATCGATCGCGATCGACGGTTTGGCCACTTCTGATCTAGGACGTTAAAGTTAGGTCTAAGACATATCACAGCTGAACTTATTTAAGGATTTTTTGAGAACGAAAAAAAATTTTTCGTTATGGTGTTTCGTTATATTCAAATTTCAAGTATAATCAAACTCTAATTCGTATTTTAATTATTTTCTCTGTTACAAAGTTTAGTAAAAATTGGTGATTAATTTTTTGTACTAAAATTTAAGATTGTAATGCCCCTTGGTTTAGTTGAATATTTTTACGAATACTTGAATAAAAATCTATTATTGTATCTACATAAAAAGTATATAGTAGATGTCAATTCTGTAGAAATTTATTCTAAAACTACGCCTCTACTTTTTATATTTTCCTACTTTATGTATACACTGGCTAACTAGAGTTGTAGCTAGTAGTTCTAGGAAGTAATAATATTTTAACTAAACCAAAAACAACCACACAATATATTTTTATTTTCATAAGAAAACGAAAGAAATACATTGGAGTTGCTAAATAAACTTTAGCACTTTTGTGCACGGGCACATGCATAATTGTCACTTTTTGTTAAATTGTTTTAACTTAATTCTTATTTAGTGAAATAAATTTCTCTACTTAAGAGTGAATTTAGCTCATCTAAAATTTGAGTTAAGGGTTCCTTATGAGCTGAGTTGAGCACTGAGCGAAATGATCATTGATAATAGCTTACCCCGTAGCAATCAATTTCAGAGAATTTATAATTTTGGTTAATAGCACGGTATTAATGAAAAACAAATTAAATTATAAATTATTTTTCAAATAACAAGGATGGTTTTATTAAACAATTACGTAATAGAGATTTCAAAAAAATCAACATTGAATTGCCACCCACTGTACAGCTCGGAAATAAAATAAATGCAATATTATATAAAAAAAATAATATTTTTCTGTTTGCTACGTCTACATTTACAGTACATAACGATGCACAGTGGGATTTGTTCATACAATGTTTGGCAAAAAATAAAAGGAGTGCCGGTAGAATGTTGAAATTTTGCTCTGAGCCTATGGTTAGCTCAATTTAGAAAAATATAAAGTTTCATCAAAATTGGCCACGCCCACTACCGACCGCCCGTAGAACCCAAAATTTATTTTTGGCCCAAAGTTTTTAAAATTTGGCACAGAGCCTTTTATTACCTCAATTAAGAATAAAATAAAGTTTCATCAAAATTTTCCACGCCCACTACCCACCGCTCATAGAACTCAAAATTTATTTTTGGTCCAAAGATTTTGATATTTGGCATGGAACCTTTTATTACCTCAATTAAGAATAAAATAAAGTTTCATCAAAATTGGCTACGCCCACTACCCACCGCCTATAGAACCCAAAATTTATTTTTGGTCCAAAGTTTTTGAAATTTGACACAGAGCCTTTTATTATCTCAATTAAGAATAAAATGAAGTTTCATCAAAATTGGCTACATCCAATACCCACCGCCCATATAACCCATATTATATTTTTTCCTACAACTTTTTGTTTCTTTAACAAAACGATTTATTTTATAAATAAATTTCAATACATGCATTTAAATATAGACTTTTATTCATCATCTATCATTTCATCAAGTTCCAGAACCTGTTAACGGAGTTGACATCTAATGCTACTTATAAAAGGATATGAGGATACTAGAAGTCGATGAAAAAAATCTGTATTTGTTGCAACTCTACCACACTTTCTGGAGAACCTTAATCTATAATAATCTTTATTTCTCGCTTCTTCAGAAAGCATTCCAATAGGAAGTATTGCCGCATCCGTGTATCAGTATTTTGTGTACTGTTATTGGGATATAATACCAACTATATTTTTCAACAAAAAGTTTTGCTGTATCTTGAGCAAAATTCTTGAACTTCAAGGATTTAACTTTTTTGCCACAAGTTATTATTTGTAGTATAATGCGAAATCAGTTAATTAGTTGCTCCACTACCTACACCAGTCACATCGCCAACAAGTGCGGGGTTAGAAAAGAAACGCCTAGACGTATTTCCATCGTTAGTAGACCCAGTTCGTTGGTGAACTGCATCCACTCGTATACCCATCTGTTCCTTTAAGGCCTTCTGAATTAGAAGTTTATTTTCCAGTTTTAGTCTTTTGTGTTCGTCCTTGAGCGCTGGCCATCTTTCAAATGGTTTGTTGTAGGCAATATGAAGTATGCACTCCATAAATTTTATGCGAGCATGTAAGGAGGAAATGCCCATTTTGATGCTTCATCATCAATAGCTTTGCTTGAAACTAATTTAAGATTATTCATTGCAATTAGTGAGTTCGTAACTCAGTTCACTATATAAAGCAGAAAATAAACTCATTTTAATAATACTATGCTATTTTCAAATTGTAATTTAATTTTGTAATTTTTTTAAAATTAAAAATTTCATGTATTTGGAGACAAATTTTATGATTTTATAAAAGATTATTAATTATTTAAACTTTTTTTTTTTTAATTGATAGTATGGAGTCTTACCTTTTATTTTATTATAGGGGGAGCACCGAACACGACAGAGCAACCTTTTTTTTTCTTCCAAGGAAGTTTGTAATCACGGCACGTTATACAACAAATTTTATTCTATCATATCTTTTAAACTATATGCGCGAACTTTATAATTTTTATTTTTAAATAAAAAAGCATATATTTGAAAAAAAATCACTATTTGAATCAGAGCAATAAAATTATCTTACGTACAAACACTATAGAAGTGCGTGAACAGTTTTCAATATTTTAGACCAAAATATACATGTGACTTTACTTCGATATTTAAAAGACAAATAAACGTTTTTTGGCATACAATTTATGGACTCATCATGCTGAATCAATTTTCCACAAAACTGCATCATTACATTTTAAAATTTTATGTGTCGAAAAAATTACTTATTGCACAAAAAATCCCTCTGTGCGATATGAGAACGATTTTTTATTACTCATACGTATCGCTGTCCACAAAAGGGCAGAAGATAAATATGTAGGATTTTTACAACTTAAAGTTAAATTTTAATATTTTAAATCATTGTTTTAAAATAATATAAAAATTAAATTTAAACTTAAACTTAACGCTTATTTAACATTTACTATTAGGGGCATGTGAATTAACTATTTACATTAACCTTCAGTATAATATCATCTTTAAAATTTAAAATTAAAATTTTTCTGCAATATTATCATATTGTTAAATGAGCCACATAAAGACCTTTGTATCCAAATAAAATTTCATGTTAAAGCGGCAAGCTCGCATTAAGGCAACGAAAATAAAACGGAAAAGAAAAAGAAAACCATACAACAGTATATATATTTGAATAACATGAAATATATGTGTATTGGTGCATGTGTTCTTATTTCGTTTGCTCAACATTTCATGACAGTGTTGTGTATATGTCCTTTTTAATTAAAGAATTTTCCTTAACATGATAGTTATCATCTTTTTGAAGCGGCTTATCATTAACCATTATTCTTTGTTATCCTTTATTGGATGCGAATGTATGCAAAAGAGGATCAAAATTATGACAGTTAATTCTTTCAAATTAATTTTTAACGATATTATCCTTTCAAAAGGCATTAAGAAATTGTGTAATAAAACTGTCAGTAGGAATTAGGAATATTTATCTGGATCAACAGATTTTTTTTCTTAACATTTACATATAATTTAAACTGTAGTAAAATTTAAATAGATATATATTTCAATATTTCAACTTAATATCATCAATAAAAAAATGCCAAATGAAAATAAAGTTGTATATTTTTTCTTTTGTAGTCATTGTTTAAGTTTGATTTTAATTTAAAATGAAAATGTATCAAATAAAAAGATAAATAAATAAATATATTGTAAATGTATTAAAGAGAACGGTGGTCCAGTACTATTTTTTATTGGTTTATATTTCATTTGTATACAAAATATACTTATATATGCGGATGAGGTATGAAAAAATGCATATAAAACTAATTTTTTGAAGAAACCAATAATTAAAAATATTTTTACATTGATTTTTAAAACACTTCTATTCTAAAAATTATAACTACTATCTTTGTTGATTGTTCCTATATTATATTGTGAATACTACTTATCTCTGATGCCCCTTATATAACAGTGTTGACAATCTTTAACTCGAAAATTCTCTTTTTTCTCAGAGAAGCCTGTGTCACGATTTTCTAGTTTTTTTGATTTAGGATAATTACTCTCTATTTGGAAATACTCGTTATTCTTAGAATAAAAAATTGCAACAATCTACGACAATACCTCCCCCACTGTGAAAAAATGAAAATAACTAGAGAGAATAAATGAACTTAAGTCGAACCTTTAACAATACAAATAGTTTTATTAGTAAAATTATAAAAATACTTAATACTAGAATATCCACTCTATCAATCATCGCTCGATTAATCGTAGAATTTAAAGACGATTAATTATTCGAGTAAGAAAAATTGGAAATTTCGATAAAAAAAAATAACTAGATTAAAGTATATAGGTTAATTGACAAATCGACTAAAATTAATTTACAGATTTTTTACCATTTATTTGTTCGTCTAAGAATAATTTCGAACTAGACGTATTCAGTAAACATAGAGAGCATAAAAGTACATATGAATTTTTTCGTAAATCGAATATTATTTTTTTCCATATATGTATACATACATACTTAACATGTGTTTTTAAAATGTTTACTATTTTTGTGCTACATACTTCAAATCTTCTTAGTAGTGTATAGTTTATCTAAAGAAATAAACTGTAAACTGAACAATGTCTAAGTATCAGTTAAAGCATGTTTCAGAATTCCTCTTATTTGCACTTTAAGAAAAATGTTATGTGTAAAACATTTTCCTTACTTTTGTCTCATAATGACGAAATCATACTATGTATAAAATAATTCATTTTTGTTTTAATGTCAGAAATCAATTACAAATTAAGTTCTAACTTAATTATCGAGTATACTAACGAAAACCTTCACTCGCTGTAGTGACACACTTTTTGGGAATCGAACCTATAACTCCTAGACTCATAGACTAAATTACTAGCTACTAGCCTATTGTGCAGCTAATTCATTCATCTATATATAATATAATAGTAACTCATTTCCTGTATTTCTGTCTGTCTTTCTTTTTTTGTGTTCGCATAACGTAAAAACTACTGGATGAATTTTAACAAAATTTTGTGAGGATATACCTTAGTATCCTGATTTCAATATAGGAGAAAAAGCAGCGAAAGTACACCGATTTTTTTACCGATTTGCTGAACTACAGCGTTTGAACTTACTTGCATCGCCTCAATCCGTTGCCGTCACTACTTGGCTGATATATTTTTCTGTTCTTTCTAGAGAGAAATCGTAAAGAGTTTTTAGTAATGAGATGAATCGTTAGTTATTATTCCAAATAACTTCTAAATACTCCATCAGATTAAGATCCGGTTACTTTGGTGGAGTTTGCAAGCATCTGCTAATATGTATTACTTTTGCTTATAAAATCGGTATTTTCTCAAAATAATTGTTAGTATATAAATTAGCAACAAAAAAACAGTAATTCAAGGAATCAAGATATAATACCCTTGCATATGATTTATTATATTTTAATGTCGAGCCAAATTTTGGTACAATTTATGCTAATTTATACATTATCAGATCCCAACACTGTTCAATAATAATAAAATGTTTCCGACAAAATGTTCGTTCGTTTGGACGCAAGGCATATTATTCATGTAGCCTCACTATGCACAAAGGGGTATTTTGCCAATCTAGCCGGACTTTAGGCCTAAAATTAAATTTAAGAAATAAAAAAATGTTAGCACAGAGATCGTAGTACTGAATTTTTAAAGCTTTTGCTCGAAATTTGTCGTTTTAGGACAATGTTAAAATCAGGAAAGTTTTTATTGACTTTTTACGATTTTGAGAGGTTTGCAATATTTTAGCTAATCTAATAAAGATTTTAAATTGATTTTTTCTGTGAAAGAGTATATTAACAGCTAATTATACTAATTTTTAGAAAAAATTTTATGATAAAAAAAATCGATCGATTTAAAAAAAATAATTTTTTGTTCACCTTTTTGTCAAAAAAAAAAAAAATTAAATGGTTTTTGAGAGTGATCTCCATCGCGATCCTAATAATCTTATATATCACTATAAAATTTTAGATCTTTAATTTTATACTGTAGAAAAAACGTTGCTCGTTTTTGCACTATTTTTTTATGATTTTTTTGCAAATTTTACCTTTTTCTGTTTTTGCTCATCTTAAATATTTAAGAAAAAAATTTGTTAAAAACTTTTATGATTCATGATTGATACCAAATTAAAGCGTATGAAATACTCTTTGAAATAAGCAATTACTCAACTTTCTACGACTTATAGAACTGGATTTAGAATATATATAAGCCTCGAGCGATATTTTTCAATTTTGATAACTGTGTAGATTAAAAACTGTAAGAGATAGAATATTTCTAAAATCATATTTGGATTCAGAGAGTCAACGAATATAAAAAAAAAGTTTCAATAAAATCGGGAGTGGTAAATATGAAAACATTTTTTTTTTTTTGGTTGATTTGACTTGGAATTACCCAATAGGTAGATACGAGTAAGAAACCTTTTTGACGGTCATAAAATTTGTTTGATATTTAATTTGTTTTAAAGAAATTAATTGTTATTTTAAATAAAATTTATTGCTACTATTATAAATAAATTATTATCTATACACATAATAAAACTGCAACTTTCTGTCTTTCTGTCTGTCTGTGTTCGCATCACGTAAAAACTACTAGATAAATTTAAATACGATTTTATAGAGAGGTAACTTAGTATCTGGGTTAAGATATAAAATCTTTTCTCCAGTAAAAATATCCAATAATTAAGAGAAAATAAAGAAAACGCATTGAAAGTATCGATTCAATATTACTGCAGACTTAACAGCAACTATGATTTTTGAAACACTATTTACAGAAGTCTACACTAATTTTAGAATTTTAAAAAAATTTTGAATTTAATATAAAGCTTATGTTTTTGAATAATTACCCAGCGATGGGTACTTTAAAAGTGAGAGTCTTACAATTTGGGGTATATAATTATGATGTTTAAAATGCGTCCACTCACACAAATTGCTGCAATAAAAATGACACGATATAAATACAAAAAGAATCTTAGAGAAAAAGAGACGTAAGTTGCATAATGTAAATGGGCTCATTCGATGCTAAATTGAACAAAATATTGTAAGAACTGGCATAAATTATTTCCATATAAATTTTATTTCTATAAAGAAATAAATTACGAGAATGTATTTTTATTAATATTCTTGGGTGGTGGAGATTGGTTAGGAATTGGGAAGGCATCTTTTCTTCCACATAAAATATTATATTTTTTTTAAATATTTTTGTAAATTACCAAAAAAATCACGTTTCGGGGTGGGATTGGCGGGATACTTCCCCCTGCCCATAAAAAACAAAAATTGTATTTTAATGGTATTAAGGGGTATGGAATTCAATACTTTTAATAATTACATTATTTTTTCAAAAAAATATTATATTTATGAACATTCGCTGACTTTGAAAGTTGCATTTGCTAAACAAAAGTGTGCGAAAATTTAAAACAAACTTGAATTTTTCAGTGGTATGATTAGTTATTTTAAGGAGAACTTTTTTCTCCTTGGTCCGGTTTTTTTTTTATTTGCATTCCTTAACACTATAAGGCCATAAGATATTTTTCTAGATCGATGGCTGGATTGCCGAAATACCCCTATGTGCAAAAAAACTACAGTTAAACTTAAAATTTTTGCCTTAAATGGAAGTTGAACTATCAAACTCCATATAAAAAAGGTTTAATTTTTCGCCGTAATATTTCCCCTTCGTAGTGAGTTACCGAATGAATGTGCCTTATTTGAACGCAAATGAAAAAAATCAAAATGTTTTTCTTCCAAATTTTAGAACGTCTAAACTAGGACTTACAGATTTACAATAATTTTTAATAATTATTTTACAATAATTTTTAGAATTTTATATAAATTTTAATATATATTTTAAATTTTTTTTTTAAAGTCACCCAGGATGTATGATCTAAGTTTTTTCTGCATGTTTTAGAAAGAAATGAAGATATCAAATGAACATAATTTTGGAAATGAAATAAACAAATCAATAAAACAATTTTAAAAAGTATCGAAAAATTGTCATTAATAAAATATATTATGAATTAATTTTATATAGTTGACTTTTCTTATTAGATAAATATTTTTAAATATACGCGATTAATTCGAGTTATTCGACTAATTTAAAGACCTTAATCGATTAATCGATGAAAATTGAATTTGCAAAATCGATTAAATATTTGCTGGAATAAACTCGATTAAATGAATACCCTACTCAATACTATCTATTTTGTATTTAAAATTTTATAACTTATTAGTACCAATTATATAAACGCTTCACAGTTAAAATTTTATGGTTAAAAATTCAAATAGTTAAATTTTAAAATATTCCACTAATAAACAAGCATTTTATTTTGTCTATTTTGCTCAATTGTGCAAATTCTATCTTTTCTACCCTCTTTACTCTTTCAATTCTTTTAACTGTTATGTATGTGGAAATATTTTTATTTCCCTTTCATGTTTTTTAATCCTTTTTGTAAAGGCGTGATAATATTCATAACTTTTATTATTATTCAAAATTAAAACAAATTTATGAAACTATCTAGATGCAACTCTATTTAGTCAAAAATAAAAAAATCGCACACAAAAACTATAAAAACTGAGAAAATAAGGAAAGTAAGGGGAAAAGTATTTTAAGTGAAAACGGAATAAACTTATTGTGGCAAATATAGTATTAAGTTTGGAAAAATTTTAAAATTAACTTACATCATACACTAAATCATAAACAGTCACAACTTAAAATTTATCAAAATCGTTTTTTCAAAAACCATTTTACACCTTAAATATCTAACGACCACAAAAATTTTATTTGCGTCACTCCCATTTTTAACTGGAAAAATACCGTTATTGTAGAACTCAATTTGGTCTTTTCTATTTTAGCCACGTTTTTAAAAACAGTTATTTGTCTCACCTGAAGTTTTATGAATTTTGAAATGTGGTTGTTTAAGATTTAGGGTGCGATATAAAACCTATACACATACATACTTGCCCGTAAGCATGCAAGTGAATAACTAGAACATATTATATTAAAAGAACATGTATTTTACTAAACGTAAAAGACTTCATTATTTTTCATAGAATTTACATTTTTGTATTGCCACCATTATCTGTTTACTGAATATTAATACCGGAGGTAAGGTAGATAAAATACCATCAAATTTACAGAAACTTGAAACTCGGGCTTCAAAGACAATAGAGTAAATAAGGAGTGAGCTGCGCAAAAGTCTTGAGCATTTTGAGCCTTGTATTATGAATTAATTAACTTAATGCTTTACTAATTATAATAACATTTTTCGAAAAGTATTTTCCTGGTCTATAATTATAATTCTTAATCTTATATATATAATTATATATAATTCTTAATCTTAAAACAGAATGAGAATTATATTTTACATTTAGCACAACGACATGTTTATAAATCGTATTTTCCTCCTACTGTAGAGAATAATTTCTTCAATGGAAAACTTGTGACGTCGATGCAATTTATATGCCTAGAGAGTGATGAGATGACGGAATTATTTATGGCGATATAAAGCTTTACTATCATAATGGATTCCAAAAATTTTGGAACAAGCTTCAATTGTAATAACCACAGCGAAGTTTAGAAAGATTTGTGATCGCATGGTATAACAAACAAAAAAGTTCCCAAGATCAGGATTTTAGATGATAAAATGATCAAATGACTTTATGTTGATGTTTAAAAAAATCTATTGTCAGAGCTCGATATATATATTCGGTTGAACCACAGGAGATAGGAAAAGTTTGAATATAAATCACAAATCGTATCCCTGTTGGTTAGGGTTAAGTGTAGAAAAGTTATAGATAACACAGTGCAACACGGAAAAAAATAACCATATACGGACACCACTACGTGATAAAAGACCAAAAAAAAAAGACCCCTGTCTCCCAGTTTTGCCCAAAGTCCTCCAGGTTTTTTTTATGGGCCCTCAAAGATGTGGGGCCTCGATGTCATTTTTGCAAAAAAATGATCATTTACTCAAGCTCATATTTTGCAAACCGTTTGGAATTTTGATATACTCTTTGAGGCAAAGTTGTAGCTCTTGTCATAAAGAACAAAAATTGTGAACATATAAAATCAAAAAAACTTCATCTTCAAGGTCAAAATGGCAAAAAAACTTTAAAAAATTAAATTTTTTTTACCTTTTTTCCCCTGTTCAGGTCCATAGATAGCAAACCGTTCAAAATTCAAGGACACAATCAACCACAAAAATGAACCTAGGATCTCAATAAACAACTATCTAGAACATATGAACTTCCTAGAAATGATTCTTAACACCGTTTAGGTAGCGCTTATGTAGCCGGGAAATTTTTCACTTTTGCGGCTACCTAAGCGCTACCTAAACGGTGTTAGGAATCATTCCTAGGAAGTTCATATGTTCCAGAAAGTTGTTTATTGAGATCTTAGGTTAATTTTTGTAGTTGATTGTTTCCTTGAATTTTGAATGGTTTGCTACCTATGGACCTGAACAGGGGGAAAAAAGGTAAAAAAAAATTGAATTTTTTAAATTTTTTTGCGATTTTGACCTTGAAGAGAAGTTTTTTATTTTATATGTTCACAATTTTTGTTTTTCATGACAAGAGCTACAACCTTGCCTCAGAGAGTATATCAAATTCCAAACGGTTTGCAAAATATGAGCTTGAGTAAATGATCTTTTTTTGCAAAAATGACATCGAGGGCCCATAAAAAAAACCTGGAGGACTTTGGGCAAAACTGGGAGACAGGGGTCTTTTTTTTGGTCTTTTATGACGTAGTGGTGTCCGTATATGGTTATTTTGCCATGACTTAAAAAATTACACAGTGTGTAATTAAGCACAAAGTCGAGAGTTTAGCCGCAATAAAAATTTGTGGGTCCAATTAAAGAAGAAGAACAAATTAATAAATAATAATAATTTATAAAGAATAGGTAAGAGAAGATACCCCAAGAATATGAAAAATCCAAACTAGCCTATCCTTTATCTAGATGTTTACAAGCATTAATTAATTCTTAAACATATAGTTAAGAAGACAATTATATGAGTGGGATAAAATTTTTATATATACGGATATATATACTCGTTTTTGATAGTGCAAAATCTGAACTAACTTTGTATTCATTCATGTAGTTATCAACACCTGTGACGACATAAACGTATAGAAAAATCAAAAAATTTATGTAATTCACTAAGAAAAAGAGTTTCTTAATAATTTCTATTATTGAAAATATTTATTTGAAAAACTGTAAATTAAAATGTTAAAATTTAATATTATACAGAAGAGTTCAATGTAAAATTATTTATATTCATCTGTCAAATAATTTTGTTTGTATAATTTATAACTTTCATTACCACAGCAACATCGGACTATTCCATTCGAGGCTGGTTGCAAAAAACCACGCCCACCTTTATTTTTTTCACTTTAGTTTTCGGTTGTAATAACTCTTTGCTTTTTTTGTTAAATAAATATTAGACCACGATTGCATGCAGTGTATATAGAGCTAGGGGGTTCAATAGAGGTAGCCGATAGACCCACATAGTGACCACTGGGAAGCAGGAGCCATTAACGGGAACTTTGGTAGTTCAATATGCTTTAGTCTGACTATTCTAATGTAATATAGATTGCAGGAAGGTCCTAACTTTTACAAAAACGTTTTTGGTTTCGATAAAACATTAAAAAAAATTTCGAAACAATTTTTATAATTTTATGAAAAATTTTCTATAAAATTTTACGAAAAATTTTCTATAAAATTTTACGAAAAATTTTCTATAAAAACTTTCAAAAAATTTTGTATAAAATATTACAAAAAATTTTCTATAAAATTTTACATAAAAAATTCTATAAAATATTACAAAAAAAATCTAATAAAATTTTACAAACAAATTTCTACAAAATTTAACAAAAAATTTCTACAAAATTTAACAAAAAATTTCTATAAAATTTTAAGAAAAAATTTCTATAAAATTTTAACAAAAAATTTCTATAAAATTTTAACAAAAAAATTTCTATAAAATTTTAACAAAAAAATTTCTATAAATTTTTAATAAAAAAATTTCTATAAAATTTTAACATAAAAATTTCTATAAAATTTTCTAATATATTTAAAAAAATTTTCTAAAATATTTTACAAAAAATTTTCTATAAAATTTTACAAAAAATTTTCTATAAAATTTTACAAAAAATTTTCTATAAAATTTTACAAAAAATTTTCTATAAAATTTTACAAAAAATTTTCTATAAAATTTTACAAAAAATTTTCTATAAAATTTTACAAAAAATTTTCTATAAAATTTTACAAAAAATTTTCTATAAAATTTTCTATAAAATTTTACAAAAAATTTTCTAT
The DNA here is from genome assembly GCA_949628195.1 of Phasia obesa. NCBI lineage: Eukaryota > Metazoa > Arthropoda > Insecta > Diptera > Tachinidae > Phasia > Phasia obesa. The sequence goes on from OX451218.1 coordinate 79,955,410, forward strand.
AAAATGTTACAAAAATTTCGATAAAATTTTCGTTAAAAAAATTTCTACATCTTCATATCATACCTGTGCCTGCCACTTCGTCAGCGTCCTTGCAATATTTTGTTTGATTTTGCTTTGAAAGCAATCCACACCAAAGACTCTTACGTTTTTAGTGCCGCTCTAAAATATGCTGCATATCAATTTATGTATTTTTTACTTTATAAAAAATAAAGTAGGCATATCCGGTTAGTTTAACTGCGTACTTTCACTGCTTTTTCTCCACCTTCTCTTAGAAATAAGATATTTTTGCGGAAAAAAAGCATCCTATATTGGGATCAGGGTACTTAGGTATCTCCTCACAAAATTGTGTTAAAATCCATCCGGTAGTTTTCACGTGATGCGAACGTTACTATTTTATTACATGTATGATATAGATAGAATAATAGAAAACAACTTACTTAATAAAGTATAACACATTTTTTTTTTTTTGTTTTTTTTTTTTTTTTGTTTTTAATATAAGATTGTGAATCCGACAAGCGCTTGGTTCTTACACAATGCACTACCTGTCTAATTTTTATCGGCTTAATGATCGTCCAATAAATTGGAACATAAAGCAGTCAATATAAATTTGTTCGACAAAAGTAAATTTAAAAACTCTGATTTAACAGTTTAATAAACAATATGTGTATGTTCTGTGCTGCACTCTATACTCTTAACAGTATGTATGTCTTCATATACTTTTCAATGTGTGTTAATTCAAACTTTGTAACAGTTATATTGTATAGTTCGTATGGTTTCTATACATGTTTACCTATTACAAAGTACATAGTATGTTTTTATGATT
>OX451218.1:79956432-80027411 GCA_949628195.1 Phasia obesa
GCTTTTTGCTGTTTTGTAAGGATACAGCCATAAAAAATTATTGTAATGGTAGAAATCGTACTAAAACCTACATACTCATAGATAGTCACCTACAACTATTAGATATGTATAAAAAATTAAATCTATTAAATATAACAAACGGTCTAAAAAGGTCTTATAGGTTTCACATAAGTCAAACACTACAATTTTATGTAAGATTTCAAAACTTACATATCTCAAGAAATAATATTAATTAAAAAATTATTTGATGGGTTCGGATTGATGTTGTAATTACGATTCACAGGAACGACGATTTTTTTTGTTCCAAATATTGGTAAAAAAAAATTAAATCACTTTTGCAATAGGTTTGTTTCTATTCCTTATTCCGACAAACGACGGCCCGTTTTTCTTTATTTTTTATTTGTTTATTTCTTTAGTAAATAAAGTTATTTTTTTTACAGAGTTGTTTTTTGTCATTATTTATAGCATCCAATTAAAATAAAGAATTGTTTAATTGTATAATTTTTAGTTTTTAAATTTAAATTAATTTTTTATTAATATTTATTGTCACTTAATTTTTGTTTTTTAATGTTAAAATATGGTCATACTACGAGCTGCGTAATATAAACAAAAATTTATTTATAATTAAGTAAATATATAAATTTAATTTTATTTGAACTATTTTTAAATGAATTAATATCTATGCTGGCTTAAGTTCTTTATTATAAAGAGATAAAGAAAAATAAGACACTATCAGCATGTAATGTATTTTCTAGATCGCTACAGCCGTCATCAGCATTCTACGTATATATCTACGAGGTATATTCAATTGTAATAATTTTTCTATTTATACAAACTATACAAAGAAATAGGATATGAAAATGGTATATATTTGTCTTGCCATTTGCCAACCTTTGGTTAGAAATTAAGAATAATTATAGATTTTTCAAATTTGTATATTTTTGATTATTAACACAATCGAGCTGAAGTTAACAATCTCAAAGCCGTGTCATGCTTTGTGAAATTATATAAATTAATTTTATTATGAATTATAATAAAATATAATTTTAAATGAATTAATGTTGATTCTGACTTTGAGATTGAAGATAAAATATATAATTATAAAAAGAAGAAAAATAAAAAAAAATGTCTGTTTGGTAGTATAATAGGATTTATACATAAGTGTAAAATAATTTCAAAAAAGCTCTTTTACTTATGCAAAATTTAAATTATCGATATCGATAGCAATGGTTTGACAGCTGATAATGTCAAACTGTTTTCACATTTCTGTTCACTAAAGTTCGTCAAGTTTTTCATTCTTTTAACGCCAGAATAACGCTTTCAAATTGTGAAAATTTATTTAAATGAAATTAATAACTCTGTTTGCGAAGTTCATAGAACACTTTTAGTTAAGTGGTAAAACTAATTTCTGGTTCAATAAGCAAAATTGACGTATTTGGAGCAAAGACAATCCTCAATCCGTTAATAACTCACCATTACATCCATTAAAATTTGCTGTTTGGTGTGGTTAACACGCTGGCGGAATTATCGGTCCTTATTTCTCTCGAATTAAGCAAAGAGTTGCCGTAATAGTGAATGCCGAGCGCCATCAAACAATGTTGACTGAATTTTTCTTCTCAAATATTAATTATCTAAACATCAACGATATTTAGTACCAACAAGACGGCACAACTTGCCATACAGCGCGCTTAACAATCGATTTATAGCAAAATCAATTTGATGACAACACTATTAACAGAAGTGGTAATTTTCACTGGCCCCCAGGTTCGTGCTATTTAGCGACTATGGATTACTTTTTAAAGGGCTATGTTAAGTCATTGGTTTATGCAGACAAACCAGCAACTCTTGAAGCACCAGAAGAAAATATTCAAGCCAATATTGACGCACCATACAATCAGATTTATTTAAAAAAATAGACAAAGTTTGGACTGATCAAGAGGTCCATGTAACTCGTAGCCGAGGTAGAATTATGCAGTTTACGATTTTCTAAAGAAACTTTTCATTTTCCCAAGTCCTTGCTTGAAAAACAGACGTAGCCAATGGCATATTCTAGATAAGAATCTATTTATGTTTGAAAATCATTCCATTCAGAACAACAATGATTAGTGTCCCTCTTTCTCCCCTCTAGGACTGATTTTTGATAAAAGGCCATCTATTTCTTCTTCTATAAATGTAAGTATCTATCCTTTTTTAATTTACGAAAAAATTCAATGGTTTAAATTTGGGGAAATATGGTCGTCGCTGTTGTGAAAAAATTACCTGTTAAATTTATCTTGATTTATGGGATATTTTTGAGTCTTGTTAAAACTTCCAGTGACTTTTACCAAATGCTTTAAGTGAGGAGGTTTACAAAACGTACCTAAAATTGTAGGGTAAAATTGTTTATTTACTCTGATGCTCTAATCAGAGACAAGTTTAGTTTGGTTTATTGACATTTACTACCAATCTAAATAGTTTTTTGATTTCAAATGTATTTTCAGTTTACGTATAATTAAGAGAAGGTTTTTCTATCACCGAAATAACCATAGATAAAACTTGCTTATCATATGTGAGTAATTTCAGTGAATTGAATTTATATATATACATAAACAGTAACTTTTTTCCTGTCTGTTTTTCTCTCTGTGTTCGCATCACCAATTAGTCTCTCACGCAACTCAATCTCGCCATCTATTTAACAACAACAATGTTCCATTTTCTTAAAAATCAATCATATAATTATGTTGGAAGTAAAACAAATAAACAAAAAAATTAACTTTCAATGCTAACCAAAGGTTGGCGAAAGAAACAACAAAATATAAGGTGGTAAATATTAAAAGTAAAAATATTCAACAAGAGGGAACCTTAAGATAGTGGTAGACTTCGTTCTTACCAACTGACGATTGATAATTGAATACAACTTTTTTTTTCTCGTATTCCTTTATCTGGGTTTGGTTAGTTAAATAGATGATGCTTACAACTAAAACACTACCCTAAGTAGATTAGATACAAGAGTGCTGATGACGGACGTGGCTGTCTAGAAAATGTGCATTCCGCTCCTGCTGGTGTCTAAAAATTAACTTTTCCCGATTTTTCTTTAATATTATCACCTAATTTGTAATTTAATTAATTCTTTCTTAGAGAGAATAAAAACAAACTTAGGCTTGACTATAAAACCTTTTTCTTTTTTTATTTTGGGGCGCTAAATTAAAATCTGTAAACCGTTTTTCAATTTGATTTTAGTTTTCGAGATATAATGTTATATTAAAAACCAAGTGGTTAAGTTTACGTGATATGGAGCAGACGTAAATGAAGTATTAAGTAGAGCTAAGATAATCTCCGAATTATTTAAATACAAATAAAAGTTAGGCACGGCGTTCAAGGCTGTCAATCTTTTTGTCATCAAAACGGCAGCCAAATCATGAGAAGTGAAGCAAATACGGCATCGGCACGGGAACGGGTTTCTGTTGTTGCTATACAACTCAAGAGCTGGCTTAGTATTTGACCCGAAACTGCCAGCAAACAAAGTTAAGCCAAAAACGCGTACATTTCATTTTCCGCTACATGTTTCGCCCATGAGGGCAGTATCTTATCAGGCTAATTGTCACACCATAGACGGCATAGCTCCTAGGCTTTCCGGTTTGTTTCACGTACAATTATGCTTAACACATCCAATCAATTTAGTTATGCTTAAGATTTCAGGAGTTATTAGCGACTTATATATCGAACCCGAGTTTCGCATAATTTCTGGAGGTGGGTCTTATGGACCCATAGTGGTGCAGTTTGGGCGCGAATACTACCTGTACCTGGCGGTGCCCTTGACCAAATTTTACCATCTTTTGAACGGTATCTAATAACCGAGTTCGCTAAACGAGGCTCCTTTTCCATATCGATGAATCCAAGAATGTCGGTAGTAACTGTAGCGCGTTTTTAGAAATCATCAACGTCATATGTGCTTTTGCTTTCTATTCCGATGTCTGTCTTAGCATCAAAAGCCGGGTCTTCTAACAGTAGAACATAATCAGAGTCCGTAACGCCTGCATCGCCTCTAACCCTAGTCCTTATACCCAACTTTTATTACGTTGACGTACACCCAAGTACAGGTGTGGCCAGTAGTAATTATTCGAATCTATCGTTATAACTTTTAAGCAAAAAAATTTTTTTGTTAATAAAATTTTGTTCTTTAATATATTAATATATTTAATATATTAAGAAGTCATTGAATTTTACAATAAAACAAAGGGAGGAGTGGATGTTATGGACCAACTACGTAGAGAATATACTTGCCAAAGACAGACTAAGCGTTGGCCATTATCTCTCTTTTTTAATATGATTGATTTGATGGCATTGTCAACTTGAAAGCCGGTCAGTCAGTGTTCAGCTAATGCATAACTTTAACACGAAACTTGGCATAACGAGCTATATAAACACGGCCTTAAATGAAAAAGTTGACCCTACACCTTCAACGAGTGCAGCAGCATCTCAACGAGGAAAAATTATCCAAGTTGGAGCTGCTATTTGCGTTATATTCACGACGAACACAGAAGACGCACTCGTAACATGTGCTCTGAATGTAAACGGCCAATATGTGTGCAACATTCGAGCAATTTCTTTGTATGCAAAACTTGCAATAATGAAGACAAAAAATAAATAAGTTAAGTTTTAATAAATAAAATAAGTAATAATAAGTAAAATAAAATTACATTGCCACAAAAAACAAAGTCTTTAATAATTTTATTAATACAATTGCATGTTGCCACATCTGTACTTAGGTATACCTTCTTGGGGTTCCGGCTTAAGTAGCTCATAGATCCTCAGTGATTTGGCATAGGATAGTAATTGAGGTGTCAGTTGATGCAGAATTTTGCCATTTTCTTAGATACGAAATTTCAATAGAAAAGTGTAAGCCATTTAGGGGGTGCATTACTCCAAAGTGTCAGTGGCCACACCTTTACACGGGTGTAACGACTAGGGTTAAAAGAATTGATTTAAAAATTTAAAATGAAGTAATCTGTAAGAAATAGTTCTCAAATGAAATACTTTTATACTTGTTGCTCTAACGAACATAGTAATATACGTTCTGTACATTTAAATGTCTATCCGTAACGGTTAAGCAGATAAAGCCATATACGACAAATTATGTCAGATATGAGGACACCCTTTATTTTTTTACACTTATTATTACTGACACAGTAATAAAAAGTAACGTTTCCAAAGATATGGCCATATATATAGCTTAAACAATATCACCAAGGGGACACCCTTTAATGTGCAATTTTAAATTAAACACTTATTTTAAAGGACAGATTCTTTGTAAATTTCAAATGTCTGTCTAAAACGGTTCAAAAGTTTGGCCATATGCATCAATTTACATCAACTATTGAGACACCCTTTAAAATTTTAAATATTGATAAATGTTATTATACGGGACATAGTAGTGGAGATTCTGTCTAATTTTCAAGTGTTTGTCTATAACGCTTCAAAAGATAGGGCTAGATAGGTAAAATTATATCAATTATGGGGACACCCTTTAGTTTCCAAATTTAAATTATATACTTGATGTTATAAAGGACTTAGATATACAGGTTCTTTGTAAATTTCAACCGTCTCTCTGTTACGGTTCAAAAGTTTTGCAATATACATCAAATTAAATCAACTATTGGGACACCCTTTAACTTATAATTATAAATATTTAATTTCTGATTGTAAATATTGGACATTCTGTCCTATTTTCAAGTGATTGTCTACAACGGTTAAAAGTTTTCATATATTTAAATTGACGTCACATATGGGGACACCCTTTAATTTTTAAGTTTATTTTTTTATTAATTTCTGTTATCGGCAGCTATAGTAATAAGCAGTTTTTTTAAATTTTTAAAGGGTGCCCTTTACGGTTCATAATACACGTAAAAAACACGTATGTTGTATGGGGACACCCTTTAATTTTCAAAATTCTGAACTTCTTTTAAAATGGGACCAATCTGTAAGCATTTCCTTTCTAATAAAGAAAAAATTTTTAAAATCGGTCCAGAAATGACTGAGTTATGCGGGCACAAACATAAAAAAAAAAGCAACATTCAGACGAATTGATAACCTCCTTCTTTTTTTGAAGACGGTTAAAAAGAGTTATACACACATATTTGTATGCAAAAGGTCTGCACGGACCTGGTTTAACCTCCCGGTAAAAAACCTTTTACAGAGCTTTTAAATAATTATTTTTAGAATTTTAGAATGGTTACCTTTATATAAAGAAACTACGCATACGTGAAGCAATATAAAAAAATAAGAGTTTTAAAATTTCGTGTGTATTACTTTCAAATCAAAATCGAACAAAATATTATCACGACGTACACAGTGTGTAAGGCACAGGTGAAATAAATATATCACAACCAATCGTATTCTGCACTTTTTAGAGCACTTTATTTTATGTGAACAACCAAAAGTTTAAGTTTAAAATTTAAAAAAAAATTTAAGTGAACCCTCGCATAAAAAAATGAAGACTTTCACTAGATATTCACAGAACAATAAACAATTGCAGCAAAATTTTAGCACACATTCATACGCAGTTTAAACTTCTTTTCTTTATGCACTCTATGGATGCATAAAGTAAAAAATAACTATTGCACTTTAGTAGTGAATCCATGCAATCGCAGCAAGCAAACCCCGCAAATGTTCGTTTATGCATTCAGTCAGTAATTTCTTTAAAAATGATTTCAAAATAAAATTGAGCGCAACCAAAAAAAAGTGTTTGTTTTTGTTGTTTTCTCTCGGCTTTATTTACTATTATTTCCTTTTTTTAGTTGCTGTTGTTGTTGTTGAACTATGCCTTTTTCTCGTTTAATATATTTGTTGCAGAAAATCTTAGAATAGATTTCATACAAAGCACACTGTCGTACCATCTTCTATACAGATTTTTGCTTTTTTAAATTTATTTTTATTTAAGTAGAAATTCATGTATGTAGAACAACAAACATGTTTAGATTAGATTGAGATAAGAGTCATTTCGTATTTGTGTTTTTGAAGATGGGTAGATTGATGGTGGTTATTTGATGCATCAACAAATAAATTATGTCACATCAGATCATTTTTGTATTGTTTCTTTAGTTTCCGTTAAATATAATATAAAAAGATAGGGGAGAAAATAAAAGGCAGAGTATTAAACAAGTATTTTATAAAAGCGCCCAGTGCACAGTGGGACAGAATCAAAATATTTTGGAAATAACTAAGCCATTTGTAAAGGACTAGGCCGATTGAACCAAAATTTGGCTTTAGCATAGCAGAGGAGTATAACAGCTTATGTTTTGAAGCAGGGTGGTACCCTCCACATACCACCACTTACCAGGGGTGGTATGTGGTCTCCAAATTGGGCACCTCGGGACTGCTTGGCGTTTCTTTAATTTTTGATTTTTAAAAATTATACATTCAATCTGCATAATCAAGGTAAAGGAAATCCCCCAATACCCAAAATAAATCCAATCCAGAGGCTTGTTACTTTTTAACAAAAAGTATTAGAACAAAACTTAAAACTATATTTATTCTTTATGTCGTCAGAAATATAGCCAATGTGCTAAATTAATAATCTGATTATAAATAACTACACCACACCAAAAATACTAAGTTAAGGTCGGCCAAAATTAAAAAAAAAAATTTAATCCAATTTTCTCCAAACTTAAGGGAGAAAACTAAAAGTACTTAAATTTAAAAAATCTTAACATTTGATTTAAAAATAAACTTTTTATGAAATTTCCAAAAAATATGACCGATTTACCCAACTTTGTACGCTTACCCAAAAGCCTCCTTTACCATAGGGGGTCGACTATTCGCAGCTTCACTCAGAAACTTCAGTGGTTTATCATGAGATACAAAATTATATACAAAATAAATAGTCGATGATAGGTCAGAAACTGAATTTTATATTATATACATACATACGTATTTTTTTCAATCTTCCTAAAGATATAAGATACATTTTAATATATAAATTCTTATAAATAAAATTATGTATAATGATGGAAATAGCTATTTCCCCAATATCACTCAATAACCTATATATGCAAATCCGTTAACAAAAATGTATGTCTGTGTTAACAGTCATACATGTAGTTGAAAATGTCTATGCATTCACTCATACTGCTACTTGAATTCACAGACAGTATGATTCTATACCAGGTTTTAGTTTTTTAATATTAAAATGTTTTTACTATAAATAAATTTCAATTCATTCAACAACCTCCTGTCGTGTTTTCATACAAGTAAGTATTTGGAAAAACCTATAAAAATTTATTCATACATACAGATAGATACTCATAACTATATACATACTCGATGCATACATTTTCCAACATAATGAATGAATTTGTGTGTATCCCCTTTAGATATAAATATGGACACATACACTTGTAAAAATACTTAGCATGTTACACATGTAGATTTTTACTCTACATAATCATTTTATTTCGTTTTATTTTATACTGTTTTACTCTGTTCTTTATGTTTTGTTCGAATTGGGTTAACTTCAAAGTGTAATAGATTATGAATAATTTAAAAAATGGTTACAATGGTAAAATAGCTTTTGCACTTGTAATATGAATATGAAAATACATTAAAATGTTTACTTAGATACACAAAAACAAAAATAGGCAAAATATATTTCTATTATATTTTCTAAACCAAAAGATCTTAAAAAATATTTGCAATAAACCAAAAGAAAAAGGGAAAGATATTATTTGATTTTCAAATCTTAATACAAAGTTTACAATCAACTGCAGACAAGGAAATTGCATTATATTCTTTGAAGTTCTTAGGAAATTTGTTTGTAATTTATTTATTATATACTACAATTAAAAATTACCAACTGCAAACTACATTACTGAGAACACTTGTGCAGATCATTATAGGCTGAAGGAAATAAGACTAGAGAATTTGAAGAGTTGGGACCACAACCCTCATAATCATATCACTGCGTCTATATAAAAGATTTTTTACGTTTTGGTATTATTAAAATTTATAAATTTTAATACGACTTTGTACTTGAAGAATTAAAATTAAGGGCTGCATAAAACTAATAGAATTAAAACTTTGAGAGTTATATACACACAAAAATAGTAACTCTTATAATATTTAAACCAGGGTTCAGAATTTTTCATTTATGAGCAATCAAAAATTAACATTCATGATATTTGTCACAAATGAGAAATCTAAAAATATTTTATTTATTTTTCACGCTCATAAACGAACAACAAAAAATTATCTAACTTTGTTCATACATGAATGCGAGTACCGTTTTTTTTTTTTTTTTTTTTTTTTTAATATACATATATGAAGAGTGATAAATTAGCTTCTTATCATTAATGTTCTTTTTCATAAATGTGCATCTTCATTTATGAACGTTGAACATTTATAAAATCTATCATAAAATAAATTGTAAATTCTCAAATATGAACGCTTGCGTTACAGTTGTGCCAGTTGTGGTGCTTTTGAATACATGATGGCCCTTTTGAATATATGTGGCACTTTCCAATCTACTTTTTTACCTTAAAGAACTATTTTAAAACGTTCGAACGGTTTGAAATGTACTAAGCACGTATAGTACATATTTCAGTACATTTTAAATTATTAAACTTTTTCCAAACGAAACGGACAAAACTAAACAAAATGAAAATGATTTTTATGATAAAATTGTGTACATGTACCTTTATATTCTTAATTTAGTTAAAAACTTGTGCCTGTAATTTGGCCCTTTTAAATCTTCAAATTGGCCCTAAATGTAAAAACTTTAAATGCTTCAATGTTGCGTGAAAAACAAAATATTTTCTCATTTATTCTCTTTTGAACAGAAAGAGAAAAAATAAATCATCGCATTCATTAATGAAAAACCACAAAATATTTTGTAGTCTCTCACACATGTATGAGAAGATGCATATAAAAAATAAAATGTACACATTCATACATGAATGAAGAGTGGGTGAACATTTCGGTACTCTGATTTAAATATGAAAAGCAAATCAAAGCTTCTTAATATAATTTTAGAAAGTGCTAACTGAATTAAAATAAAATAATTTTGTAAATATTTAACTATTTAATTATTAACTTGGTTACTTTATAAGCTATTAAATAAAACAAAAAAAAAAAACTCTTACACAAAAATTCTCTATATGAAAGCTAAAAAATGCATAATGAGAATTTATTAAAGCTTCCCTCTTTTTTTAGTGTTTTTTCTTTATTATTTACTTAGCTACCCGATAAGTATTTTACAATTTGTGCCACGTCCGCTGTTTTAACCTTGCAAGTTTTTTACTTCAATATCTATACATATAATAAAATAGTAACTCATTTCCGGCTGTGTGCTTTTCTTTGCGTTTGCATTATGTAAAAACTACTGAATGGATTTTGTGAGGAGGTACCTTGGCATATTGATTCCAATATAGGATAAATTTTTTCCGCAAAAATTATCTCATTTCCAAGAGAAATGGAGAAAAAGCTGTGAAAAAACGCAGTTGAACTAACCGGATATGCATACTTTACTTTTTATAAAGTAAAAAATACATAAACTGATATGCAGCATAGTTTAAGGTGGAACTAAAAACGTAAGGTTCTTTGGTGTGGATTACTTTCAAAGCAAAATCGAACAAAATAATGTGGCGACGCTGATATTGTGCGGGCACCGCTAGTACACAATAATATGGGGATCAATCGTACAAAATTTCAATGCTTTTTTTAACTTATTATTTTTTAGTTTAGTTTTTTAATTTTTGACTTTGTGAGAGAGGTACCGAGTACACTGTCCCAATCTAACCAGTTTTATGTTTGACTATGTCCATTAATGAGAGTGAAACCTGTTCTCAAAATACACAGCGATCAGTATTTACTTTTCACTTTAAAAATCAAAAAAATATATACCACATTTAAACCATCGGATAGCTGGTATTTCAGGAAAATCAGGTCTCCCGGTCTAGCTTTCCGCAAAACAAACAGAAAACAAAATCGGTTCTGACAAGCCAAAAAAATGCATGGCACAGATAAAATGTGGAATTTCTGAAAAAAAAACAAATGGCTCAGATAGCCTACTTTGGAAACCCGAGTCGACTATTATAAGATCCGGAAAATGCTAAGGTTCGTCCCATATTATTATGTAAAAATTTCTGATTTATATCGAAATGCTTAAGATTGCGAAAGATATAATGTTTTTGGGAGATATGTGATATAATAATGGAGTTATACAAATATTTATATTATATTATATAAAAGTCGAGATATATGATGTATTTTGCTCTGCCTCTTAGAATCTGACCTGCAAAACACGATGTGTGTGGATAACCAGAATTTGCTACCGTTAAGGCTTTAGGTAGGTAAATACTGAAGGCAAATGATTTGCTCAGAAATGGGTTCAATAAGTATCAAGTGACAAATGGACGACTATAACTAGGTGATGGCTATAGAGTTCGACTTTTACCAGTCGACACACAGCCGTTTATTCAAATTTACGGACATGAAATAGTCGCATGAGGCTAAATCCGGGGAGTATGCTGGATGGGGAGCAGTTCGTTATTCAATTTAAGGATTTTGCTATAGTGATCACATATTTGCATCCGCGTGTTGCTCTGATTGCGTGGAATAACTTTCCAGATTCAAATATTCAAGAACAATATGTCGTCCATCCATTTCATGACGTCTCTTGAGTGGCCAAAAAATTTGGCGTCGTTTATGCTGGTACAACCACAAGAAGCTCGGTAAAACTCTTTTTAAAAACTGAAATCAATTTAATATTTAATATTGAAATCTTTCTTTGATCTTTATGATTTATACCAATTTCAAGTAAAGAAAAAATATGTATAAAAGATAATAAAATTAAGAAAAAAAATCTCATGTCCTATTTCTTTGTGTAGTTTGTATAAATAGAAAAATTATTAGAATTAAATCTACCTCGTAGATAGATAAGAATACTGAAGACGGATGTAGCGATCCAGAAAATGCATTACTTTCTGCTAGTGTCTAATTGTTCTTTATCTCTTTATAACAAAGCACTTAAACTATAATAAATACTATATTAATTCATTTATTTATTTTTTTTTTTCGTAAAAATTTACGCTAAAAATTTTACCACAAATTATATAATAGTTTTTGTTTTTGATCTCATTTATTATTTATTGCATCTTCAATATATTACTCATATCTCAAGTCTAAAAGAAAAATAATATACTTTTTAAGTCCAATAAGTGCTAGACAAAAATAATGTTTGTTTCACGGTTTTTGCAATAATTTGCGGGTCATCCCTCTGATGTACGGCCAAGAAAAGCAGTAAAATTCTTTTTAGTCCAATGTTACCAGGAGCATTAAGAATGTTATGCGCCAAAGGATTTTTTTAGATCTTTGTGGATATTAGAGTTTTTGATATACCAGGGAGCAGATGTAATCATACGTAGAATCTTATTTTGGCGCCTTTGAATATTTTCTAGATTGCTAGCTAAGGGAGTGCCCCATAATTGAATGGCATAACAATAAATTGGTTTGAGGATCGATTTATACATAAGAAGTTTACAATCTAAGCTCAGGGTAGAGTTTCTGCCAATAAGCGTATTTAGTTGTACTGCTTTAAATTTTATTTGTGTTAACTTGAAATCGATGTGGCTTTTCCAAGTAAGGCGCGCGTCTACATAGATGTAAATCCAGGTATTTATTATCTGAGAACTGCTGTATCATTTGGTTATTTATGCGAATAGGAGAGCATTAGTCCCTACGCAGTGTGAAAGTTATTTTTGTCCATTGACCTTTATTCTCCATTTTTTCAGCCATTTTTCCAAATTGAGTATGTGGTCTTGTGACGCTACTTGGGCGCTTTCATGAATAATTAAAAAAGCTGTGTCATCCGCAAAAGTTGATGTTTGTACTCGGGTGCTAACTGGCATATCTTACTATACAGTAAATATAAAATTGGTCCCAAAATACCACCTTGGGGAACTCCGGCTTCAAATAGCTGAGAAGAGCTTAAAAATTACCTTCTTTTAGTAAAAACTTGCGATTCGTTAAATAATTTCTTTAAGAGCTTATAGAAGTTTTCGGGCAAGTTCAGCTTTAATTTATATATTAGGCCTTCGTACCCAACCTTATCGAATGCTGGAACAAAATCGGCAAAAAAGTATATCGATAATAGTATCTATATAATAGTTATAGTCCCGGAATTATTGCACTACTCTTGTATACTTTGACAACTTCGAACAATGGCATTAATGTTTAGTTAGTTTTTAAAAAGTGGATTCCCAGTTTGCTTCTTGTTGAATTTTTACATGTAGTTTATTTTAGTAAAGCAAAGTGAACAAGTGAAATCAAGTGAGTTTTTTTATAATAACACAAGTGCATAAAAACATAATTTATACGAAAAAAAAAAAATATAAATAACCGATATAAAAATGAACCTTCGTCAGAAAATTCGTACTACTGCCGAATTACAAGAAATTCTCTATAGCTGGTCCAATGAGGTAGACGATTTTGAAAGAGAATCAGATACAACTGATATTGTTGTATTACCACCCGATAACATCGACAATATAAGTGATACGGAGGAGTTGGAAGACAATTTACAAGTGTTGAACGACGACCAAAATCTACCTCACGAGATTGCTGGGTCTTACGAAATAGAACGTTTCTTAATAGATGCCGGCAGTGCGGTGGCAATACAGAGTACGGGTGTTTGAAGTGCCAGGCGAATTTGCACCCGGCACCATGCTTCTTGGATTACCATAGACGTGTCCCACCAGATAAATCTAAAATTGCAAAGTCTAAATAACCTCTAATTTTCTGTAAATAAAATGAAAAAATACAAAGTCACCTTTTACTTTGCCAAAAAGAATTATTTCAATATATAGAAAATTGTTAAATTTAGAACTCATTTTGGTCGGTTGAGTATTTAAATACCCATTTTCAATTTTTAGCGTGTGACGGCCAAGTGAGTTGACATATCGCTTTTATTTTTTCATATTACAAATGCGGCACCTAAGGCTTTTTAGAATGTACAGGCCTTTTTTCATTTTTCGCATTATCCTTAATTTGAGAAACCTTTTTTGACAAACAAAAAAACGCAATTTTTCCAATTCTCAAACTAAAGGTAAAAATTAAAAAATTTTTTTTTTTAAATTTTTCCCCCATGAATCAATCTCTAGTATTAAATAAAAAAGCAACTTGCAGTCATTATCTTTTATCAGGCCAATGCAGGAATTTTTTAACTACTCTAACTTTTTTGGGTATTTAAATACCCAGTCGTCTAAAATTGGTTAATTGCATTCTTCAAATTACGTGATTACATTAAGGAAGTCAGTTAAACTAAATTCAATTACACTTAATTTTATAAAAATACATTGTTGCCTTAAAGGATGTCCAATAAAATAAAGAAATCTTGCAAAAGTTAATAAATAAAATTAAGTGCCGCAAAGAAAGAATTCTTGGCCGTGTCAAATTACCCAAACCATAAATTACGCCTGCAAATGTTTCCTATTATGGCTGCATGTGCAATTGTACCGTCTTGTTGCATTCACATGTTCACCAAACCGGCTCATTCAACTCCAGCAGAAAGAAGTTTTTTACCATGGCCCTGTAGCCTTTGTCAGTAACAGTCCTTAAAAGTATGCCTCAATTTCTGCTCCTGCATTAACGCAGCACCAAACAGTAACTTTGAGTGGATGTAACGGTTTGCGTACTTTTCGTCCGTCCTTTTATCATAAGATCTGTGTGAAAAATACTTAAAAGAAAATTAAAAAAGAAAGACTATTAAGAAGCTTTGTGTTAAAGATAGAAGTACAGTGTGTTACACCAAAAATAAAAAATTATTTGAAATATAGCGCGCCTGTATTTTAAACAGCCCTGCTAGCGATGAAAATAAATTATAAATGCAAATTTAAAAAATTTTTCCATTTGGCTAAAAAACAATAAAGCTTTCCAAATTCCATTACGCCACTCCTGAGTGTTTCACGTTCCACATAAAATTTAGAGCAAACCAAATTAATAATTTTTAAATGTTTTACATATTTATTTCCAACATATTTTGATACTGCACCAAAGATAAAGTGATTTTGTTATTTATAATTTTTTTTAATTTATTTAGCTTTTTATTTGGAAACCCTTATTAATTCTAACAAAGCTATGTACGAATGCATAAAGTTCAAACGTTTCATTAGCTTTTCCCTGTATGTGTGCAAAGGTGTGCATGTTAACCAGATTGTGCCTTAGACCTCAGATGTACTATTGAAATAAAACTTTAATAACGTTATGGAATTACAAGAGTTTACTTGACAACTACTACAATGATCATATGTTTATGTACGAATTTATTTAACTAGAAGTCTAGAAATCCCCACACAACATGCCTCTGTTTCAAATCACATGAATTTCCTTGAAGCGCAAAAAGTAACTTACACGCAAACACGTACACATAATTCCTAACACGTATACAAATTTATACATAAATACATATGATGTTATGAAAATCTATTGAAATCGTAATGATGGATAGAGAATCTTTTTTCTTTAGACAAACTGAAAGGAGTATTGGAGAGTAATAACTTTACATACTGCTTATAATCGGGTTAGGGTGCCAGAATGCAGAATGGTACTTTGTTGCACTCACTTAAATGTGTGTAAAGTATATACACATACGAGTATAGTGAGCATATACCCTGAAGGAAATTTGGGGCAATTGTCCCCATGTCACCACTTTTGTCAACAATTATGGTGACTCTTTGGCGACATTGTCAACAAATCGTCTACATTTTCATATTTGAAAAAAATATGTTTATTTTAAATATTCAAAAAATCAATATAAATTGTGTTTCAAATCATCAAAACGGCATAACACCTTACTGGACATTCTGGCAGAGTATAAAGTTTTGCTAGACAGAATTGTTTACTAAAATATGGTTGCTACAAACCTTATTTTTCCCAAGTAGGAGTGAGTAAAAGAGATTGCGTGATTATCCTTATGTGTTTAAGGTTTTAATAGGTAAGCAGTTTGTTGTTTGTTTTAAGTTTTGTAATATTTTGACAATTATTTTTTTTTCATAATATTTAGATGTTATTTCAACTTTTAGTGAATTTTTGGATAAAACGCTTCGAGCAGCATTTCAGCGGCAAAAAGGAAACTTTTTAAACAAATAGGTCGAGACAAAGCAAAATCAAACGGAAAACAAATGGATGAAGACACTTCAAAAAAAGATTAATTTTAAAATTTTTTTAACTGAAATTATTTATAATCATACTCTTAACAATCTTATTGAATTGTTCGTAATAATTAATTTTAACTTAAATTTTTTATAATCATAGTCTTGAATTGTTCATATTAACATAAGAAAAATTTAAGTTTTTAGATTTTATGTTAGAAAACTGTTATGAATTATTTTTATTTATTTATTTATTTCCATTTCCTGTACAACAAGATTACTCTTATATTTAAAGTACAAGAATGTATAGTGCGTCTTTTTTTGACATATAATTCAAACATTTTACAAATAATAGTTAAATAAATTTATAGATAAAATCGCACAACAATTTAAATATATTATAGGCAAAACATAACTAATTAAAAAGAAAAACAAAATTATAAAGTGAGAATTGAAAAATTATTAAAAAAAAATTTAAAAATTAAAAAAAAATTAAAACTATTTATAATAAATATAATCAAGTGTAATTATTAAACAAGAATTTTTTAAAACTGGTTGCGTTGCTATTAATTTGTTGGGCTGGTGGGAGAAGATTCCAAAGACGTGCCGCATAAATGAAAAATTGCCATTCAGAAACAAGAAAACGATGGTTCGGGATAATGATCTTCTTACCTCTAAGAGATCTGGAAAATCTAATTTTATCATAAAGATATCGGGGGATTTGTAAATAAATAATTTTGTGAAAGTATAAAAGAACTCGAATTTTAAGTAAAGTTTCAAAAGATACATCGAATAGTTTTAAGGAAAAATTAAAAACATGATCATATCTTAGCAGTCCATAGGTATATCTCAAAATATTATTATATAAAACAATTAACTTGTGTTTACTAATAGAGTCACAACTTGCAAAAAGTTCACATCCATAAAGTAAGGCAGGAATGAGATAGGATTTGCCGAGCTGTTCTCTTATGTGTAAAGGTGTATAAGACTGTGTTAGCGAAAGGGACCTTAACTTCACGTATATTTTACCTACAAGTGTGTTAATATGACTACACCAGGTAAAGTTATTATTAAAGATTCTTAACACTATTCATGATTTCAATTTGTTCCCCATTAATTAAAATGTCAACATTGTTAATAGGACTGATCGTTCTCTTGTGTATTATTATGCACTTTGACTTTAGAGGGTTTAGCAAAAGTCCATTTGCAGATGCACAGCGAACTATTTTATTTAAATCATCATTAATACGCACAATGTTTTGGGCAACTGAGTGTACTGCACTGCTTAAGTGTAACTGCACGTCATCTGCGTACATATGAATTTCGCAATGGGAGAGTTGATTTGGTAAGTAGTTGATGTATAATGAAAAAAGAAGTGGACCAAGAATTGACCCTTGAGACACTCCTCTGGATAACTTTAATGGGCGAGAACAAGCATTATTCGCATAAACATATTGCCAACGATCAGTCAAATACGATGAAACACGACTTACGTGTTGAAGTACGAGAAAAAGAGAAAAAGTGCTTAAGCTTCATTAGAAGGATACTATGATCAACTGAATCAAATGCTTTTGAGTGGTCGAGCAAAGTCAAGAAATTTATTTTATTATAATCAAGTTCGTATCGTATGTCCTCTGATACATCAATTAAAGCAGAAATGCAGCTATGATTCGAGCTAAGTCCTGACTGCCTTTCAGACAGTAATTTCTTTTCTGCAATGAATGAAGACATTTGACATTTTAGTACTTTTTAGTCATTTATTTATTTTTTAATAAACCCACAAAAGTTAAGAAAATATGCATTTTCATTGTCCAATCTATTTCAGAAAAGTACCAAAAGTGTAGACTAGAATTACTAAAATGTAATAGGTGATTTTTTTGAGGTTAGGATTTTCATGCAATAGTATTTGACAGATCACGTGAGATTTTAGACATGGTGCCAAAGAGAAAGATGCTCAGTATGCTTTGACATTTCATCATGAATAGACTTACTAACGAGCAACGCTTGCAAATCATTGAATTTTATTACCAAAATCAGTGTTCGGTTCGAAATGTTCAAATGTGACAAATTTTGTTCAGCGATGAGGCTCATTTCTGGTTGAATGGCTACGTAAATAAGCAAAATTGCCGCATTTGGAGTGAAGAGCAACCAGAAGCCGTTCAAGAACTGCCCATGCATCCCGAAAAATGCACTGTTTGGTGTGGTTTGTACGCTGGTGGAATCATTGGACCGTATTTTTTCAAAGATGCTGTTGGACGCAACGTTACGGTGAATGGCGATCGCTATCGTTCGATGCTAACAAACTTTTTGTTGCCAAAAATGGAACAACTGAACTTGGGTGACATGTGGTTTCAACAAGATGGCGCTACATGCCACACAGCTCGCGATTCTATGGCCATTTTGAGGGAAAACTTCGGAGAACAATTCATCTCAAGAAATGGACCGGTAAGTTGGCCACCAAGATCATGCGATTTGACGCCTTTAGACTATTTTTTGTGGGGCTACGTCAAGTCTAAAGTCTACAGAAATAAGCCAGCAACTATTCCAGCTTTGGAAGACAACATTTCCGAAGAAATTCGGGCTATTCCGGCCGAAATGCTCGAAAAAGTTGCCCAAAATTGGACTTTCCGAATGGACCACCTAAGACGCAGCCGCGGTCAACATTTAAATGAAATTATCTTCAAAAAGTAAATGTCATGGACCAATCTAACGTTTCAAATAAAGAACCGATGAGATTTTGCAAATTTTATGCGTTTTTTTTTTAAAAAAAAGTTCTCAAGCTCTTAAAAAATCACTCGTTACTAGTGAATCACTAGTTCCAATGTCTATATATGGTCCCAAAAGAACTACCTAGTCAATAGTACCAATGTCAGTAGTGGATTTTCAATGACATGCACATGTTAATTGTCTATAGTAAATAGCATTGTCTGGGGTATAATGACACTAGTAAGGGTGACTGTGTCAATAGTAAGTCAGTACAGATTCACTATTGACATTTCCTGCAGGGTATGTATGTCTAAAGAAAGAAAAAAAAAACAAATTGTGCTTGTATAAATATATATGATTATTTGAGCATATTTAAATCCAGAATGCAATTAAAGAAGAAGTTTCATGTTGTGAATAAATTGGATGTTAAAGTGTAACTAAATGTATAGTAAAACTAGCTGTGCCCGACACGTCGTGAGCGTCCTGACAATATTTTGCTCGATTTTGCTTTGAAAGTATTCCACACTAATTGCAAGACTCTTACTTTTATAATGCTTCGGTTATGGTTTTTGTATTTACTTTATACAAAAGCACCCATCCCAGGATAAAATTCTAAAACTTATAAAAAATTCTAATAATTATTGTAAAGCTCTGTAAACGGTGTTTAAAATATTTTAATAACATTGTAATTCTACAAAGTAAAAGTACAAATTTTATTCAATTGGCTATTTGCAAGTAAGTAATTAATAATTTGTCATTATTTTAAAACAGAGCCATCTGTTGCGCAACGCGTTTAAAATATCTCGCTTTCAAAAATAAAAGCTACCTTAAAGTATGCAGTACCTTTGAATCCGTAAAAAAAATTCGGAGTTTTTTTACTGCTTTTTCTCTTTATTATCTATTGGAATTAAAGTATTTTTACGGAAAAAAGTATCCTATATTGGAATCAGGATGCTAAAGTACCTCCTCAAAAACTTTTGTTAAAATCCATCCTATTTTCTTTACATAAAGGTATCCAGCCTTGGATAAAATTCTAAAATATTATTATAAAATTATTGTAAATCTATAGAGGTTTACAATACCTATAGAGGTTTACAATAATTTGAAAAGCCGTTTAAAATATTTAATTAACAATGTTATTCCACAAACTAAAAATACAAATTTTACACAATTGGCGCCTAGTGTTGCGCAATAGTTTTTTTTAAGGTGTGTTGAAAATATTCCAGTTTTAAACCGAAAATTTCAGTACCTTTAAACCGAAAATTGCGTTTTTTTACTGCTTTTTTTGCACTTTCTCTTGAAATATGATATTACACAGAACGCTGTGTTACCTCCTCAAAAAATTTTGTTAAAATTCATCCAGCAGTTTTTACGTGATGCGAACACAAATGAAAAGCAGACAGACAGACGGACGGAAATGAGTTAATATTTTATTATATGTATAGATTTTCTATGAAATCGTTTATGCTTAACATACATACATACTTCTAACACAACCGTATGTCTGATAATATTGTTTAAAGTGTTTACTTGTAAATGATCCTAAAAGAGGTTTTATGTAATAAATGGAATTAGTTTGTTAGATAAGATAAGGAGCTAAAAATTTAGTTTCATTAAAATAAAAATTCAACTTATGGCATCATTTACGACCAATTTATGGTATAAATTTAAAATAAATCTCATACAGGTACAACATTTTCCGATATGTAGTGTCCTGGTATAGTTTTAGGAATGGAAAAATTAATGGGTACTTTTTTATAAAATACGAATTATTTTCAATTAATACAAATTATAATCTAAACGATTAAGCAATTTCTCATTACTTGAGTATTTTAAAAATTTTTATAATTTCCTTCTGATTTTTTATATTAACTGTAATTTCTTATTTTTAATTTTTGAAGTTTATTTTTTAGGAGTTTAATAACGCAAACTTTTAAAAACATACATGCAACTCCCTCTTATTATTTAAGGTTAGGTTAGGTTAAGAAGGTTTGTGCCACAAATACTTACTCGGAGACTTTGGATTTCTTCAGCTAGCTAAAACTAAACAAAAAGAAAAATTAAAGACCTATATACATCATGCTACCTAACTCCCTTTCACTTCGCTATCCGATTTACTTGATGAAGTCGATGACATCCTCGAGTTTGCACACACTCCTCTTCGTTCTCACACTTCCTACAGAAATCGATGTAGTGGTACCCTATTTACTGGTTCTTGCTCTAATGGCGCAATAATCATATCTACCACGAATCTTATAACATTTTTGTGCAAACCCAGAAGTAGTTAAGTTTTTGCCGCATTTTAGTCTGGGTATAATTTGCCCATTAGACCGTGCAATCCTCCCTATATTTCCAGAACTGATTAACTAATCACTTACTACCCAATCGCATAGAAACAACAGTGACTAATCGGTGGCTTCAGCAATTTTACTTTTATATAAATTAGCTTTCTCCGAGCCCAATCTTTCGAGTCTACATTTTAATTACATTTCAATTACTCGGAATCTAATCCTTATACTTATATGTTAGCACATCGATAGCCTTTGTATATCTGCCAGCCTTGATTTGATGCTTCGTCCTTTGTTTTTAAGCGCAGCTTGACTCTCGACATACAGGGTTAGCACCTTTCATTCTAACACGTGCCCAGACAGCAATTCATTGGCTAAATTTATCTGGTAGCCTATACTACATGCGTATAGTAGTTCCTAGAATGTGAGCTCCAGCACCGATGCCCACATTCATCTTCGAACCATTCGTTAAAAGCGCAACCCCATCATACAATTTACCACATCCCAACCAATTTTTCCTTTTCGAGAATACTAGTAAGGGTATCCTGCTGAAATCAAACTAAGTGACCCTAAAGTTAGTCCGTTGAGTCTGATTTCTAGCAGAATCTTTGTATATTATTATATTACCTATATTACTCGACCTCACCATCCCAGATGCATTAAGTCTAAGACACCTTCTCGCCGCTATGCCAACCACAAAGTCCTCAGTAGAAAGTAAAGTAGCTGCAGAATGCTATCCAATGCTGCCATCTGTGATGCTAATTGAAGTACATCTTTGGACCTTGGCAAGAGTTCTCGTGTGAGCCCCCGTACTCAATGCCTGACACGAAATATTATACCAGGCATAGTGAAATTTAGACTCTTTTTGAGTCTCTCCTGAATGTTCGTATTCCAGATCAATTTATTATCTAGACAGACTGCTAGTTTAAGTTTTTAAATCGACATCCTAGCCTCACTTGTTAGTTTTAACCCGACACCTTTGTTTTTAGGTGGTATGAAATCTACCACAATATATATCCTGGTGAAAAAACTAACTCAGTTTTTTCCGCTTTAACAAACAATCCCTTACTCGGGGACCACAAAGAGTGTTCTCAAATTTTTTATGACTTCACTGATTGTGAAGAGAAATCTAGCTTTCATCAATATCACCAAGTCGTCTGCAAAGTGACGTTCCTCTAATAACTAGCTTTCGCAAGCAGCCGCCTCTCAGATCGGACTTGATAATTCTGCTGCCAAGCCAAAATATGATTTTAAAATCAAGGAATAAGATCTAAGTGATTCCCTAATAGCTTCCAGTTTAACATTGTTGAAGGCTCCCTTATTTTTATTTTAGAAAACTCGCAATCTACAATAGATTAGGCAAAAAAAACAGATATGGAATTCAATGCTAATTTAAAAGAAAAAAAATGCAATATTATTCAAGCTTTCTAAAACTTATGAGAAATTAATTTTGCGTTAAGAAGACTTTTCATGAATTCATTATCCTATTCCACTCGAGGCACACCTGATATACTGACAATCATAGATTTCATATATGTATGCAACATTTGTAAAAGATGCAACGATTCATAATATGCTAATTAAAACAACAACATGTTAACTTATAATGACACATTCTTACTTACACATTATCTATATTCATATTTCATTTTAATTATGTGTCTTGAGGTATAATATTTATTAATAGTTTGCAGTAGACTAGAGAATTTTAAATGGGTTCTATGTATAAATATGACAACAAGTTAGGTGCAATAAAGCTGTCATAAATATAAGCAAACTTTCAAGTAGTTTTAGGTAAAAATTACTGTACACAGTAGAAAAGGAAAAGGTTAACAACAAATTACTTTTATAAAATGAATTGGTACATATTTTGTGATATAAACTACCCTCGTGGTAAAGCATGTAGTAGTTCTGCGAATTACATGCAAGCAAGAAACATGAGCTTTGAATACTTTGATCGAAACATAGTTATTTCTTAAATATATTATCCTCCCAGATTTCGGAGAATTAAAACAGAAACTTCTCTTCTTTAAATAACTAGGCCCCAGACTAGTTACGCCGAAGGATCATGTTTTGTTTGACATAAAATGATTTCTAGTGGGAAACTATCTTATTAGCCCAGTTCTCAAAAACACCTGGTGATAATTATAGTGGTATTAAAAGTATTTCAAAAGAAACGATTAAACTTAAAGCATCAATGGAATTAACTTAATATTATTCACTCACTATTGTTTCTATATGGAATCCACAAGATATAATATCACCTACGACAAGAACTCGCGTATACATATTTATTCCAGTGTGGAACAAAGCGCTGCAAAAAAGTTCCGCTTCTATTTCTCTTCTAAAAGTATTAGCAGATCTACCCCTTCTTCTGCTACGTCATCATTGTGGCTCATAATCTATTCCTATTTCCTCTCGGGTAGACACTGATTGAAGTCTTCCCTCACGGAATTCCATGTTTGAGATAATGTTTGCTCAAAAATTTGCTATTATCTTTCGCACAGACCGGTTTATAAACACGGGTGTTGCCGAGCTGGTCGAAGACTCAGATCGTAAGAGAAGTAGGAACGGACGTTTGGAGAGAAAATGCGAAGTTTGCCATTTAAGTGGATTTGGGGACGCTTCAACACCTTTTGGAGTTCTCCGAAAGATTGGTTTGTCTTGTTGATGAGATTTGCAATAATATCTCGTGAGCCACCTGTAGAGGATATAATGATGTCCAAATACGTGAAGGATTGAACTTCTTCGAGCTTATTATTCACCCCTATTTTTATTTATTATAAGAAGTGAAATTTTTGTTCCCATCAAAAGTTCATTCACCTCGAAGTATTAGAATTTAATTTTTCGGAGTTAATCTATTGCTTGTAACTAGTTAACTTACTTTAATAATTTTATTTGCATTTAAGTAAATGTTTGTTTTAAATTTATGCAGCGTAACAGGGTAAATAAATTTGCGATATGAAGGTTTCAGTGATCTCCTACTGTCTACAAAATCCTCATTTATCATAGCTTTGCATTCTATTAATCGATTTAGTCCTAAAATAATTTAATACAAACTTTAATATTCTAATTAGAAGAAATAAATACAAACTTACATGTTCCCCAGCAAAAATGAAGTGAACAAAGCAAAGGGAAAAGTGAAAAATTTTTTGGGAAACACCATTCACGATAAAGGTAATGTTTTGTTGACGTGAAAGATTTTTGAGCGAATTATTCACGATTTGAAATACATTGGAAAGGAAAATATTTCAAGGGAAAAATTACTTATGATAGGGGTAATTGTTTATTTGAACTTCTTTATTATTCATGCAGTTTTGCTGACATATCCGAAAAACTACGGACGAGCAGACATATGTATATCTTCAGCATATTTAAGGTTATGTAAAGACCTTAAATATGCTGAAGATGTGGTCTCCTTCTTGAATTGTTTGGTAGTAACATTATCGCGTCGAATCCTATCCGCAGCGGAGAAAGAACACGACATTGACGTACACCTGTATTCAAAATAAAATACTAGGCAGTAATCGTTTAAGTTCAATCTCGGTATAAGGCATATAAGCACTCGAGCTTGCCAAAGAGCCTGGTGGTGGAGGTCAAAGTCAATGAATATTCAAGGGCTTGTTCGTTTCAGTGAATTTATAATTTGTGTTAGTAGCACGATATTAGATTTAATTAACATTAAATATTAACTTTCTATAATAAATTTCACGCTTACTTGTTATATCAAAAAATATATACCATAAATTTAGCCACCATAACTGTGAAAATTTCAGGAAGAGGGTCCAATAATGTAGGTAGCTATAGCTTACTGACAAACAAACAACTAGATTTTTTGCTTTATATATATATAGATGAGCTGTGCCCGCCACGTCGCACAGTGAGACACCCCTATAGTAAACGCGGAAAAAAATGGTTTTTGGCATGTCGTCCAATTTGGATGAAATTTTCGCAGTATATTAACAGATATATGAGTAACAATTCCCTGAAATTTCAGCCTCATAACTTCATTACTTATTTGGTCTAGAACAAGTCAAAGTTGAGGTATGCCAACGCGCTTGAAATATGTTAGTTCAATATGTAATAAAGCTTATTAATAAAAAAAAAGCTTATTAATACATAATAAATATAACTTTAAAGTATTTTTTTAATTAATTTAGTTGTTGTAGAATGAGTAGATAAAAAATAAATTAAAAAAAACACAAAAAAATAATTTCTTAACAACAGAATTGTGGTGTAAAAATTGAACATTTTGCATTTTTAATGGACTAGGAAATATAGAGCAGCCCCTCGCCCTAGGTGCAGACTTATATCAAATGAAAGATTGAAGGCTCAGCTTTCATTTGAAGTAAAGGACATATAGCAAAAGTTTGCAAAAGTAATTTATGTACAAAAAACTACAAAAAATACGGAACGCGCACATTCTGTCGCTATACGTATCTTAGCATGCAATAGCATGTTTACAACTTTTTACTTTTATTTTTTTTTTTTTTAATTGTTCACAAGCATTCACTTATTGTTTATTATTATTTTATTTACATTATTCATTTGATTGATAAAATTTTTGAAGGTCATTGACTTTGGGTTAGATAGTTGCATAATTTTTAATTTAAATTAATAGTGCAAGCTGTTGTTCTTATCTAAGTTGTGTTATACTCACTTTCTAATGTGATTAGTTTAATTGTTATATATTGAATTTAGTTGTTGCATTATTTATTGGGTTAAGTAATAATGAGTGTTCTTGCAATGATCTCTTTTGATAAAAGATTAGCATTTCTTTAACATATTTGATGTTTTATTTTGTGCAAACAAACTTTTTAAAAACAAACTGTAAAATAATATTACATTGTTGTTGTTGTTTTAAATATTATTTATCGACAAACGGTAATTGCAATTATATATTTAATTCACAATCTATTTGAGAGTGCAAGTTTATACAAGTTTATATAAAGTGTTAAGGTCATGGATAATTCAACAATTTGTTATAGTGCAATTTCCGATATTTGGATCGATAGCAATAAAGATATCGATGTTGTTGTTGGTGTTGGTGTCATAGCAACAAAATTCAATGAAATGTCAGACTTAATTATTAAAAAAATTCATGATTTTTTGATAAAATATTTCATACCAAAATTAAAATCCAAATGGAACAAATCTGGGCGAATAAAAAGTAAATTTTTGGCTGATAATGAAGAATGGCTTGCACAGCTTTACACCATATTTGAAGAAACTTTGGATGATGAACAACCAAGTTACAGGAATGTTATCCGAAGAAACGCAAGAAGCAATGAATAAGGAGTATAGAAACTGTAGGCTATTCCATTCTCGTAAAAATTCACGTATTTCTACGAATGAAGATGTAACGCACTATTTGCAAATATCATCAGATCCTTATAATGGGTGATTTTTTTGAGGTTAGGATTTTCATGCATTAGTATTTGACAGATCACGTGAGATTTCAGACATGGTGCCAAAGAGAAAGATGCTCAGTATGCTTTGACATTTCATCATGAATAGACTTACTAACGAGCAACGCTTGCAAATCATTGAATTTTATTACCAAAATCAGTGTTCGGTTCGAAATGTTCAAATGTGACAAATTTTGTTCAGCGATGAGGCTCATTTCTGGTTGAATGGCTACGTAAATAAGCAAAATTGGCGCATTTGGAGTGAAGAGCAACCAGAAGCCGTTCAAGAACTGCCCATGCATCCCGAAAAATGCACTGTTTGGTGTGGTTTGTACGCTGGTGGAATCATTGGACCGTATTTTTTCAAAGATGCTGTTGGACGCAACGTTACGGTGAATGGCGATCGCTATCGTTCGATGCTAACAAACTTTTTGTTGCCAAAAATGGAACAACTGAACTTGGTTGACATGTGGTTTCAACAAGATGGCGCTACATGCCACACAGCTCGCGATTCTATGGCCATTTTGAGGGAAAACTTCGGAGAACAATTCATCTCAAGAAATGGACCGGTAAGTTGGCCACCAAGATCATGCGATTTGACGCCTTTAGACTATTTTTTGTGGGGCTACGTCAAGTCTAAAGTCTACAGAAATAAGCCAGCAACTATTCCAGCTTTGGAAGACAACATTTCCGAAGAAATTCGGGCTATTCCGGCCGAAATGCTCGAAAAAGTTGCCCAAAATTGGACTTTCCGAATGGACCACCTAAGACGCAGCCGCGGTCAACATTTAAATGAAATTATCTTCAAAAAGTAAATGTCATGGACCAATCTAACGTTTCAAATAAAGAACCGATGAGATTTTGCAAATTTTATGCGTTTTTTTTTTTAAAAAGTTCTCAAGCTCTTAAAAAATCACTCGTTATTAATTCATTTAGAATGAGAATGAAATTGAAAAAATTAGAATACCATGATGATGTTAAAAAATTATTGATAGAATGAAAAAAAAATTGTTCTTTTTTATTGCATTTCAATGCGAGGTGGGCGTAATAGTAGGCGTGTTATTGTAATTATTGCATGAAACATTTTAAATGATATACATAAATTACAGTAATATCAAATTTGAAGGTTGTACCTAAAATATTTTTGAAAATATGGCACTTTTCATGTTGAGGTAGTTTTTATGTTGAAGGGTAAAAGTGTGCCAAAGTTCAAAACTTTTTTCCGATAATGTTTGTAACAATAAAATATTCAAGTATACCAAAATATATATAATAAATATACGGCATTTTACAAATTTCGAGCTCTACAATGACTACTTGTATTTAATGCCGGCGTTGTCTCACTGTGCGTCGTGGGCGTCCTGATAATATTTTGCTCGATTTTGCTTTGAAAGTATTCCACACCAATTGTTAGACTTTTACGTTTATAGTGCTTCAGTTTTGGTTTATGTATTTACTTTATATAAAGGTATCCATCCCTGGATAAAATTCTAGAAACTATTGTAAACCTCTGTAAAAGGTGTTTCAAATAGTTTAATAACATTGTAATTCCACAAAGTAAAAATACAAATTAAATACAAATTTTATTCAACTGGCGTGTTTAAAATATCTCAGTTTTAAACCCAAAATTTCAGTACCTTTAAACCGGAAATTGTGTACTTTCACTGCTTTTTCTCCACTTTCTTCTGGAAATGAGATATTTTTGCGAAAAAAATGTATCCTATATTGGTATCAGGATGCCAAGGTACCTCCTCACAAAATTTTGTTAAAATCCATCCAGTAGTTTTGAAGTGATGCGAACGCAAAAAAAGCAGACCGACAGAGAGAAATGAGTTACTATTTTATTACCTGTATGTATAATTTAAATATTTACAATAATTTATATGTTTTGATTTTATTATTTAAATGTTTACAATAAATTGTATGTTTTAACTCATTTAAGACTATGTTGAATATTAAAGTTTTAATATTCTTTCAACTTGCAGAGAATATAAAGAACTTAAGCCTAACTTCAAAAATTCATTTGCATGTTAATAAATAAGATTTAGCTAATAATTTACAAATTTAGTTTAAACTATAATTTGTTGGCCCTAATATAAACATGTCGCTTGCCGACTGTACTAATGACACAATTTTATATTACTATTTATTCTATTTTAATAATAAAATAATAAATTTTTTAAAAGATTTTTTCACTTCTATTTTTAAATATTATTTCCGTTTAATTTTTATTTTTTTTTTAAATTTATGTAGATATTGCAGCCGGTAAGTGATATACTTTTTTTAGTTGTGAGGACACAACTATAAAAGGGGGTTACGTTATAAACAATAAACACGCTTATGGGGATATAATACTGGAAAATCTTTTGGTAAATCTTAATCTTCTTCATATAATTTATTTACCAGTATTAAATAACAGATGTACATTTACACGTTGCCACACAAATACACATTAAGATACTCCTCTTTATAGCAATATAACGTACATGACTCAGATTTTGTGTAACTCGATGAAGGTAAGAGTGTTTATGTGTTTGTCGTTGGATGAGAAAGCTATAGGAATAATTTGTTTTATAACCAAAATCCTTTATGTTGATATTGTAACCTATAATCTTGACTAATGATGCTACCTGAATTAATTTCATTGATGTTAAAATATAAATCTTAATGTTGAAACAACATAAAGTAACGACCCAAAATATATAGTGGGATCCATTGATATTAATATGTGTATATACGAGTATATGTGAAATGCAAGTGTATTGTATCTAAAGGACAAATAAAATGTTGAAGAATTTTATACTTACGGAAGTAAAGGTATGAGTGCATAATAGAGGTTAAATTCAATCATTCACTTTCTCACAGAAAAAGACAAGAAACGTTGTAGAACTTAGACCAAAATGATCTCGAAAGGATTTGTGGTTGTCAAAGTTAAAACCTACGAATGGCAAATGATTTAAATAAATGTTTATGGAAGTGTTAGTTGTATGTTTTTTTACAATTCCTTATTATTGCAAGTATAAACTTTTAAAGTATATTTGAATATATTTATTATTACACACCCAACTGGAAATTAAGTCCTTATTCGGTCAGGAGTGTCATTTTTAGCACAAGTCTTTTAGATGGTAATGATAATTTAACATAGTTTTAGCAGCTTAAATAGACACCTAATAATGTTAATTGTAGTTAGTTGTAAAAATTTAAAATTATGAATATTAAATTGTTTGTAATTTTACATTACCGATAGCTAATCTATACGCATGATTAAGAAATCTTGATGTATTTGGCTAAATAAAATCAAGAAATATGACATCATTATCCTTTACACAAAAATGTACTCACATAACTTTTACTCTGCGTAGGGAACCGTGCCCCCCTATTCACATAAATAACCAAATGATACCCCAGCTTTCAGACGTGAAATAACTCGGCATATATCTTGACCGGCGTCTTACTTGGAAACGCCACATAGAATCAAAGTTAACACAAATGAAGTTAAAAGCAGTCCAACTAAACTGGCTTATGGGCAGAAATTCTACTCTAGCTTCAGATTGCAAACTTTTATTGTACAAGTCAATTTTAAAACCAATTTGGTGCTATGGCATTCAATTATGGGGCACTGCCTCAGCTAGCAATACAGAAAAAATCCAAAGGCGCCAAAACATGATTCTACGGATGATCACTGTTGCTCTCTGGTACATAAAAAACTCGAATATCCACAAAGATCTAAACGTGCCATCAGTTAAATCAGAAATAGCGAAATATGCAGTTACATATTTACAGAAGCTTGAAACACATCTAAATCCCCTGGCCCGCAACATGCTAAATGAACGTGGTTACATTCGTCTAAGAAGGAGGGACATTTCTTCTCTCATTCGAACATTAGAGGCATGACCCGCAAATGATAGAAGCAACCGTGAAACATAAATCTTTTTTTGTCTAGCACTGGCTGGACATAACAAGTATATTTATTTTTATTTTAGGCTTAAGATATGAGTAATTATTGTTAGTTCAAAAATATATTTGAAGATTCAATAAATAAAATATGAAAAAAAAAAATTATCCTTTACACAGAACCAAAAATTTACGTAATTACAAAATGGGGTGTAGAATTTGAGAAAAGTGTGTTATTTTATAATTAACTTGTTAGTCAATTGTATAAAAAATAAATAGTTATATTATTTATTATTTACTCTAATTAACAAACAATTTAAAAAGAAACATGTTTATTAAATAATATGAAAAAATATAATATCAAAAAATACCAAATATTTTCAACTTTGCAATAACTGATGGAAACAAATATTTTTATGGATATATAAAAGTTCAAAGTACATAATTTCAAATTGAAAACTAAATAATTATTTTTCGCTTGGTGTGTCAAGTAAACTACCCCTCCACTCTTCCTGATTATGCCCAAAAACTATAAAGCTCTTCATTCGAATTTCTTTTTCATATGTCAAACGGTTAGACGTGTAGAGCCTTCACAAAAAGAGTGGTGTCTTCAGATATCATCGCGAAAATAATCCTAATTGATTTAGGAGTCCTCAAAACGTAAAGATGCCGACATCGATTTTTTACGATCACTATACTTTACCTGTAATACGTATGGTAAAGTAAAAATATGCTTATTAATTCCACTTGCGGTCATTTCCAAGTGGTTTTGGTTAACCATTTAAATGCATTTTGAAAATTGTACTCCAAAAGATTCCATTCGTAAGTTTTTTCTTTGACAACCACATATCCTTTGTGTTCATTTTGGTATAACTTTAACAATCTTTCTCGTCTTTTAATGTGAGAAAGTCAATGATTGAATTTAAGCTTTTTATGTACTCATGACTTTACTTTCAGAAGTATAAAATTGTTCAAAATTTTATTGTCTATTAGATACAATACTTGTATTTAATGACCCCTTGTTGAAATATTGCTTGGAATAGTTAATTTTTTCATATAAATTTTAAACAACGTGTTTTAAATCACCGTAAGAAAATTTTAATTATTATCACAGTTTATATTCTAGAACAATTTTTCTGTAGAAAAGGAACAAATTTTCTGAAGTAAATAAATTAACTTTAACGAAATTTATTGAACTTTACAAAACTTTATTTAATTTTACATGAATTTATTAACATAAATTTATGGTGCTTGCAACTAAACATTATCCAGAGTGAATAGATAAGAATAATAAGAATGAAGAATAAAGAAGAATGTAGCGATCTGAGTTTGGTTGGTTGAAACGATGATATATACAACTAAACACCATCGAAAGTAAATCCCTGCAAAGAATACTAAAGAAAGATGTACTAATCCAAAAAATGCATTACAATCTGCTTGTATCCATTTTCCTTTATATTGACATATTGATGACTTGATTTGTAAAAAAAAATATTCTGACTTAATTCATTTGCAAAATAAACTAATTTTAAATTTTAGGAATTCGTTTAAAAAAAATTAATTAACAACAAATTAGTGAAATCAAGGGATAAATAATTCAAATTAACTCTTTCTTTAGCGATATAAATTAAACTAATCTTATGTGTAGTTTATCTTATCATGAGTAACACATAAAAACAATTTTGAACATAAATAATATGAACCGATTTCAAAAAAATAATAACAGTTGATGCAAGGAAATTGTAGAAAAAATTATAAAAAAATATTTTTAGAAACAAAACTAAAATTATTAAAAATTATCTCTAAATGCGATTTTGTGGTTATGATGAAAGGCTAAGTAAAACGTTTTTTAGTTAAGTGCAAATATTAATTGTTTAGTTTTGCCTTTTATACACACTTATTTAGATATTTATGTTCATAACGAAGGGGAATTTGAAAAATGCTTTAACTGATACTTAGATGAAGCACATGTTGCAATTTATATTTTAATAGTAATTCTTGCAAAACAAAACCGACTTCAAAACAAATATATGGGCATCAATTCTAAACCAAAAAAAATAAAAGGCAGTAATCTGTAAGAACTATTACCCAAATCAAATAATTTTTATTTTTTGCTATAATGGACAGAGTAATACGTGCTCTGCATATTCAAATGTCTATCCATAACGGTTCAGGAGATATAAGCCATATACGAAAAATTACGTCAGATATGAGGACAACCTTTATTATTTTTAAACTTATTATTACTGACACAGTAATAAAAAGTGACGGTTCCAAAGATAGGGCCATATAGGTTAAATAATATCACCTATTGGGATACCCTTTAATGTACAATTTTTAATTAAACACTTATTTTAAAGAACAGATACTTTGTTAATTTCAACTGCTTGTCTATAACGGTTCAAAAGTTTGGCCATATGCATCAATTTCTATCAATTATTGAGACACCCTTTAATTTATAATTTTAAATATTTATATATGTCATTGTACCGGACATAGTAGTGGAGATTCTTCCTGATAGGTCAAATTACTTCATTATTGGGATCCCCTTTAGTTTCCAAATTTAAATTTTCTACTTAATGTTATAGCGGAGTTAGATATTCAGATACTTTGCAAATTTCAACCGTCTCTCTGTTATGGTTCAAAAGTTTTACCATATACATCAAATAACATAAACTATTGGGACACCCTTTAATTTATAATTTTAAATATTCAATTTCTAATTATAAATATTGGACATTCTGTCCAATTTACAAATGATTGTCTACAATGGTTCCAAGATAGGGCCATATATTTAAATCACATATGGGGACACCCTTTAATTTTTTTATTAATTTCTGTTATTGGCAGCTATAGTGAAACGCAGTTTTTTTAAATTTTAAAATGGTGCCCTTTACGCACCAAATTAAAATTCTGAACTTCTTTTAAAATTGAACCAATCTGAATATTTTCTTAGTTTATATTAATCTGTTCATACAGTGGTGTTCCATAAAATAGAGACACCTTTTACTACATATTTCGAAAAACAAAAAAACATACTAAATCTTCATAAAAAATTTTAAGGTTTTCATTTTTGTGAGACCGAATAACTGCCCAACTAAATTACTATAGACCGGTTTTGATAAAAAAAAAATACTTAAAATGAAATATATACGTAAAAACACTCAAAATTCAAGATTTTAGGTCAAAAAAATAGAGTCATCCACTTCAATTATCTAAAAAACCCAAATTTCTAAAAGATGAATAGAATAATATACTTTAATTATCTTTATTACTTTAGTACTAAGTGGAATATAATTTATTTTTGATAACGGGTAAGCACCGTTTTGGCATAGGGTCAACGAGTTTTTGGCATGTCTCAATTCGAATATTACGCCATGCTCCTTTAACTAATGCCCACAAGTCATCTTTATTAGTTGCATATTTTCCCTTAAGACCTGATTTAACTACTCGCCACAAGTTCTTAATGGGTTTCAGACTAGCAACGGAGCAGGCCTGCTTAAAACAAATACCCCATATTTTTCAAACTAATCTTTTGCCCACTTCGATTTGTGTTTCGGGTCATTATCTTGCTAAAACACAAATCGATGCGGCATTTCTTATTCTGCGTAAGCCATCACATATCTGTTAAGCAGATCTGTGTAAAAAATAGCATCCATTCTTTCTTCCACTCGTACGGTAGACCCAGTTCCAATATATGAAAATACCCCCACACCATAATATTTCCGCCACCGTGTTTAAGGGTCTTTATGGTGTATTGAGGAAAACGTTTAGTATTTGGTGGCCTTCGTATACAATGGCTGCTTGTCAGAGTTAAATAAAATTAGTTTTGATTCGTCAGACCACAAAGTTTCTTCAACAGAATTAAGCACATTAAAATGTAGAAAGTGAAACTGGCTCTATTTTATAGAACATCACTGTATATATGTATGTTTTTAAAACACACGTTATGTATAGTTCATATTTTTTTTTTTAAACAATTTCAGGAAAAAGTCATGTTCGATTCATAATATTTATGAAAAATTCATGGAATATAAGTGCTATTTTTTTCTGTGCACCATTTTATCAAATTTTTTGTTAACTTAAAGGTAAAATTAGTTTTTAATTTCCGTGCTGTTAAGAAACTGCTGATGCATTTTGATAAATAAAAATATGTACATGGAACTAGCTTTTCTGTCCCGTTCGGTTCTGTGGTGGACGAACCTGTTAAAAACAAAACTTTGATAACGTTCTTAAGTAAAAGCAAGATACTGTTGATGATCTGTCAACAAAAAAGTATATATTATTATATATTAGAAAAATAAGCAATGGAAAAAATAAAACTGAATATATACCTTTCAAAGAAAAGTAATAATGAATTTACAGAACGGAAAATAACAGCACGGCAACGGAAAGTGAAAAGTAATGAGGCGTTAACACAACTTTATTTTTTAAGTAATTTTTATGCAAATTATCAGATTTTCATTTTTAGCGAAAGAAATTCTGTTAATTTATTGAAATGTGTTTGCTTAAATAACTCCAATAAAGATTTGCAAATAGTGCTGATGACGGACGTGGCTGTCTGCAAAACGCTTTCCATTCTGCTAGCGTCTAAAATTAAAAATTTCTCATTTTTTCCTTAAAATTAATCACCTAATTTGTAATTAGTTTTCTTCCAACTTAGAGAGAATATAACGAACTTAAACCTTATTTCAAAAATTAATTTATATGATTTCAATAAAAATTAATAATGTTTACTAATGTTTTTCTACAAATTTTTTTCAGTGTAAATATCATAACAAAGTTGTTTTTATCATTTATTAAATATTTTCAGCTGGGTATAAAATTTATTTACGAGAATACTCAATTGCAATCAGTTTGTTAAAACATAAAACCATTTGTCATTAACAAACCTGACAAGCTTTTACAACTTTTACATGCACATGCTTACACGCCTGTGAACATATCTGCGTATTTACGAATAACAAATTTTATGAGTATACATTTTTATGTTAAATGAAAACTTTATTTAAAATCGTAAATACAAATAATGATATTTAAATCGGTTATTCCATTAATTTTAAGCAAAGTGGTGAGACATTTTTTATTTAATACTTGTTATATGTTAAAAAAAAGCATTCTCGAAAATATGTGTGATTCTTAGGAATTTTTCCATATTTATAATTAGACTAAATTCGACTTATAGTAATGTAGAGTAATCTTTTAATGTTTATAAAAAGTATGTATTTATTAAAAAAAAAAAAAAAAACAAAATATGAAAAGTAAATAAGATGTAAATATGAATATAATAAAAAAAGGAATAATAATACACTGCTTCTCCGTCTTCTGATGCACTTCGTTTGCCGTCTCGTCTTCAACTAACTTCTTGTTGATCATGCATGATGTGTAGTTATGATGTGTAGTTAGTTTGCAAATTCTTTCTCTCCCACAGTAGTTTGCTAATCTTTGCTGTTTTTGGAATTTTCATATTTTTTGGTTGATTTTTAACGAGCTTTTTCAACTATAAGATGGGCAAATAATTTTATTGCAGCCACATCTGTGCCATATGAAACGTTTTTTTCTATTGTCATCACGTTAAAATTAAAATGATGAATTTTTTTATTTAACTAATCCAAATTCGTGCATCTAGCCAAATAATCTAATTAAATATTTTTTTTGTCGAACTACAAAATAAAATGTTGGTCCAATCCAGTCGGCCTTAAAAACGCTTCTCATTGACTACTTTAGAGAGCTGAGTTTTACGTTCTGTTTTTAAAGTCAATTTAATTTTTTTATTATGTCCTTTAGAAATGCTTCATAAAAAGTAACAACATTTGGCCTCGCAAACCTTTGCAGGTGCTATTTTGAAAATCTCTAGGTTCGGATTACATTTCTGATGATGGGGCTTATGCAATTTTCTTATAGACTTTATCCTCAACTTTCACATCTTTTTATACTTTTGCTGTCTTTTTTTTAATAATATAAATTTGTAGGGAGGAAAATACAAGAGATTAGCTTAGACTAGTGACACCGATAATGTCAACGGCAGGCGGCTAAATGCCATGATTACTATTCATCTGAGCCCCGATTTAAACTGAATGTTTGCATCGAGCTGATTACACTGTTCTCCCTGAACATAAATATGTGGAGTATAGTGATATTACCTCGTTAAACTCAAATTCGCTTTCAGCTTTCGCGTATCATGATGTACAGTTTTTTGTTTTATGGGTATGGCTAGTAATTTCCCGTAAACAAGGCGACCATGTTAACTTATATCTAAACAACTCTTTAACGTATTGTTCGATTAGAATAATTGAAACACCAAGGGATGCGGGATAAAACTACCTTTAAGTCAATTTTACATATTTTTTTTTCTTTTCAACTGTTTCGGAGTTATCCATAAATTGGTGGCGAAAAAATATTTTTAATGAAAAAATATTTTTTTTTTTTTTGTTTTCAAAAATTTGGAAAAAACTTAAGTCGGTAAATATTTTACATTTCTGTTCTTATTTGGACAGCAAGGAA
The DNA here is from genome assembly GCA_949628195.1 of Phasia obesa. NCBI lineage: Eukaryota > Metazoa > Arthropoda > Insecta > Diptera > Tachinidae > Phasia > Phasia obesa. The sequence continues at coordinate 79,993,354 of OX451218.1, forward strand.
TAGGAATAAATGATGAAAATGCATATGCACAAATGTTGATTTTATTCACAATTAAGTGCAGGACAAACATTATGTAACACATTAAGATTATTAAATATTGCAATAAAACCACATAACAAGGTTTATGCTCTCGACTTTTTTTGCCGACCATTGTTATCACAATAACTACATATCTAATATTTTTATTTTATTTTAATAAGAATATCTCGAAAACTAAACGTGATAGAAAAAATTTATAAAAAGATTTGGATTTAGCACATTGGATCCATCACATAATATCACATCCATCAAGCTCCCGACTTTTTTTATTTTTTGCCCACCAGTGTTATTAGAAAATTGTTATATGTAACGTCAGCATCATATTTCAAACCTAAATGAACTACTTTGTGATTGCATAACATTAGGAAATATTACAAACATCATACGTTAAGATATTTCAACTTAAACATAGACAACTCAGCGACAAGTAACACTCTTAAAAATAAGAGTTAGAGAAAATGCTGTAAATACAAACAAGTTAAAAAAAGTACTACAGGAATTTTAAATCATGCATATTAATGAGTGTTGAAAATGACAAGGTTAAATGTCAGTTAAGAACCCCAAAAAAAGTACAAAATTTATTTTGATATTATTTTGTAGGTAAAATTTGTTTTTAAAGATGCCTTTAAATAAATAATACCCACCACGTGGCTTGAAGTTTAAAAATAATATTTCACCTCTTTTTTGTTCGTTTAAATTCTTCTTTTGTTTAGAATCAGATACATGTGATTTACTGCATAAATAATAATTTGCTACCTTTTCTAAAAGGAAAAAAACACAATCACACGCACACAAACCCTTTCCCACCTCTTTTGTTGATAATTTTAATTGTTACTGAAATAAATTTCAGAAGAGGGTAGTTTCAAAGCTTTCGAAGGTAGGAACCATATTTAACCCTTTCGCCCCTACTGGGATCATATATCCCAGCAGTGTTCCTTACATAATAACTTTTTTTTTAGCTTTTATATTCTTAAACCTAATATATCCCAATAATGTTTGAAGTGTTATCTGTGTTGTAATTACAAAAATCTGTGTTGAATTATACTGGTAGGTTAGTTATGTGCATTTTTTTTATGTGAGAGCACGTGTTTTTCGCAGATCTTCTTGTACTTTTATTAATAAAGTCCCCGTTTTTGTGTTTTTATTTGTAATTCTATATAATAATAAAAGGTAAGTACCGGAATATGGGTTTTAACTTTTTGCAGCAAGATAATTGTCCAACAGTAAAAAGTAAAATGGGGTTTTCTTGAAATGGGACATATTATCCCAATAAGATTTCAAGTGGGATTTATTATCCCAATATAACTTCACAACTACTAATTTTGTGTTAGAATATGGCAAGAAAGAGAATGTCGTATAACCAAATAACGGAGATGATGTTAGAAGACGATGAAACCGAATATGATGGTACCGACTCAGTGATTCTGGATCCAATTGTTCTCCGCCAGATGATTAAGTAGATGATAATGTAATAGAATCAAGCGATGAATCCGTGGATAAAGATGCCGCTTGTGCTGCTGTTGCACTTGGTAGTGCCGTTACTGTAGATGGCGAGATTGCTGATCTTTCACTTGGTGCTGTTGTTGCTCCTGATGCAGCTACTACACTTGCTACTTGCGAGTGGTCTATTTTTAACGAAAACAATACATTTGTGCCTAAACATACAATGCCCATGGAAAGGGAGCCAGAGATATTATTGAATTTCACTCCTTCGGTTGAATATGATATTTTTAGAAAATTTTTCCCAAAGAGTTTGTACATTTGAATTGCCCAATGCACTAATCAAAGGTTGACGAAGCTAAACAGGGTAAAAGGTTCGACACGACATTTGACAGATGAATATGAAATTATGACTTTCATTGGAGTGTCCTTAATTATGCACTACAACCACGTTCCGGCTGTAGCTGATTATTGGAGTAAAAACCTTTCTTTGGGCAATGAATCTATAAAAAAGAGCATATCTCGTGACCGATACACTAACCTTTCATCGATGATATATTTCAATGACATAGAAAAACCGATTGGAGCTCCAAAAGACTATTATATGTCTGAAGTTGTAGCTTGTGTTAAAAAAACGTTTTCTGAGGCACGAAGCGAAAGTCCTTTCCAGTCAATAGATGAGTGTATGACGAAATTCAAGGACCGTTCCGTGCTAAAGCAGTATATGCCAATGAAGCCCATAAATCGTGGAGTGAAAATGTGGATGCGGTGTGATGCTAAGACCGGATATACGTATGACCTAAATATTTATACTGGAAAGGAAACCAATTCTGAGGTCTCCGGCACTCTTGGCGAAAGAGTAATTCTCAATTTAACAGCTACGATTCGAAATAACGACGTTGCAGTTATTTTCGTCAGATTTTTCACGTCAGTCTCATTGCTAAGGAACATTCCATTTACAGCGTTCGGAACGTATATGAGAAATCGGAAAGCAACACCTGTTTTCGAAGGACGCTTGGATCGTGGACAAAGTCAATTTCAAGTGGGTGCTAATGGTTTATCAGCTGCAAGATGGATGGACTCCAAGGAAGTACTGTGCATGTCAAATTGCCACATGCCACATTTAGTTCAGGTGCTGAGAAAACAAAAGGATGGCACAAGAAAGCAAGTGGACTGCCCTTTGGTCATAAGTGACTATAATCGGATGATGGGAGGGGTCGATCTCGCGGACCAAAAACACAAGTTTACGACATGAATAGAAAATCCAGAAAGTGGTGGAAGAAGGTGTTTTTTAAAATCCTAATGCTTTGTGTAGTAAACGCGTGGATTGTATATATGGAGCATCATCACCGTAAGATGCCATTAATTCAATTCATAGTTCCATTGGCTGAAATGCTTATATCGGAAGGAGTGAAACACAAAGCACTCAAAACACGTCGAGCAGGTGGCAGACCATCTAAGCGGAAGAATACAGAGCTTTTGAATATTGGCGAGCATTTACCCATTGAAAGCAAATCTCGACGTCGTTGCGTTCGCTGCACTTCCATAAAGAAAGAGACAAGAACCAAATTCGTGTGCTCAGGATGTAACAATGCTCTATGTCCTTCCTGTTTTGCCCCATTTCACAAATAAAAACATTATTTTTGATATGTTTACATTGAATTTTATTATTTGTTTTTGGTTTATTTATTATTTATTTATTTTTTATATTCCTTTATTTTTGTAAGCTTTGAATTTTTAATTTTGTCTTTGTTTTTTTTTCATATAAATAAAAAAGAAAATATATATTGGTCGAGTCAGTTTTTGCTATTTTTATGTTTATTGGGACATATTGTCCCACCGTAAAACCTTATTGGGATTATATATCCCAGGATAACTGTAAGGATCTCAGATTTCCCACGTATCCCCAACATCTTATATTTTTGCTTTATAACTATATATGCCGTCAAAATTTAAAAAAACCTATCAGATTTTGAGAAAAAACTCAGGGGTGAAAGGGTTAAGGTTTGTAGCCAAAAAGAAAGAATTAAATTTCCAGCAATTCCATTGTTAAACACACAATTAAATAAGTGTTTTGTTAAAGTCTGCTGAATAATAAAAGGGCTACATTTGTAAAAATGTGATTTTCCTTTCCTTTTTGGCTGCTACCATTCTTATTCTGAATATTATTTGTATAGAGATTTATTTTTTAACGTTTTTTATATTTATTTTCTAAGTAGATGTTAGTGTTTGTTGTTACATGTATACATGTGTTTAAATTCATGTATGCATGTGGTTTCATAATAATAACTAATTATCAACTAATTGTGCAGGCTATAAATTTTTAAAAGCCACTTATGTTAATGATACGCATTTATTATTAAAATTTCAGACTAAAAATGGTTTTTGTTAAGGGTAAATTTTATTTTTTGCATTTATTTTGTAGATATTTTATGTGTACCAACCACATTTATAGGGTTAGTTACTTTTGTGTCAATGTACCAGTGCACAGTGGGGCAGAATCCAAATATTTTGGAAATAACAGAGCCGTTTGTAAATGGATTGGCGCTTGATGCAAAATTTGACATGAGCATCGAAGAGGAGTATCTGAGCTTAAGTTTTGACACTCAGCACCATCGACTTCCCAGCGATGGCGGTATGTGATCTCAAAGTTGGTTACCTCTTAACTGAAAATTCTTTTAGAGCTTGGCATTTCTTCAATTTGCTGAAAATTCTAATCAATATTATGAAAAAATGCTCATGGTACCGAAAAATCAAAAATTGCTTATTATACCTTAGACTAAAGCATCATTTTGTAGCTACAAACTAGACCTTTAAGACCATGTATATTTTTTTAAAGCGAAACAAAAAGTATCCTTACAATATATTGTTCGACTTATTTTTAGTGCTTCAGTTATGGTTAATGTATTTACTTTATTTAAAGGGTTTCATCCCTAAAAAAATATGCCGCCTTAAAGTATCTATATCGGTAAAATTTCGTACTTTCACTGCTTTTTTCAACTTTCTCTTGGAAATAAGATATTTTTGCGCGAAAAATTTATCGTACATTGGAATCAATATACTAAGGTACTCACTCATAAAATTTTGTCATAATCCATTCAGTAGTTTTTAAGTGATGCGAACGCAGACAGAAAGAAAGAAATTAAATGTATAGATATGTATCTTTAAAACAGTTAACATTTAAAATCTAAATTATAATTAATTAACATCAGCCAGTGCAGGGTAAATATATGTACATATATGGTCGTGGTAGCAGTTACCATTTTGAATATATGTATCTGCCTGAAGGATGGCCAAAACAGTGTCGTTCAGGCTCGAATAGTGTTCAAAGAGCTGGCGGGAAGGCCAGTAAGGGGCTCAGATAAAATTCAAATACCTCAAACCCGATAGCTGCATTAGTGACAGTTCATGAAAACTTCAAGTAATATCTAGCAATGATGCAAATCAAAAAAGATGATACTTGCAGACTAGGCCTGAAAGACGCTTAAAGGGAAGCGCACGTTTTCTGCAATCCAGAACTGACTAGCATTAGACTTAGGACCAATTACAAATCGGCTGCATATAATCATTGAAAATGAAAGGGTTCGAAAAGAAACCCATTAAGGAAGCGATCTGCATCGAGATCCACTTTACATTAACAATAATCTGTCATATAGGGTGACAGAGGGTTTAGGTGCGTTTCGAGCTCCTTTACTTATGTTAACGCAAGTTTCGCGATTTCTGTTTCAAGTTAAGATCTTTGTTAATGTTCGAATTTTTAATATTATAAAGATCCGTTGTAATCATTCTTGAAATCTTATTTTGGCTTCCTTTCAATTTTTTGTAACACTTTAAAATTTTTATAAAAAAAACAACAGGTGCACGCAAGTCTAGAAGAAGTATCCTAGACTATCATTTGAAGGCGTTGATATACCGATTCCAACCAAAGATTCCAGATGTTTTCATTAAATAAAGTTTTAAGTCTTTATAACGAGGTTATATAAAAGCGCCGTTTTGTTAATCACATCCTACCATCAGCATCAGTTTTGGACTTACATGGGCATTACTGCATTATTTAAATAATGCAGTAAAATTTGGATTTTACTGTTTACTGAAACAAATGCAGTAACCAGTAAAAATTTACTGGTTACTGTAATTTTTTCAGTAAATTTTTACTGGTTACTGCATTTTTTTCAGTAACCAGTAAACTTTTACTGCTTTAAAAATATACTGCAGTATGCCCAAGTATGGTATTGGATAAGCTCTATGTATAATTTAACATTTTATAATGTTTTCTTCTCCCTTAACACAGCAGTGACCCGGAACCCATCATGACCTGACTCTATTATTGTCCATGAGCAAATAATAGAGCCTTTGTTCATTCGCCTAATAAGTTTGATTTGACACTGTGTTTATTAGATACTTTGTCCTCAAATCCGCTAGTATATCTGCTTACAACACACTATATTAATTTGGAAACCTGTGGAACTTGTAAAATTGCCCATCGTACGTTTTAACAGATTGCATCTAAGCATCCCTGTTCGGAATTTAAATTGCCCACACAGCATTTTAAGCACTTAAATTCGGTAAAAAAAAACAATTTTAAGAAAATACAATAGAATTTTCATAAATCATATAACACGATTTATCGTTTGTTATTTAATAAAAATATAAATTTAGAATTATACTTAACATAATTTATGTTTTGAAATATTTTTATTATTTTTTTCATTTCAGGTGATATTAAAAAAAATTTACCAAACAATTGAATTGCATTTCAATTAAATTAATAAATAATTTGATTGCATTTTGCTTATCTAAGTAAGAACAAAAAATATTATTTTCATTTAGAAATAAACTATAAATTAAATAAGATATTCAAAATTTAAAAATTTTAACGTTACTTTAGTGTTTAAAAAGTGCCTGAGAATTTAAAATTACACAGAAACTAAGAGATGTCAGATACTATATGTATGTATATACCTTACCAACAATGTAATTCCACAAAGTAAAAATACAAATCAAATACAAATTTTATTCAATTGGCTATTTGGCAGTAATTAATTCATATTTTGTCAGCGCCATCTGTGTTTAAAATAAACCACTTTAAAAAATTAAGGGAACCGTAATAATCAGTTAACACAGCACCATCTGTATTTCAAATATCCTACTTTCAAAAATTAAAGTAGTACTTTTATACCGGAAAGCGTACTTTCACAGATTTTTCATCACTTTCTCTTGCCGAAAAAAGTATCCTATATTAGGATCAGGATACTTAGGTAACACCTCAAAAATTTTTGTTAAAATCCATTCCAATCCAAATCTTTGCAGTGATGCGAACTCAAAAGAAAAGCAGACAGACGGACAGTTGGGCCATAAACAAATAAACAGAAAGTTGCTTTCATTGCCATCCATAGGTTAGCTGGAGCAGCAACAAATATAAAGACGTTAAGAATAAAGAAAAGCACTTATATAAGAGGGAAGCCTTACGTAGTGGCAGACTTCGATGTAACCAACAGATATTGGAATACAATTTCTCGTATTCTATTATCTTAGTTTGGGTTGTTAAATAGATCATGCGTACAACTAAGCACTACCCAAAGTGGATAGATACGATGAACGATGAAGAAGTCTAAATGTCTAAATAAATGTTTTTCACTTTTTTTTTCTAAAGTAACCACCAAATAGTTAGAGATAATAAATAAAATTCTTCATCATTAAAAAAATATCTTATTTGAAAGCCCTGAGAAATATTATTTTTTTTTTTTTTTTGTTTTTTGGAGGAAGTGATAGAACTAAGAAAACTTAGGACTATTCTGATGAACAGATGCGTAAATTGTAAATGAAAGAAAATTAGTTAATAATAATTTATCATTAAGAACGAAAAATGTATATTTAAATATGAATGCTTGATTAGTAAGAAATTAGTAGATTAATTTTTTTTTTTTGGCAATATGGGATGTCTTTAACTATAATAAACAAATCAGACGCTAAAATGTTCACCATAAATATTTAGAATACTCTACTAGTCAATTGGATAAAAAATGAAAGGAAAACACAACAGTAACCCCGTCATTGTTGTAATTTCCTGTGGCAAGAAAATTTAAAAAAATCGAAAATTGGAGGGAAATTCATTGGTCTCTTTGAGCTTTTTTCTATGCTTATTTTATTTATCATTTTTAAAGATTTTAACAATGTTTTTTGATTGATTTTACAATTTATTTATTACTAAATCAGTCAAGTGCGAGTCAGATTCACAGACCGAAGGATACGTGCTGAAATATCAATATATAACTTTAAAAGTGCAAGATTTATATTTTCTCGCGTCTTTTAAGAGGCATCCTTTAATTTTATCCATTTTTTTAATTAGTAATAATTACACACAATAAATTATTGTAATCTAGCAATATAGAAAACTAACTTACATTCTTTTTTAACGTTTATATTTTGCTAGTGTATTTTACCCGACGTTGCCTGGGTCCACCCTTAGAGCCCTTCTAAGTGCTTGCGAAAGGATAAAATTTTTCGGTTGTGTCCACTCTGTAGGTTCACTGTGTAAGAGAAACAATTATAGTTTCGCGACAAAGCAGTTGCATACATCTCAACAACAGCATCACATATCGGATTCAACCAATCGAGGAGGAGACTAAGGAAACGCAAAGAAAAAATTAAAACATGCATATGATACAATGCAGGTGTATAGCAAGTGAAAAGTCGAATGATCAGCGCACAAATAAAACGACGATCGAAGCAACGACTGAAAAGGTTCACCTCAACATTCCAATTAGAAAGACCAAATGTCATTATACACATAAGACATTACGATACATGGTTTTGTAACTTTTCAACAAATAATCATAATATGGAAAATAGAGGGCATTTTGTTGATATTTGTATGGGAATATATAGGAAAATGTTAATGCCATATGCCGGAACCACTAGGCCGATTTTGTGCAAACTTCACACGAAACATCTATAGACCATCCCCAACATACCCTAAATTTTTGGCTAAAATCGGTCGACCCGTTTCCGCAGTAAGTGGTGACATCAAGTGTACACTTCTTTTTTTATATATAGATTAGTGAAATAAATATGTACGATAAACTTGAATATTAATTTAAAACTAGTATCAGAAATATTTTTTTAGAGATCAGATCCAAAGATTTTTCCCCCCAAGGGTTTTATGCGGGACAATCTTCGAGAATATGTGTAACATATAAAGAGGTGTTGCAGAATATGCAGTTTGGGACAGATTTTTTTTCTAAAAGATGTCTGTGTGAGGCGCACTATTATAGTTGCTTTTCTTCTGAAACTTTTAAAACTGTTGTTTGACAATAAAGTGCAAATATAATTTAAAGTATTAATCAATCGAAACTTACTATTTAACATTATCTATTTAACATTATTGAAACTACATACTGAAAAAGTTTTCAATTAAATTTTAATTTTTTTTTTTCTTATCTTTACAGATTTTACAACAGGCTGTAAGGAGTCCACTACGGCATATGTTGTAAAAGAAAAAAATGAAACTAAAGACATTGTTTAAACTATGAATAAAACATTTTACAGGAATGACATTATTTTGGTAGTTAATAAATCAAAAACAGTTGCCAGTAAAACTACAACCACTATAAAACCAAGGATAACATATAACCAAAAGATACCCACCTATACAACAGCAACCACACACCATATAACTAAAACGTACCATTGGCAATACTATCGAATACTATTGCTACCACTACACCAAAAAAAAATGTATAAATTTTTAACGTATAAAACATAACCACATTAATATTATTAGCAACTGGAAAAACGGAATCAGAGTGTAACTGGGCAGAAACATTATTTGCCAGCACGCCTTCTATGACTACAGCTGATAACAGCAGCAATACCAATAGGCTTAACACAATTGATGGTAGCAGAAGGGAAGAAGGAAACGTAAAGAAGATATTACACATACTCGTTGAGACATCATAATGTCCAGCCATTCGGGTACCATTGGCCGCAAACGTGGTGGCAGCGGTAGTGGCGGAAGTGAATATTATTTTAATGGAGGCGAACATGGCATGCGACGGCAACGTTCAGCTGAATGGCACAGCAGACATGCCTACAATAGCAGCAGTGAGGATGAATATCAGAATACGGGTCAAGCATCAGCATTCGATACGCAATTGCTGGCACAGCTGTTATTGCAAAGTCAGCAATTGGCAAGTAAGTCATTTAATCCTTAAGTTTAGTTGTGTATCGCCTTTTTAAGCCACTTTTAGCCATGATACGTAAAATACGAAAGTTCTTGGACGTTTTATAAATGAATAAAAACTAGATATATTTTTGTAAAATGTTAAATGGCAAAATCAACGAAAACTAGTTAATAAAGAATTACAGATCACAGTCGACTATCTAGACGAACTAAAAAAACTATAATATTTTAAACCTTTAAAAATTTGTAAAATAAATACAAAAATGTATTTAATTATGTACATATATACATACATCATGAAATATGAGAAAAAGTTTTTTTAATTCATACTTCAACATTCTTCGTAACTATTCACTTTGGGTAGTACTATGTTGTAAATATCATACATACATCATACATTTTGCGAACCAAATTCAAATAATAGAATACGAGAATTATTATTCCAATCAATAATTCTCCCCTCTTGTTCGTGCATTTTTTTTTTTTTTTTTAATTTACCACCTGTATATCTATTTATTAAATACACAGTTCAAGACATACTGCAATAGTTTTTTATCCGAATATTTTATGGTTCCAAAAATTTGGCGATATTTTTTATTACTATTGCCGCTTTTTAACCGACTTCAAAAAAAGAAGGAGGTTATCACTTCGTCTGAATGTTGCTTTTTTTCATGTTTGTGCCTGCAGAACTCATGCATTTCTGAACCGATTTTAAAACTTTTCTCTTTATTAGAAATGAAAAGCTTACAGATTGGTCCCATTTTAAAAGAAGTTCAGAATTTTGAAAATTAAAGGGTTTCCCCATACAACATACGTGTTTTTTACGTGTATTATGAACCGTAAAAGGCACCCTTTTAAAATTTTAAAAAACTGCATATCACTATAGCTGCTAATAACAGAAATTATTAAAAAAATAAACTTAAAAATTAAAGGGTGTCCCCATATATGACGTCAATTTAAATATTTGAACCATTGTAGACAATCACTTGAAAATTGGACAGAATGTCCAATATTTATAATCAGAAATTAAATATTTATAATTAGAAGTTAAAGGGTGTGCCTATAGTTGATTTAATTTGATGTATATTGCCAAACTTTTGAACCGTAACAGAGAGACGGTTGAAATTTACAAAGAACCTATATATTTAAGTCCTTTATAACATCAAGTATATAATTTAAATTTGGAAACTAAAGGGTGTCCCCATAATTGATATAATTTAACCTATCTAGCCCTATCTTTTGAACCGTTATAGACAAACACTTGAAAATTAGACAGAATCTCCACTACTATGTCCCGTATGATAACCTTTATAAATATTTAAAATTTTAAAGGGTGTCTTAATAGTTGATGTAAATTGATGCATATGGCCAAACTTTTGAACCATTTTAGACAGACATTTGAAATTAACAAAGAATCTGTCCTTTAAAATAAATGTTTAATTTCAAATTGTACATTAGAGGGTGTCCCCTAGGTGATATTGTTTAAACTATATGGCCATATATTTGGAACCGTTACTTTTTATTACTGTGTCAGTAATAATAACTGTAAAAAAATAAAGGTTGTCCTCATATCTGACGTAATTTGTCGTTATTGATAGACATTTGAATGTACAGAACGTATATTACTTGTCCGTTACAAGTATAGAAGTATTTGATTTAAATACTACTTCTTACAGATTACTTCCTTTTAAATTTTTAGTTTAAAATTGATGCACATATATTTGTTTTGTAGTCGGTTTTTTTTTGCAAGAATTATAATATAAAATAATAAAGATGGTCCTCATACAACAAACAAGTGTTTTATTTATATGAAATATAAAAGTAGTCAAAATCTTCAATACCATGTCAGCGTAAAAGTAAAGCTGCAAAACAATCGATAGTACTATGCATAGTATCGATAGTTCTTGTTTTGGCTCACTATCGATAGTTTTCTTTCAATATCGATACAATCGTCAAATTTTAAATAGAAATACGAATTGATTAACTTTAGTCAACTTCAAATTTGTACCAACTTATTCGACGCAGAATGTTGGCTGTTTGTAAACTCGTTTAGTTATGTATTAATGTAGAAATAAAAATAAAGTAAATAATACCTGCTTTATGTAATGTTAAAGTAAGTCATTACAAATAATGACTGTCACGTTAGTTAAATAATTTAACTGGTAATAAGTATTAGAGAACTTCAGCTATCTAAATTCGGCGGCTAACTGTCGCTTAGTAGTCTCCATTCTCTTTACAAGCTACAGATAAAGCTACAATTTATAGCAAGTAAACAACAAAATATAGTTATTAATTTTTTAAATAATAGTCCTATTCACAATCTTGTGCATTTGATACTACAAGTTTATACAATTTATGAATTGTGAACGGTTTTTTATTTCAGATTGCAATACTTGTTGCAAAACATTAATCTTCATATTGGAATTTTGACTTCAATAAACGCTTTGTTAAAGGAGGGACGCAGTTTGCCCAAAATGCCACTGTTATCTAGTATTAGAATGCTTGCCGAAAATTAGACATTTGTACGCTATTGGATAACAGTTAACGAGAACAGAGTTGCATAGAAAACTAGCGGGCCCGTTGCCTGCTTCGCACGGCAAAACAAAATAAGAAAAGAAACACACTTGTTTTTAATAAAGTTGGTTTTGTTCCCTATTATTCAACTTTTAATTCTAGTTTCTTACAATCTTAGACTATGTATCACTTAAACTATCTTAGAGCTCTTTTGTAGACAACATTTTTGGTTTTGCCATGAGTTGTTGTGTAGATAAAGAGAACTGAAGGCTTGCCAACACGTGAGCACGAAACATATAACTGGCCGTGTGAAAAGCAAGGATATTCTAAATAAATTGCACACAATTACAACGATTGCCCTTGCGCTTTATTTATTGTAATAGCAAATGCAAGACGTATTGGAAACTGTAGTATTTCGAATTCAAAAGGTAAATCTGATGGAATCATTGGAATTCGTGGAATCAATACATCTTCACCTTTAAACTTCCTCTTTAAAATTGTTGCTTCGATCAAATTGTTCATGACCTCAAAAAATGCGAAGAAATTAATATTTTCAAAAATTGATTATGATAAGATCAATCACCAATGACGTCCAAAGAGAAAAGAGAAATGATAACAAATTGCTATTTGCATCACTCCGTGCAATGCTCTCCAATACACAAACGACCAAAATGTATTCAATACTAATGAATGCTGTATGCGGTACAAAAAATGCCTGCGGCAAAAACATACTCACTTCACATACGCACGGCACACACATGCGTTATCGGATTTTAACCAAACCTCATATAAACCATATATGGGCCCCTGCCTACGTAGTGTATAAGTTTGGTTGAAATCGCACGACGCGTTTATGATAAGTTCGGCAACGTACATATACGGACTTATTTTTATATATATAGATTACTACACTAGAAATAGAAAACGTCATGTGATTATCGATTACAATTTACAAAAGGTCAAGGAATTATCAATAATAACTCTTGGTAGAGTCAAAATTTGACTTTTTATCATGTCCATATGGGTGCATTTTTAAGATATTATCTCCTTTTTATGACTTTATTTTAATTACCACCTATACTTACATATAGGTGGTAAAATTTTGCAGCTCTAATTCTCAGAGTTTAGTGTATTAGCAGTAAAACCCAATTTACTCTACTACCGTAAATGTAGAAGCCATACAAATGATAAAATAAGTTGTTGAATTGTGTGTAGCGCATCGTAAGACCCAACGAGTGAAAGGAACAAGAAATATTGCTCGGGCCATTATCGAGATTTTAAAACATCGATTTCTGCACTATGTTCTACTCTGATAACTCAAGGTAGCTAGTGTATAAAAAAATCGAACATTAACAAGGGGATCTAAAGCAGTTTTTAAAACGCATCCAAATCCAAGAATCCAGGCCAGTAATATCCTAAATGATCGTGTTTACATCCGACTAAGCAGCAGGAATATTGCTTATTTTTAAATGGTCCACAAATGGCAACTGCAACCATTTGGCTAACTCCGCACAGTGGGGCAGAATCAAAATATTTTGGAAATAACGACTAAGCTGATTGATCCAAAATTTTCCATTAGCATAGCAGAGGAGTATCTCAGCTTAAGTTTTGATGGTGGGCACCATCCCCTGGCAAGGGGTGACGGTATGTGATCTCAAAATTGGGGAACTCTTTGTCAATTTTTATTTGATTTTTAAAAATTATTATAGGACTTAAAGGTCTACTTAATACCCATAAAATGGTGGTTTATTCTATAAACTGTTTTATAGTGATTGAGTTATGAGCATTTTAAAATTAAAATTCTTGATTTTTCGATACCCTGTTTCAATATTTTCAAAATAAATTAAAAAATTTAAAAATTTTTTTAAATTTTTTTTCCCATAGTTAGAGAGCAAAATTTTCCATATTGTGGAAAAATTTCAAGATTATATCGATTTTCAATTACAAATTCCAAAATTATTGAATATTTGTTTATTTTAGCCTAAAAATGGCTGTCAATCTTATTTTTTTAATAAAAATAATAAATAAAAAGTTGATAACTTTTTATAAGCTAACAATATGTACGTACGTTTAAACCAAATTTTGTGTAAAATTGATCAACTTTGTAGAAGATGGAGGTCCTTCAATTTGACCTATTTTACATCGAAATTTTGACATTAGCCTATATGTTCTAAAATCCCAAAGCTGGGATCGGAAAAAGAACACTACCGTAATAAAGCTATATATACTCCCAACTATTGCATGACCCCTACTCCATATGTGGACCTTATGGAAAAAGACTCAAAAATTTCAATTTTGGGATTTTTGGCAATTATTTTTTGGGAATTGTGGGATTTCCTTTGCTATGCCAAATTTTGGATGAATCAGCCTAGCCATTTACAAATGGCTGAGGTATTTCCAAAATATTTTGATTCTGCCCAAAATTATAATAAACAGTAAACAAGAATATGAAAAAATATAGCTGGCCAGACTTTCAAACCTCAGAGAGTCAGATTGCTCTAGGTGAAGTCTTGAAGATCTATATTGAAGCAAAACGTACTTTTTTTTATCCAGACAGAATATGACTACAAAAAAAAAACTAATGTGTTGTTTATGTAACCCAATTGAAAAAATCGTCCAGGAAATTTGTATGAAAAGCACTAAATTTTTTCTAGACTTTTTGTTCAATTGGGTTACATAAACAGCACATAATTCTATTGAAATATCGATCGATACTGAAAACTTTAATTTGCCTCTGTTGTTTGGCAAGCCATAATTCAAAACCCCATATAAGAAACACAAATATGATTCACTTTAGATGGCAGTCGTTAGATTGGTATAATTTTGTTTCTTATTTTTGTTAATTAATTTTAGTTTTATTTAATTTAATTTATTTTTCCAATAAAGAAATCATATAAAAAAGTCTCATAAGCTTACTTAAGTAAAATAACACCCAATCCAATAAAGAGCATTACTTTTCACTCACTTTTTTCATGCCGCAACTATTTGTCTTACTGCAATCCCTTTTATTGCCACAAAGTATATGCCCGCAATAAATTGTAGGGCATATCACCAGAAGGGTACTAACTTACCATTAGTAATAACATTTTCTTTGTTATCAATACCATTTTAACTGGCCTGGCGAACTGGTGCTGGTTTTTATGTTTTTCGTTACGTGTCCTTGTACCTCAAATAAATAAAAATTGGATTTATACTTTATATTTTAAACCAAAAAAAAATAAAAATAAATGTGCAGAATTGTAGATATAGAGAGACAAATTTTTTCTCCGTTATTTTTTCAATTAGCGATACTATGATAAGAGGATTTCCACTGAGATTAAAGA
Source organism: Phasia obesa (assembly GCA_949628195.1). NCBI lineage: Eukaryota > Metazoa > Arthropoda > Insecta > Diptera > Tachinidae > Phasia > Phasia obesa. The sequence continues at coordinate 80,008,852 of OX451218.1, forward strand.
AGTGATGAGAATAATTTAATTTATTTTTTATATCTATTTTATACAGTCTATATAGCGTTTTTAAATAACTGGCTGCTCTTGGTTTGTGAATAGTGGCACATTGAAAGAGTTCACAGATTTTAAAGTTGAGTTCATTTGCAGTGTTACATGGAAGGGATTTAAACAATTAGTTTATTTTTACGTTTTTTTTTTTTTTGTCTTTAAATCTAAATGAAATTGAAATATAAATTTAAAGAGCTTTTCGTTTATGTAACTTTATATGTTTGCTTCAAAAATGTGAACACGTTATAAAAGTGGGTTGAATTAAATTGTTTTTTTTTTTTTCTGTGGATAGCCATAGATTTTTTTATCACAGATAAAGGAGGTTCATATAAGGACAGAATTATTTTCTACAACTTTAAAGTATTGAATTTTTGAGATATGACTATGTCACATTAAACGAGGCATAATGACTTCTGCGTCCGATTATTTCAAACGAGCACCAGTAAGAGTCAAAGCTTCACCAGCCAAAGATGTCTCAATAGATTTTGCTTAAACATGGAGATCTTTAATATAACTAGAAAAATTATCATTCAATTGTTTAGCTATACATATAATTAAACATTAACTCATTTCCTGTCTGTCTGTCTGCCTTTCTCTTTGTGTTCCCATCACGTAAAAACTACTAGCTGGAATTTAGCAAAATTATGTGAGAATGTGCCTTAGTATTCCGATTCCAATATAAGATATTTTTTTTCTGCAAAAATATTTTATTTCCAAGAGAAAGTGGAGAAAAAAGTGAAGGTAAACCGATTTATTTTATCCGATTTAAATATACCGCATACTTTAAGGCATCTTTTATTTTTGAAAGCAGTATATTTTAAGCACGGTTGCACAACAGATGGCGCTGTTGAATGTATATATAATATCTCCGTTCAAAAAACGCTAAAAACAGAAGACATAGCGCTGTGTGTTATTGATTTGTATAAAAAAATTTGATTTAGCTGCCTATTTGGCAACAAGATCCCGACAATGAACTAAATAAAAGCAAATTTATTCGGTAGATAGAGAACGCCTACTGACTGAAGAAAAAGAATTCAAAGAGGTCATCACAGAGATCTCCTCAACTTAAAAATACTGAACGAATAAGGTAAAACAGCTTCTGCAATCCCGAAAAATAGCAATAAGTTTATATAATAAATAGTTTATTCATTATTTGCATACGCAAATGTCCCTTGCGAAATTCGTGGAGGTGGTGGGTGGTCAGGCTTTAAACTAGAAAAAAATAAGATTGTAATAAAAAATACAGCTGCACCCTATTATTTCAAAAATTCAAAATTTCACAAATACCTGTAGTGCGATTCACTATTCAGTTTTAACGATTCGGGACTCGTTAAAAGAATTTAACAACAAAACTGAAGACTTTGCTTTGCTATTCAGTAATGCTTTTTAATAGCATATGATGTTGTTATAAATCACCTGTTTTTCTTAGCAAGTCAAGTATTGTTAATTTAACTACAACTATTTTTGTGCCATTTACTTTATCAAAAAATTCTAAACAATTAATATTTATAATTAATAAACCATCCATACGTATTTTACTTACCATTTAAGAATTAATTTAAACAATTTTTAGAAATAAAATTAAAAAAAATATATATAAGAAAAATTGGGAAAATTAAATTTTTAGATACCAGCAGGAGCGGAATGCACATTTTCTAGACAGCCACGTCCGTCATCAGCACTCTTGTATCTAATCTACTTAGGGTAGTGTTTTAGTTGTAAGCATCATCTATTTAACCAACCAAACCCAGATAAAGGAATACGAGAAAACTTGTATTCAATTATCAATCGTCAGTTGATGAGAACGAAGTCTACCACTATCTTAAGCTTCCCTCTTGTTGAATATTTTTACTTTTAATATTTACCACCTATATTTTGTTGTTCCTTCAGCTAACCTTCGGTTAGCAATGAAAGTTACGTGTATTATGAAACGTAAAGGGCACCCTTTTAAAATTTTAAAAAACTGCTTATTACTATACCTGCCAATAACAGAAATTAATAAAAAAATAAACTTAAAAATTAAAGGGTGTCCCCATATGTGACGTTAATTTAAATATATGAACCATTTGAGCCATTGTAGACAATCACTTGAAAATTGGACAGAATGTCCAATATTTATAATCAGAAATTAAATATTTATAATTAAAAGTAAAAGGGTGTCCCATTAGTTGATGTAATTTGATGTATATTGCAAAACTTTTGAACCGTAACAGAGAGACGGTTGAAATTTAAAGCTTCAACAAAACACCAACAAACAAACTACGTTTTTATTTTTCCTTACTGTCCTTCAACTATTGGATGGTTTTTTGCCATCACTGAATGCAGACGTAAACTGTGATGAAAAATATACACAAGTTAATTTTGTTCTCGCAAGAGAAAAAATTTACGTTTTGTTTATTTGTTTTACTTCCAACATTCGTTTTTAGTTAACACTAATCTAGTATCAAACCAAAGTTTAGATACAAGAGTGCTGATGACGGACGTGGCTGTCTAGAAAATGTGCATTCCGCACCTGCTGGTGTCTAAAAATTTAATTTTCCCAATTTTTCTTTAATATTATCACCTAATTTGTAATTTAATTAATTCTTTCTTAGAGAGAATAAAAACGAACTTAAGCTTGATTATAAAATTTCATTGTATGTAATACATAAACAGTTCGACTAATAATAATCAAAATTTTCAAAATAAATATTTTTTTTATACGATTTTATTTCATTTAGCACGATTCAAAATTTTTTGAGCTTAAAATTTAAGTTTTGCGAAATATTTTCATATCAAAAATTTAAAGGAATTTCCTTTTTGTGCATACAAGAATTTTTACTTGTTAGAGCAAAATGTGTTAATATTTTGTAAACTATCAATGCATCTCTACAAGAAGACGACGAAAACTACAAATAAAAAACTACAACGTAAGGCCATTTCTTTAGAAAATAAAATTGAAATTTTAGATCACCTTCGAAATGGAGATGGCTCAACATTTCTTAGCAAAATGTTCGGTTTAAACGAAGCTACAGAAAGAACTATAAAAAATTAAAATTCAATTAGGCAATCGTTGATTTCTGAAACAAAACCATCTATTAAGTCTTCCTCATACACTAAATATGCAAATCAACGGTGCAAATACGCATTACCTATATGATTTAGTAAAATAAACATGATTTCTTATTCTTAGAAAAATTCTTGTTTTCCACTAATTTTAATAGGTTTTAGAGATAAGGAACCAATCACCTATTTATGTGTATGATCAATGTCTTTTTTTACAAGATTTTTTTTACACGGATTGTTTTCAGGAAAATCCGTGTAAAAAAAGACATTGATCATACACAAAAAAACAGAATTAGGTGTACATTAGGTGTATGTATTAATAAAATCATTAATAAATAAATAATAAATAATTTTTATTTTAAAATGTAAAAAAATGACATATCCATTTCATACGACATTTCATATTTTTAATCATACTATAATCGTTAATTTAAACATAATATTATAATGTTTAACAATAATATAATATGCTTTCACTACAACAATATAATTTAACCATAATATATTGCTTTTAGATTATGGTTTCCTCAATCATGTTTTTTCTCTGCGTGTAGCCAAATTACCTAACTTTTCAGAGTGCGCAGTTAAATTTAAATTTCAACCGTATTCTGTGTAAAATTGGTGACCTATAGTAGTCAAACTTTCTTTATTTTAAATTATGAGTGTACCACTCTACTTTTCCTAAACTGTCGTTATCTGCGACGTTGCCGCTGGGAACATAGGTTTTTAAATACACACAATCCTCATTTGCCACCTTCAGATAAGATAAGCAAACGTGTCAAATATTTATAGCGGCCTTTGTATATTCTAGCAGTACTATGCAAGGATGTATGCGACAATTTTTGAGAATAAGCTGGTGGTAAGCGATGAGCCATTATTAAGCCTTGCTAGGGTAGAGCATCTAATTAAATATAAAGTACATACAAAACAAAAATTAATAAAAATAACAAAAAAATTTATTAGAAAAACTTTAAGAGAAAACTAAAGCTAAAAAATAAATGATACGATTTTAAAAGTTCTGAAAATTTATTGTAAAGTATTTTCAGTTCAGTGTAATTCTTATTAATAAATAAAATTTTTTTCTTAACATATATATATTTTTTTCTAGTTCTAGTACTTAACATGTCCACTGTTACTACATGTTTGAGTTAACGTTGTAATATATTTTTCGAGGACGGTAGATAACGTCTCTCTTCTTAAGTTTTGTTATGGAACATCAACCAAATCGATTATGTGTCAAAAGATATAGACACAAAAATGCAAGTGCCTTTACTTTCATCACCGGGTTAAATAGCATGTATTTTTTCTCATTGTTGTCCTGAAAGCCAAAAATAAAAATTTTGAATTAGATTTTTCCCAAAGTTATACTAAGAAATTGCCATTTTACCAAAACGGGCTAGTTTAAATTTTTCCACAAATTAAAGTACCATCACTAAACTATGTATATCCATTGTAGCTAATAATATAATCGTTTTCTCTTCCAGGTCTCGATCGGTATAACTCGGATTTTGAAAACGAAGAACACTTGTCCTCGCGACTAAATGAATATCCCTCCTCATCGCATCGTAATGCCTCAATTAACGCTAATGCCAGCCAATCATTTTTACAACCTCTACAACAGGAGATCACTGAGCTCTGTTCTCCGCTGAAACAAATGCCTACTGCCACAACTGTAACAACAACCACGACTGCCAACAATAAATTTTTAAACAATGCCAACTTGGGATTTCCGCCCACAACAACACGTAGTACAAATCCATTTCTTAACTCCAAGTTTGATTCTCAATCAAATTCTGACTCTCTTAGTGATCGCGTTTCGTTTTCGGGTAGTTCGGCTGTATTGGATCGCTTGCAAAGCTCGAATGACTTGATGTCCGGTAACGGTACAGCGCTGCAATCGGTAATAAATAATTCTTTTTTGATACCTGCTAGTTCGGCGGCAAATAATTTAAATCCGAATTCAACGCGTTCACATCGTTCGAAATCCGGTCGTAACGGTGGTAATCGTGTTACAAGTGGTATGACTTCATCTAGTAGTGCTACGTCTTCCAATAGTAATGCTACTTCTAATACTGCTAACAATCGTAATGAACGAGAGAAATTTAAACTACAACAACTGCAAATGGAATTGCGTGAGTATTCAGAATCAAATATTGAAAGCTCAAATGTTTCGATTCTAAATGGTGCTGGTGGCAGTGGTGGCAGTGTTGAAATTAATGAGTTGCATTTGTCGGGTGGTGAAGGTGCAGAACCACCACCAGAACCAGCACCGCCAGAAATTCCACCACGTACACAATCCCTTTTAATGTCACTGCGTAAGCATTCGGAATACAAGCTTAAATATGAGGAAAAAGGCGACCAAAAGCATGAGGAATTTATACCAACAAGTCAACTACAGCAATTGCAACAGCACCAGCAGCAGTCACAAGTTCATCAACAACAGCAGAAGGGTAAGTTAGGAAATTGACAAAAGCTTTTGAAATAAGAAAACATGGGGAATATTTATTAGTAATAAGAGTTGAAAGCTTTTACATACACCTTGCAGCCGTTTTGCCTTAGAATTGTATAACTTTTACTAAACTATGTTTATCAAAAGCTTATACTGTTCCCCGTTATCCTTGAAAGGATATTTTAACAGCCTTATAAAAGCTGAAATAACAAAGAATTTTAATATGTTAAATTTAACATTTTCATATGCGATTTAAACTTTTTTAAATGAAGTTCAAGAAACTACTTATGAAAATAATTCTAATGCTTCGCAAACTTTATGTTATCATTGCCTTAAACCACATTTTAGTTAAAGTACTGTAAAAATAATCCTGACGACTGTAACATTTTCTTTTTTTGATCCAAGAAGCTCATTAAAAGAAAATTTATTTCATAAAGGGATTTTAAGTAAAATTATAATTTTTTGCACCTTACATAGAAAAAACAATGTGTAATTAACAGCTAATAAAATAGAAAAAAATTATAATATATCTTTATGGATTTTCCTTTTTGAAATAAGAAAAACCTTTTTGAAAAATCAAGAAGGAAAATTAGGGTTTTTATTAGGTATTCTTCTTGTTTTTTTTTTCCAAAAGGTTTTCTTCTTGATTTTTGTAGGCTCTATGAAAATAAAAATAACAATGAGTTTTCAAAATAAAATATGAACAAAATTTAATAATTTCTGTATTTTAATAAGTTTATAAAACTTTTTTGGCGTCGCCTTAAAAAATTTTCGCATGTAACTTAGGCTTTTGGGAAATCATACGGCGATATAAACTGTTTTCAGTCAATATAAATTATAAACTGAAAAACTATTTTATATTTTTAAAAATTAATTACATAAATTAAAATACAAAGATACATACATAAGTACATACATACATACATATATTTTATGTTTTAACAACCAAAGTCTCTATGTTGATTTATGTAAATGAAATAACAAGCAAATTAATATAATCAAGAAGATATACTTTAATCAAATCAATAAGGAATATCTTTTTATAATAATCAATTAGGAAGCCTAATAAAATCAATGCAAAATCCCTATTTTATACAATTCAGAAGAAAACCTACTACACCCAAATAGTTTTTCTCTATGAAATATTTTTTTGGTGCCAAAAATGAGTAAAACAATTATGAATGACAAGTTTTCTTATTGATTTAATGAAGTTTCCTTCTTCATAAAATTAAAAAGATTTACTACATGAAGTTAATAAGGAATCCCTTTCGAAATATCCTCTTCTCTTTCTCCTGGCATACCTCTTAGCCTAAAAACATTTTATAGAGAAAATCTTCTTCATTATATTAGGCAATTGTGGCTATTTGAACAAAAAAAAATTTTATTTAATAAAGGGAAAAAGTGTAAAATTATAATTTTTTTTACTTTAATTCGTTTTATTTATGAAAAATTACTCAAAGTAAAGTAATATTAATTACACTAATATTTAGATTCCCAAAATTTTATAAATAACAGCGTAGAGAAATTTGGTTTCTAATTATAAATTCGCAGTGATAATATTCAAAAATCAAAAGAACTTACTAAATGCGAATAAACTCTGATTAAGGCAAAGTCAGACATTTTATCACGACGCTCCAGAAGGACACCAGCGTACGGTTGCCAGATTTTTTTTCTCTCTCCCCTAAAAGCAAATAAAAACCCCTAAAATCAAGCTTTTTAAAAAAAATCCCCCAAAATAATTTTTCTTGATTACATACATAAATAGATTTTTTTCTGTAATTTTCAAAAAATAAAATCCAAATTAATTAATTAAATAAAAAATCCCATAAATTAATCCCAATTTTAACAAAAATCCCCCAAAACCAAAATTTTAGGTCTTTAAGTTTTAATTATATTGAAGTATGTATTATAAATTTACATAGGTATGTGTATATAAATATACCCAATGGTAAAAAGAAGGAGTATGAGGGTCTTCTAGAAGGACTCTCTACTCCTTCTTTTGGTGGCCTTCTGTTTTTTTTTTCTAATTTTAAGCACTTTTAATTTGTTTTTATTTTTAATTGAAGTATTAATATTTTTTTGGATTCGAACCATCAACCTCCAGGCTGATAGACCTTCGCACTGCCAATCAGTCTATCGAAGGATCTCAATTTTAATGAACTTTTGTGTTTTATAAATAAGAATAAGTACACATTCCTACTGCCCTACTAAGAGAAGCGAAGTAGGAACGTTTACTGGATCTTTTAGAAGAAAGAGCCAAGGCCTTCTAAAAGGCCTTCTTTGGAAGGCACAAAAAAATGCGGATTGTATCCTATAGAAGGTCTAAGCGTGTCATAAAAAATCCCCCTAAAAACACCCTAAATAATTTTTTAAATCCCAATTTCATTCCCCTAACAACTTTTAACCCCCAAATGAAAAAAATCTCCTAAATATATGGGAAAATCCCCTAATCTGCCAACCGTGCACCAGTGTAACTCTACACATCAGCAGAGCTGTAACCACAACAAGGATTTATCAATAAAATATTGCAACAAGCAAACAATCGAAGCTTTGGATGAAGTTAACTTTACTCTGCTTTGCGGAAACACCTAATGTTAATTGATTTGGGCAAACATAACTTCACTCTTTGTGCAAAACCATTAAATATAAAAATTTTTAGAAATTTTTTTAAGAGAAGAAACACTCAAGCAATTAATGTCTATATTAACTGTGTTACTTCCATTGAAAAGGTGTAGTAGAAGATAAGGCAGATGGTTAGTTAGTGGGGTAGTAAAGCTTTGCTAATGGCAACACTGCAATTGCACATTATGATTATTGATTATTTTTAGAACAGTGTTGCAAGAGCCTCTGGTGTTATTTATTCGAATTAGTTTGAAGCTAGCGTAGCCAATTTATAATTAATTTACTTCGCCGGCGATTTAGCGCTTTGTAGTAATACCGGCGAAGGAGGGCGCTGTGATATACGTTATAATAAAGAAAATTAAAACATATCAGAAAAATTGTTGTTACCGTGACTGAGTATTGAACTAATGACCATTGCTTAGTAGTCAATGTGCTAACCATTTAAGCACCCTACAGCACCCTTCTTTGAAAGTGCCACACGCTGAGAAAAAATATGGATATGGGGTGGTCACAAGAACCATCATATGTTCTCTGTAACACTATATGGTTACGATGAACAACTTGTAGTTGTTTTAATAATTACTATAGTCACGATAAACAAGTTGTTGCTATTCTTTGATAATTAAATGGTTACTACACTAAAAAATGCAAAATGGTTGGTTTGAATTATACAAATAATGTTTGGTTTTATGAAGTGTTGTGTTTAGACTTTTAAAATTATTAGAATTTAATTTCACAAAAAATAATAATTAAGAATTGAGTCGTTTTCCATATCGAATTCTTAAATGGTGGAACAAGATTAACGTGAGTACCTGCCTACTCGGCCTAACCTCACGGTGGTCTTACCACCGAGTAAAACTTAGGCGTAGACTAGCGCCCCCATTTTTTCGATTGCCACCAATCGCTTTTTGTGTGTGATACAGTCACAATATATAATATGGCAAGCCTTTCCAAGGCAAGCCTAGATCCACATTATAACCTCTTGCTTAGGGGTTTGGAGACTATCCAAACTCCGTCTGTTGAGAATGCAACAGCACACTTGATCGACCTTGCACCATACCTACATAAATCGATCTTAAACCACAACCACCACGTGTACCCCCGAAGGAGACCTCACCAATAACCGGTCACGGAGAGGATAGGCTCTCTGTGCGGCCACCGATTCCCGTGGTACCAGTCCTTTGGGCACTGGTCGGGCCTCGAAGAGGACCCGCAATGTTTATCGCAGACCTTTTCTTCCAGATTTAGGCTCTAGGAACCCTAGCGTCTGATGCCTCTATTTTCCCCGGGTGAACCGCGTCAAAGCATTTGCCATTCCTGCAGTGACAATTGGAACCCCCGGGGGTAATCGAATTCTTAAATAATAAACAAATAACCAATTGCGTTGATTAGTATAAGGTATGTTTACATAAACAATTTATGTTCTTATATTTATACTAGCTGTGCCCGCCATGTCGTGGGCGTCCTGACAATATTTTGCTCGATTTTATAGAGTAGCACCTATAAAAGAAAAATGCAACTAAACTAAGAAGAAATTTATAGCCACACTCAAGTCGTAGTATTCTTACCAAATTCTAAAAATTAACGCAAAAAAAAAATGTAATCACATAAATACCTAAGTATGTATTTCAAAAAATAACCAAATTATTTAACATGTACGTGACAATGGGATCTTTCAAAATTAAACACGCAAATAATTATTTTAATTTAAAAACTCTTTATTCAGCTTTGTATAAATAACTATTATGGACACATACATAACACTTTCTAAGTTATCTACAGTTTCAAATAAATGTATATCAGCTATTTAAGAAAATTCTGTGATTATAGAAAAACAACCGCTCGTTTCTATTTAGTTTTTGCAAGAATGTAATTCCACAAAGTAAAAATGCAAATCAAATACAAATTTTATTCAATTGGCTATTTGGCAGAAAGTAATTCATATTTTGTCAGCGCCATCTGTTTTTAAAATATCCCACTTTCAAAAATTAAACCCATTTGTATTTAAAATATCCCTACTTCCAAAAATTGAAGGTACCCTACTAAGCAGTACTTTTATACCGGAAAGCGTACTCTCACTGTATTTTTTCCACTTTTTCTTGGAAATAGATATTTTTGCGGAAAAAAGTTTCCTATATTTGGATCTGAATACTTAGGTACCTCCTCACAAAATTTTTTTTAAAACCCATCCAGTACATTTTACATTCAGAAAGACATACGGAAATGAGTTACTATTTTATTATATGTATAGATATCTCACTATTTTTATTTAATTTATTTCATAATAATTTTTTTTTTATTTTTCAATATTATTTTTAAGTTAGAAAATAATATGGTTCTAACATAACAATATTATTTTGATATTAATAATAATACCAGAAACTACAAAATTTGTTGGCCAGTTTTATTAAAATTGTAAATATTACAAAAGTGTCGGAACAAGTGTGTAAGCTGTACAGAAAATTAATTTAACTCTGTTAGTTTAAAATTCAGTTGTTAACAGTTCTTTTATAAAAACTGAACTTTTAATATATTTCTTGATTACTGCCAGCAATGTTCTAAAATTGCTAATTGTTGCGGCGCTATGCACAACAAGGAAGTGTATTCACCATCGTCAGGTTAAACCTAAAGGATAGCCACTTACACTATGCAAACTCCATATTCGTACACTATCAGTTTTCTCAAAAACGTTTACCATGTAATAAAATTAATAACTAGAAAGTTTTTATTGTATAATTTTAAACAAAAGGTTTTATTTAACAAAACAAACTAACAAAAAAAATTTCGGTTCAATCCTTTTGAAGGAAATGTCCAAATTCACTCTTTTTAAAAACAAAATTCATATTCGTACACATAAATAATTTTAAAACTAACTTTAATATTTATTAATTTTAGTATTTACATTAAAAAAGCTTGGGAATATACAATTTAAAAAAGTAATATAAATTAATTTATTTTTAAAACGGTTAACGATATTAAGAAAATAATAAATCTGTTTCACACTCTGTCTGTTTTACAGTGGAGTTTTCTTCCAAAATAGAGTACAAGTGTTGATGTCACTAACAACTAAATCAAAGAAAACAGATAATATAATTCTTGCAAAAAAAAACCGACTTCAAAACAGACAAACTTAAAATCATGTTTCTTTAAGACGGTAATTATACAATGATTATATTATATTCGAGGAAGATTGTAGCAGGATTTTTTAAAGGTCATTGCACAAACTGTCAATTCAGATAAAAAAAACTAATTTTTGAATTCAATAACCTAAAACAAATATCAGTCGATTATCTACCTAGGGAGCAGTACTTCCGGAGTATATAAGGGCACAAGACCCCAGGTTTCTGTGCTTTTTCAGGTCAAACCAATGCCAAACGACTGTCTGTATACAGCGGATAAAAAGTTTGGCTATATACATAAAGTTACACTAACTATTGCGACACCCTGTAATTTCCGAGTTCAAATTTTATACTTGTTATAGCGGTCGTAGCAATACAGGTTCATTGTAAATTTCAACCGTCTGTCTGTAACGGCTTAAAAGTTTGGTCATATATATCACTTTTACATTAACTATTGCGACACCCTGTAATTTATAATTTTAAATATTTATACTTATTTTAACACACATAGTAATGGACATTCTGTCTAATTGTTAAGTGTTTGTCAATAACTATTTAAAAGATAGGGTCATATATATCAAATGACGTCACCTATTGGGACACCCTTTAAATTCAAATTTTAATATAAATACTTGTTAAAGAGAACTTTGTCATACAGATTCTTTGTAAAATTTAACTTTGTGTCCATATACATCAAATTACATCAACTATTGGGACACCCTTTAATTTCCAATTTTAAATATTTATACTTGTTATACCAGACATAGTAGTGAACACTCTGTCTATTTTTCAAGTGTTTGTCTATAACGGTTCCAAAGATGAGGACATAATGGTCAAATTACATCAATAATTGGGACACCCTTTAATTTATCAAAATTTTATACTTGTTGTAATAGCGGACTAAGCAATATAGGTTCTTTGTACATTTCAACTGTCTATCTATAACAGTTGAAAAGTTTGGCCATATATATCACTTTTACATTAACTATTGGGACACTCTTTAATTTCCAAATTCATATTTTACACTTGTTATTTTAGCGGACTTAGCAATACAAGTTCTTTGTAAATTTCAACTGTCTGTCTATAACGGTTCAAAAGTTTGGCCATATATATATCAAAATAAACCAACTAATGGGACACCCTTTAATTTTTAATTTTAAATATTTATACTTATTATAACAGCCATAGTAACGAACATTCTGTGCAACTTTCAATTTTATTTTTTAATTACTTTTTGTTATTGGGAGCTATAGTGATACGCACTTTTTTCTAATTTTAAATGGGTGACCTACAAATTTCATAATACACGTAAAAAACGTGTATGTTGTATGGGGACACCCTTTAATTTTTAAACTTTTAAACTGTTTTTAAAATGGGACCAATCTGTAGCCATAACCTTTCTAATGGCGCAAAAATTTTTGAAATCGGTTCAGAAATGACCGAGTTCTGAAGGCACAAACATAAAAAAAAAAAAAGCAACATTCAGACGAATTGATAACCTCCTTCTTTTTTTGAAGTCGGTTAAAAAGAGTTGATAACACAGCACAACAAAATAAAAAAAATTTCATGTGCTCTTAAAACTACTATATAATTTTGATGTATCATGACTACATTCGTACAAAAATGGTAAAATTTTTAAATTCTATGGATAGATTTTTTTTTTAAAAATTTTTTTTTAAAATTGCAATTTTTTTGAGACGTTTATTCAAATAATTAATGATAACTCAAAAACTACTAGTCCGATATTATTAAAATAAATTCAGAAAAATTAAGATTTGCATAGCCTTTACTTCGTCTATATATCGCGTTTCAATCGGATCAATAGTATCGGAGTTATAATAAAAAACTTAAGAAAAAAATATATTTTTTACGTAAAAATGGCAAAAATTTTCGTTTTAAAAAAATCATAAAAAATCGAAAACGGCAAAAAACTTCCAGATTCATTTTTTTATCGCATAGCGACATATAATAGCAACAAAATGAGATATCGACCATAAAAATCGATTGATTTTTTCGAATTTATTCACATTTTAGTGAATTCGCTCTTTTTCACAAAATTTTAGTTTTTTGCTTGATATACGCATTATAGCGGGTTTTCAAATGTGTGAAAAACATAAATTTTCCAATTTCAAGGGGTGCATGTCGGATTAATGTTAGATTTGATGAGAAACTTCCACCCACAAAATTTTAGTCGAATTCGACAACGTTAACACGTAGCGCATAGGCCCCAAATCTGAAAAAAAAAACGTTTAAATCGAAAATAATTGACAAATTTTCAGTTTTTACAAAATTTACGCTATTTATTTCCCCTTTTGCAAAAAAGTGGATCCTGGTCCTTAGAGCAAACACAATGAGATTTACAATAAGCTACATGTCTTTAAGTTTTCGAGTTATTAAAATTTTCACTGGCCATTATATGTCCTTGAGAACTTGCCAAAGACAATTTACAAAAACATTTTACTTTTAAAATTTTTTATTTTTTTCTTTTTTAACAATAAAATATAAAATTTCGCTAAAATTGACTGATATCTTCCTATTACACAACGCAACAAAATAAAAAAATTAGATGCTTTTGAAACCACTATACAATATCCAGGTACTGCCAAAGTGTTTTGGATGAATGAGAAATGTATGGCAAAACAAGTACGCGAAATACTGTTTTGGGCAAAACACGTATTTCTGTGGGACACGTGTTACTGTGGAAATACAGTATTGAATGTAGAAAATTGTTTGGAACAGATCTTTATGGCATTTTTATGATTTTCAGAATTAAAAAAAGTAAGCAATAAAGGAAAAGTTTTTTAATTTTTACGATTTCAGTAGAAATCTGATAAACGATGAAATGCTCCTTTTCTGTTGGCTGTCGCCCTTGCTTCATTTTGACAATTGCGGCGGCAAAGTAATAAACGTTCATAAATTTGCGTGCACGCCGAATTGGGTTTTTCCGCTGGCTACCTGTAAAGATTGATTTTTTGCATAGCATTCCTTAATGTTTTTTACGATTCTTGGGAATAGGTAAAAAATAGGACCACATTAAGGGTTGTTCGAAATTTTAGTATCATTAATTATAAGAGCTCCTTGAGCCATTTCTATTCATTTAACAAGTGTTTGCGGTAACAGAAGCATAATTTTCAATCAGCCATGAGCAAGAAAACTAGAACATTTTTATGTAAAAACAATCCGGACTCATTTTGTTTTGTTGTGTGCGGCCAATATATTAACGAAAAAAAACGGAAATGCTTCTCAGCTTCATTTCAAAAGTCATATGAAGATTGCTTTAATATAAATCCGAAGAATTTTAACGAACATTGGACGCCGAGTACTATATGTACTTCATGTCGATTCAATTTAACTCTAAGCTCATCTAACAAAAAGTAAGTATAGGTTAATACATTTGGAATATTTTATAAAATTTTTAATTTTCTGTTATAAAAATTTTTCAGACCACACTGGGGAATTTCGAAGCCTAAGCTATGGAGAGAAACAACGAATCATGAATCTGATTGCTATTTTTGTTTAACTACAAAAACCGGCTTTGGAAAACATTTGCGATGGTCTTACCCTACGAGGTCTGCTGATGGGTTTCAACTTGCAGTTCTACATTCACAGGAAATTATGGATGCACAAGATCAGGGACCAAGCTGTAGTCAAGTGCTTTCATCTTCACAAGGACACTCAACCTCAAGCATGTGTTCTCAATCAGGAAGTTCAGATCCAGAACTACCTATATCTGAAAATGACGAGTTCATCCCACACAAAAATATCTCACCGAGACCATGGAATCAAGACCAGCTAAATGATGTAATAAGAGAACTTGGATTGTCAAAAGCATCTTCGGAATTACTTGCATCCCGGATGAAGGAATCAAATCTCATAACGGAGGAAACTAAAGTTTCGTATTACCGTACCCGAGAAAAAGGCTTACTTCACTATTTTGGAGAAGAGGACGATTTTGTCTGCTGCACGGATATTCCTGGTTTGATGACTGCCATGGGCTTACATAGATATGATTCAAGCGAATGGCGTTTATTTTATTGACTCATCAAAACGCAGCTTGAAGTGTGTCCTTTTGCACAATGGAAATAAATTTCACTCCTTGCCAATCGCACATTCAACCAAGGTAAAAGAAGAATACTCTGTAATTGCATTGGTCATGAAGAAGATAAAGTATAATGAACATAACTGGGTAATTTGTGTTGATATTAAGATGGTAAATTTCCTATTAGGTCAACAAAGTGGCTATACCAAATACCCTTGTTTTTTATGTTTATGGGACAGCAGAGCTAAGTCAGAACACTGGAAGGGAAAACAATGGCCTTATAGGGAAACACTGGACCCAGGTATGAGGAATGTTATAAATGTACCTCTGGTGCCCCGAGATCGCATCATATTACCCCCTCTTCACATTAAACTTGGTCTGATGAAACAATTTGTTAAAGCACTTAACAAAGATGGTGAATGGTTCCAGTATATTTCAAGGAAGTTTAAAAGTTTGAGTATGGAAAAGCTGAGAGCAGGAATATTTGACGGCCCACAAATTCGCAAATTGGTCAAAGATACCGATTTTCTCAGTTCAATGTCAGAAATTGAGAAAAATGCATGGGATTCGTTTGTATGGGTTATTCAACATTTCTTAGGAAATAACAAGGATGATGATTATGTTGCGCACGTTGAAGAGATGTTAACTCACTTCCAGAATCTTGGATGCAACATGAGCATCAAGTTACATTACCTTCACAGTCACTTAGATCGTTTTCCTGAAAATCTAGGAGACTTAAGTGAGGAACAGGGCGAACGATTTCACCAAGATATTCGGACAATGGAGGAAAGATACCAGGGTCGCTGGGATGCACACATGATGGCAGATTTTTGCTGGAGTATTCAGAGCAACACTTCGTTATTCAATAATAGAAAATGTCATAAAAGAAAATTCCAAAGTTTGTAGTTTATAATATTTATTTATTTATTTCCTTATTTTATATGTTGTAATAAATTTAAATAATAAAATATAAAATAAAAGAAAATACATGAATAAAACAATGAAATGCATTTTCGATCTATTCCATCGATTTGACTTAGTTACATTTTTTTGTCAATTGCCTTCGGCAAGTTACTTGAAAACTGTTTAACCGATTTAAAAGATATGTAGCTTATTGTAAATCTCATTGTGTTTGCCCTAAGGACCAGGATCCACTTTTTTGCAAAAGGGGAAATAAATAGCGTTAATTTTGCAAAAACTGAAAATTTGTCAATTATTTTCGATTTAAACGCTTTTTTTCAGATTTGGGGCCTATGCGCTACGTGTTAACGTTGTCGAATTCGACTAAAATTTTGTGGGTGGAAGTTTCTCATCAAATCTAACATTAATCCGACATGCACCCCTTGAAATTGGAAAATTTATGTTTTTCACACATTTGAAAACCCGCTATAATGCGTATATCAAGCAAAAAACTAAAATTTTGTGAAAATGAGCGAATTCACTAAAATGTGAATAAATTCGAAAAAAATCAATCGATTTTTATGGTCGATATCTCATTTTGTTGCTATTATATGTCGCTATGCGATAAAAAAATGAATCTGGAAGTTTTTTGCCGTTTTCGATTTTTTATGATTTTTTTAAAACGAAAATTTTTGCCATTTTTACGTAAAAAATATATTTTTTTCTTAAGTTTTTTATTATAACTCCGATACTATTGATCCGATTGAAACGCGATATATAGACGATTAAAAGGCTATGCAAATCTTAATTTTTCTGAATTTATTTTAATAATATCGGACTAGTAGTTTTTGAGTTATCATTAATTATTTGAAGAAACGTCTCAAAAAAATTGCATTTTTAAAAAAAAAATTTAAAAAAAAAATCTATCCATAGAATTTAAAAATTTTACCATTTTTGTACTAAGGTAGCCATGATACATCAAATGTATATAGTAGTTACTCGAGCATATTTTTGCTGTTGCCCTGTGTAATTTTCGAAAGTTGAAACGATTTTTTTCTAAAGTATTTCTGAATAATAACAAGTAAAATTTTTAATAGAAAATAACAGATAAATTTAAGAAACCCTTGGAATGTAACAGGAACCGTTAATACAAGGTGGCGCAAAAGTAATCCTCCTATCAGAAAATGCTATAAATTTTGCGATTGGCCCCTAATGTCAATTCTGTTTTGACATTTGTGTAGTAAACACTTGCGAAATACACGTTAATAAACAATGTTACGCTACACTGCTCCAGAACGCGGAATATTGGTGACTATTTATTTGACCAGATTTCCTGGCCGTCCAACGCCTACTGGTGAAACACTGCGACGTTTAGCCGCTGCCAGACGTGGCAGACCCCGGAGTAGCCGTTCTGCAGAGAATATTGCTGCTGTAGCCGAGGATGTCATGGAAGCGCCGTCGACATCGACCAGACGACGTGCTACGCAAATGGGTATCAGTCGACGGTCTTTACAGCGAATTTTGGTAAAAGATTTGAAGATGTTTCCGTACAAAGTCCAGAATGTGACCGCCAATCGCGTCTAACATACGCTCAAGCCATCCTTAATCACCACCATTTTTCATCAAAAATAATCATGAGTAATGAGGCCCATTTCCATCTTAGAGGGTACGTAAATAAGCAAAATTTACGCTTCTGGGGCACTGTAAATCCGCGTGTAACCCACGAAGAGCCATTACACCCGCTCAAAGTCACTGTATGGTGTGCTGTTTTCGCTGGAGAAGTCATCGGACCTTTTTTCTTCGAAGACGTCGCAGGCCAAACGGTTACTGGGAATAGTGAGCGCTACAGAGAAATGATTAACGAGTTCTTTTTGCCGCAACTTGATGAATTGGGATTGGAAAACATTTGGTTCCAACAGGACGGTGCAACGGCACACACTGCACGTGCCACAACCGATATGCTGCAGGATGGTTTTCCCGGGCGCCTAATCTCCCGTTTTGGCGATTTGCACTGGCCAGCAACATCGCATGATTTGACCGCTGCAGACTTCTTTTTGTGGGGCTTTTTGAAGTCGCGGGTTTATGTCAACAAGCCTCAGACTCTTGCAGCTCTTAAAGACAATATCCGTCAAGAATGTGAGGACCTATCGCCGGAAGGGCTCAAATGACAATCAACTGTGGCGGCGGCCATTTACATGACATCATATTCTCGACTTGATGTAAAAAAATTAAAAGACCAAATAAAAATAATCCACAAGAAGAATCAAAGTTTTTCATTTTTTTTTTTTTTAATTACAGCCAAAAAACATCGGAAGGTTATTTTTGCGCCACCCTGTATAATTAT